>CM040767.1:50128252-50160752 GCA_022829085.1 Abramis brama
ACACAAATAAATATACTTTTAGATGTTTAAATGCTATTTAGAGCATTGGGATCACTAGACGAGGGCTAAATGAACTCATTTTAATGAAAACCTCAAAGTCGACCGAAATTGACATTTTTTCACTCATTTTGCCAGAACGAGTTCACACACACACACACACACACACACACACACACACACACACACATACATATATATATATATATATATATATGATAGCTAAATAACTAGCGGGTTTCAGAAAGCCTATATGAACTTGCAGTTTTAGTTTCTAGAAAGCAGTTTCACGCTCACAGTAATCTCTCTCTGAATCACTAGACAGAGACTGGAGACAGAGACTGACCATCAGTAATGAAATAAAGCTTAATAACCAAAAACAGTGCTGACTGGAAATACCATTTAGCCAGTGTGTGTGTGTGTGTGTGTGTGTGTGTGTGTGTGTGTGTGTGTGTGTAATGGTTTGTGTAATCAGCTGAATTAGATCTGAAGTGGACTGTGTGTCGAGCCTCTTTAGTTCATTGCTTTTTAAATACTCTCATTACGTGCTTTTTATATAAATGAATCATCTAAACGCTTATTGATTTGAAAGAGCTCAAGAAGCGTTTTCTAAAGCGATTAGGATCATTCACACAGAATATAAACAGCGCATGAATCAGCTGCGTATATCGAACATTAGACGTGTGTGTTTAGTGTGAATGTCTTCAGTCCTGCTCCATCATAATGTGTGTAATGTGGATCGTTTACAGAATATTTCATTTAACCCGCTGTCAGAATGAGAGTCGTAGATCCAAATGCAAGCAAGCAGTTTATTGAAGACCGGTTGAAACAGTGATTATACTCAAAACACCACGTATAGCAGGCGGGCGACCAGGATACAAATTCACAGGAGAGGATGAGTGATATGAATAATCCCAGCACGGATGCCAAACTGGAACTGGATGAGGAGAACTCTAAACGATCTCCAGAAGTCTGGAAACACAGACGAGATCGAGGAAATAACTCCTTACTAAGCAACAAACAAGCACTACACACTCAGAGCCCACACCCACAACAACCAACAGATACACAAAATGTGAGTGGGAACAGCTGTTTGCAATGATCAGTGATAAGTACAGACAAAGGATTATGGGAAATGCAGTTCATGATGAGGTGGTGACGGTATGGGGAAGAGACCTCTAGTGGACACCTAAGGAACACCAACCAGACACTGTGACACCCGCATAACCGAGACCGCTGGTGTCTCTGATCAACAAAGATATTGTTACGATTTGGTCTTTGTCATGTTTCATGTCTGTCATGTGATCCCCTGTTCAAAGTCATGTGATCCTGCCATGTGTTCCCTTGTCTGATGTTGTCATTGGTTCATTGTTCACAGGTGTCCCTTGTCTAGTCATTAGTCTTGTGTAGAGGCCCTCATGTTTGCAAAGTGTTTTCGAAGTATTGTTTCCTTTGACCACTGTTGTGTAAGTCTATGTCCACGGTTTTGTTTCACACCATGTCTTTGTGTTATGTTTAATCTTGTTTTGTTTAAATAAATACTGCACTTGGGTTCTCTACTACTTGCCTCCAGTGGATACGTTACAGATATCATCTTATACATCTTTAATCTTATACATCTTACAATATTTTCAATAAAAAATAAAATGAATGATATGCATTATATTTTTGAGTAGTATTTGTAAAAAATACAGTGGATTTGCTCGACCGCAAGCGGAGTGATACAAACGGTGAAACGGTTCCAGTGCTGATACTGGGGGAACGTCGCACAGCTGGAAAAGGCTCTCAGCCAATCAGATTCGAGAACCAGAAAGAACGTTCTGAAAGAATTATGAGATTAATAAAATTAATGTGAATTATGTAATTAATAATAATAACAAACAACAACATTAATGATAATATACGCGCACACATTTTTATCTGGAAAGTCAAATTTCTGGTCTTATTTAGTATTATGGCGAAACACCCCAGCAAATGAAAAAAGTAATTAGACACCACAAAGCAGATGATGGATACCTTGGAGTAATTAAATCCATAATTAAGAAATTGAAAGAGTTTTGGAGAAGACGGTGAGTAATGACTCTGGCAGAGATGCAAACTTCACTGAGATTGCACAACTACAACAACTGATGCCTGAGAGCTTCACACAGCTTGAGCACAACAGCAGACTGAAGGCCGTCACATGACCTCTGAGCTCCAGTTTGCCAGGAGCATCTGAGAGTGTCTATATTCAGCTGGGAGAAGCTTCAGCAAACGCTCTGCTTATTCAAACGGCATGAAACGACATGTTTGGCATAAACAAAATACTGTGCATCACAGCATCCAACTGTGAAGCGTGATGATGGCGGTGGAGTCACGCTGAGGGGACGACTGAGACGAGATGAATGCAAAAAAACATGAGGAAAACTGGATGGAGTTTCCAAGAACCTGGAGATTTGTTTTCCAGCTGGAGAATGAAGCATGAAGCCAAAGCTATGCCTTGAAAACAGTGACATTCAGAGTTCAAACAGACGTCGCGATGCCAAACGTGCATCTAGTAAACGCTGGGGGTGAATACTTTTGCAATTGATTATTTTGTGTCTAATAACCCGACCAGTCTGCAGAAATCTTTCACTTTAACATGAAATAATATTTCTCTGTTGTTCAGAATCAAAAACACCAAATTCCTTGGTGGCTCAATTGGTTGGAAAACAACAAAACCAACTAAATGTACCATCTAAAAATAAATTATTGAAGCTGCGCTTGGTAACAATTGGACACCTGGGAAACACTTTTACTAAATAGGTAGAAAAAAAAGGTATTCATGGTTTCCACAAAAATATGAAGCAGCACAGCTGTTTCAAAAAAGTTTGCTTGAGCATCAAATCATCATATTAGACTGATTTCTGAAGGATCATGTGACACTGAAGACTGGAGTAATGATGCTGAAAATACAGCTTTGACATTAGGGGAACAGAACTACACTTCAGCAGGACTCTGGTTTAGTCCTGAAATGTTCTTGAAATGTACTCTTCTTCTGTTTTTGCTCTGATAACAAAAGCATCTGCTAAATGACCAAACGTGAAACGCGCTGCTACTGATCTGAGTGCGATTGCATGTGTCTGAAATGAAGACTAATGTGGGAGTAACATCTGTAAAGCATCACGGTCTCTCTGTGCTTCAGTCGGTTCAGGGACTCCAGTGGCCTTGCTAATGTAAACGGTGATTAAACATTTATTATCTTACTTTTAATTAAATGTGAGTTCACTGATATGCATAGTTAGCGTTATGTCTGACATTTTAAAGTGTGTGGCTTCCGGTCTGGAAAGGAAGTCCAGTGACAGAAGCTTCTGATTTACAAGAAACCCAAAAGTGAGAGCTTAAAACCAAATACCAGAACTGAGACAGCTTTTAATGAATAATCAATGATTTTGTGAAAGTTAATGTACTTTAGAGGAACAGTATTTGACACCCATTAACACTAAAGTTTTTGTAGAGGTTCAATGAAATATCTGGCAATATAAGGTGCTCTTAAAGGAACGTCACGAGTGACACTGTAACAATGTCTGGCAACATCAACGCTTGGATCGTTGCTCTTCAACTGTCCTTGAGTGGCCTTAATATCACATAACCAGCAACATGAATCAAAGCAAAGATATTACTGAACATATGAAGGTTAAAATGAGTATTTGACAGCCGCTCTGGCGGCCGAAATGAATATATGGTGAATAATGAGCGCTTCCAAACGAGAGAGAAGACATCTTATTTAATGAGATTTAAAAACGGGCTGGGCTTTTCTGGATTATGACTTTTAAAGTGACCACATTTATATGCACTTATATGACAGGCTAATTAAGGGAAGGCTAATTAAATTTGTAAAATAGTAAAATACACACACATTAGAAAGAAAAAGAGTGAAATGGTAGAGTATACGATGAACTACAGAACAAAAGAAAGATTAAACACTGTCTGGCAGCTCAGAATGAACACACACTTTCACACACACCTGTAAGGACAGCTGAGCTTCATGAACTCGGCTGAATGTGTCCGACAGAGATTAGACACAGAAGACGGAGATATTTCGTGTAGCGGAGACTACGTGATGAACACACCAGAAAAAACACACACAATGAGTTCAGATGTCATAATGTGGACGCGGGCCAACGTCAACATGCCAAATATATGATACGCAGTAATTACTCTGTGGCAAACCAAACAAGATTAAGGTTGTGTGTGTAAACGTGCATGTGTGTGTCTGCGGATGATTAAGTGAACTCAGTGATGTCATCAGAATCCCAGCATTCCAACACTGCAGATGTTCTCAGTCCAATCCCAACACACACACACACACACACACACACACACACACACACACACATTATGATTATTATTTTTTGCCATTTTGAACACCTTGTCATCCACCAAATATGATGATACATAATTAATATTATACATAAATCAAATCCCTTTGTTTCTGGTTTTTACTATATTTTTGTTAATAAATTTATTTTTGTTTGAACATTATCTTTGTGAGTGAATGCACATACATTTATGTTACAACTGGCAATAAATACTACGTAACAATAGTAATAATAAATATAATTGAAAATCAAATAAAAAAAGAATTAATTAAATTTAAAATTAATAAAATTAAACCAATGTGTTTATTGTAATGTCATATTGCAAAAAAAGCATTGTCTAAAAAGAGGCATCATTTTAAAATAAAATCATTTTAAAGTACAATCGACTACAATTTCTTTCTTTTTTTAGCAGGGAAACCTAGACATGTTTTTGTTTTTCATCAATAGTGGATTCAAAAGTCTGAGACCACACTGAACGTTTGAGTTTACTAAAATACCGAAGGCCTTCTCATTAATGCATGTTTTTCAGTTTAACTTTTAACCCGCATTGTTATGCAGATAATTCAACATTTGTATATTCAAATAGCACAGAATATGCAACAGAATGCAAATTAGGAGCAAATTAGACTTCACAATATATATTGGAATTGTGCTTGATAATAAGCTCTCTTTCTCTCTGTGTGTGTGTGTGTGTGTTACATCTCTGCTCTGATTGCTGGATTGTTCATTGAGGAGATGTCAGGCTCAAACAGTGTCGTGATCCTCCTCCTCCTTCCTCTCTCTCTCTTCCTCTGGGCTGTGGAGATGGATGAGTTTCTCCGGGTGTTGTGGGTGTTGATCCTGCCCCCCGCGGAAAGACATTAATCTACACCCCCTTCAGTTCTCCATGGAGCTCAGAGGAATGTCAAGTCGACAGAATCTCTACACGCAGAATGCCATATAGAGGAATACAATCCATATAGTGATGAGGTGTAGCGTCTGTCGAATCACACAGGCTGCCATTTACTTAAATAAATATGTGCACAAACGGTTTCATTGTGAATCGGGTCATTCACACACATGTAGATCATGATCGTGCCGGAAACCCGTCAAAATAAAAGCTTGATGGTTTACCGTTTGGAAATGAAGAAATGAAGATATAAATGTAGTATTGTAACAATAGTATTATTACAATCTTATTTTATTAAAACATTTTTTTTTATAATAATCACAATGAAATCATAATAATTATTTTTTTTTTATAGTCATATTGAATTGGTCATAAAGAGTGGGAAATTGGCCAATAAAAAAATTTGGTTGTTGAAAACTTTCACTTAAAGGTTACTGTTTGAGTTGTTTTTGTAAAAGCCACAAAAAAAAAAAAAAATATTTCCCAAATTGTTCAGCCCTACAAGGATTTGTCCCTAGTTGTTAAATAAACGTGGCATTGAGAATATTGTTGGTGAATCCTTGACGAATTGCTTTGTTGCTCTCTTGTAAACTGCTTTCGATAGAAGTGTCTGCTAAATGCATAAGTGAATATATCGCAATACAAAAATGCAACAATATCGTGGATAGTGACAATATCTATTGTGTATAATTCACCCAAAATAAAACATTTTCTTGAAGTTTTCAGAGTTTTAGTGTCAGTACTACATTAAACTACTATATAATATTGAATATAATGTATAATAAGTCCAAGCCTATTCATTTACACACACAATGCAATATCAAATTTAGCATTTTACCGTTTTTCTCGATTGCTTTAACACTATAACCAGGCTTTTGAACTAAAATTTCAAAACCATAATGCCATTTATCAAAAAGCACACCCATTTCCCTAAACTATAAACACTATTCCCTGTTTTGACACGAGTCAGATTTGTTGAACTGTCACTGCAAAACTCTACACACAAATCCCTTAATTTCTCATTGCCTAGACCATGTTGATATTTAGAAAGCACTAGCATTCAATATTGTTCACTCAAGTCAGCACAGCTTCAGCTTCAGCTCAACCCAAGTGGAAACACTAAGAGTCAATCAATCAGAGCCTTCAATAGATAGATAGAAGGGCCCGAATCAGTTTATTGAGTTTTGGAACAATGGATCCAGAAAGACATGAAGGAAGAGATCGAGGAGGGATAAGGAGGAGGAGGAGGAATGGCAAGGGCAAAAAATCAAGCAGTCTCAGATGAAATTCAGAGATGGTCCTCACTGCAGAACACAAAATCCAGGGGGAGGAGTTGGATCCAGGTCCAACTCCTCCCACCTTACATATACCTAAACCTACCCATCTCCACCCCCTGATCCCTAAACCCACCCCTAAACCTACCAATCTCCACCCCCTGATCCCTAAACCCACCCCGGCCCTAAACCTACCAATCTCCACCCCTTAGATCTGGATCCAACTCCGCCCCCTGGATCTCGTGTGCTGCAGTGAGGTGCTACTGGAAATTCAAGCCACTCTAGTTGCCCATCTCTTAGTCAATGGTTTGACTAGGGAGGTTGGCCTCGAACAGAACCAACTGCCAAAGAACTGCGCATTTTTGGACTAAACCAGTTGCCGTAGTCAGCTGCGCTGTGCATTATGGGATGAGGAGAACTGTTTGTTGACAGTTTGCACTATAAGCATGGCAGCTCACGGATAAACTTGGAGTTGTGGAGCCTGATAGACATTATTAACATTATTTTCGAGCCGCATCCTCACTTCATTATCAAATATTATTGTTTGTCTAAAGTGGTGTAGACAAACTATATAATAAAATATGACCAGGGATACAATCAGCCCACGCAGTCGTCTCTCCATAGTAAACAGCGGCGTGTTGTCGGATTTTCCACCTCTTTGTTTACTTCCGGGAGTTCTGTTGGAATTTTCCCGCACGTTAATTCTGACCAATCGAAGTGCAGTTATGGAAATGCGTTCAAGACACTTCTGGCCAATGAGTGATGTGGATGCTGTCACGTGACTGCATTTTGGTTCGTTTTATCAACTCATAAACTGATTCGGACCAGAGCGATCAGTGTGGTGTGAAAAGGAACCAAAACGCCTGAAAAATACTACAAAGTGTCATTTTTCACCCTTGGTCCGGACTAAATGAACCGAACTACAGATGTGAAAGCACCCTAAGAGACAAACATTTCCAATAGTCTTTGATGAGGTGTATTTTCTTGCAAGAAAAGGCCAGCAGTCGTACAGTCACACAGAGCGGCTGCAGAGTGTGGCAGTGAAGGGAGGGCATCCTTCATCCTTTATAGTCTTGACTCCCAGAATGTTATCTCTCTAGGCCAATGATGGTATTTCAACCATATGTGGAACATTCTTAGACGTATCCATCATATTGTCTCCTTGAGTGGAGAACCTCCTGTCACGTACCAACACTCTTTACCATTCCAATACAATTCCATTTTAGAATAAGGTTTGTGTGGCTCTTTTACTGTCATATGATGGTCACACACATCTTAAGTAAATATATTTAAAAAAAAATAGAGGAGAGAGTTTTAAAAAAAAGAAGACGACGACTAAAACAGGAAAAAAAAAATGTTTTTTGTTTTTGTGTGTGTGTGTTGTAGTGTGTAGCACATGAATGAATAAAAATGTGCCAATGTATCCATTGGTTGTGTCTTTTGTGTTCATCATGTGAAAAGGTTTGTGAGGGGGGGGGGAACCACAAGCAACATAACTTACCAGTTTTGGAAATGTTGTTTTAAATTTATTGCACCAGTGTGTTAGACTATGTTGTAGTGTGTGTGATTTTGAGTGCTTGTGTGTCCTGTCTGAGGGCAAAGTTTGGTTTTTCAGCAAGAGTGAATGGTTTTGAGTGTAGAGCTTCATTTTGAACTGAAAATAGGATGTTTGGGGAACTTGGTGAGACGTTATGGATTTGTGTTTACTGTTTTGAGAATACGAGGCATAGTTTCAAGAAGCGTGTTTAAGCAATCGAGAAAAACTGTTATCAACAGTGCATTTTTTGTTAACCTTTTATCATATGTCTTGGAGTATCGCAATAATATCGCATTGAGCGTTCAGTATCGTGATATGTATTGAATCGTGACATGAGGGTATCGTTACACCCATAGTGTAATGTAAATGTAACTTAAATATACGCTAACAAATGTGGCCAGGAATATACAAACGAAACCACTAAAGCTTGAATCGCATAGAGAGAGTTGGTCCTGAAACTCCTCAGAGCTCCTGCGACTGGCGGCTGCTGTGTTAATGAATGTCATCTGGAGTCGGCATGAGCTGCAGGTGCACAGATCGCTGCTCAAGAGTCCACAGCCACACATCTGCAAGACTACAGTGGATGAAGCACTTAGCCTTGAGTGGCTCCATCTAATGTACATGTTTCACTGCACTTACATCCTCATTTCTCCCAGAATGCCTTCACTGTCAGGAGATCAAGAGACCTTATGGATTTCTGCACTGGAAACACTTACTGAGAGCTTTATTTCATTAGCCAGATTTCCTCGTTCATTATCTGTTCAGCTACACCCGAGGAACGAGACGTGTGTGTTTTATTGATGTGTGTGTTTTATTGATGTGTGTGTAATCAGGCCTGAAGAATAGGACGTGTTATTGAATTCAACTGAACGCTCCCTCTTTCTCTCTCTCTCCGTGTGTGTGTGTGTGTTTGTTCATTCTGTATTTCTGTCTCCAGAGATATGAGCTCGAGCTCAAACACACACACACACATTGACACGGCCCAGACGCTCAACAATACCCTCACAAACTGCCTCGTTCATTTATTTCCAATTAAATTATCCTCCTCGGAAAGGGTTTCTCTCTAATCCGGTTAGAGTAATTTCATTTGGGGTTTCATTTAACAGATAGAATTGCAGAAGTGTTGAACCTCATGTGAAGATATAGTTTGATATGATGAGCTCTGTATAAAAATAGGGCCCAATAAAAATTCATTTAGTTCCCCAAATTCAATTTTATTTTGTCCTCAAATTTCCCACATTGTATTTCTCTGGATTCTGTTTTAATGGTTTAATGAAATGTAAAACATCAGAAAGCATGTTACATCAACGGAAATTCATTACAGTTTAAGATGAACAATTTATTAAAATTAACAATATTCAGACCCTATTTTTTATTTTATTTTTATTTCATTTTTATTTGTTCACAAATTCTATTTAAATTTTTACACATTTTGCATTTTAATTATTTAATACAAATTTACTATCTAAAACTGTGGTAATCAAATGAAAATAAACAAAAAAGGGCATTTTTGTTTACTTTTTTGTCAAATTAAGTGCTGCACATTAGAGGTTTACTATAAATTAAAACATAGATTAAATAAATATCTTGATTATGTCATATTCCTTAAAACTCTTTAAGTAAGTGTATAAATATTATTATTGATATTATTACGTTGATACAACATACATATATATTTTGGTCATAATTTTGATTTATTAATTAAAAATGTGCCAAATTCCATAACATTCCACAATTATGTCCATGTTTTCTGCTTCACAGAAATCACAAACAGAGGCTGTTTCATGAAGCTCCTTCATTAAATCAATAAGCCACTGGAGCTAAGTGTCCTTTACCCTCTTAACTGTGGTAACCGTGTGTGTGTGTGTGTGTGTGTGTGCGCGCGGTTTGAGCAGTGTTTGAGGTCAGTTCAATATTTCTGCTGCAATACAAAGACATAAGCTCTACCCGTAATACAATATTTTGAGAACTCCACAGGGACTGAATGAAGGGATATGAAAGAAAACGATAAAAGGACACAGAGAACAAAACTTGAAAAAGATCTTCTCTTGAAAAAGAAGTGAAGTGCAGAATTATGTGGATTCAAAGAACAGATACCAGACATGGAAAAATAAATCACACCTTCATAGTCAGGATATCAAATTACTGGTGTAAAATTATGGCCACCTTATTAAAACGTTAAGAATTATACTAGGCAAATTCTACATTTATATTCAATTCTAGCATGCAGAAATTTGATTTCTCTCTAAATATATAAGGTATATCTTTGGGGTCAGTAAGATAAGAAGTCTCTTCTGCTCACCACGCCTGCATTTATTTGATCAAAAATACAGTAAAAACAATTCAAAATCATTAGAATTTAAAACAGCTGTTTTCTATGTGAATATATAGTAAAGTGTAATTTATTCCTGTGATCAAAGCTGAATTTTCAGCATCATTACTCCAGTCTTCAGTGTCACATGATCCTTCAGAAATCACTCTAATATGATGATTTGATGATCAAGAAACATTACTATCAATTCTGAAAACTCCTTTGCTTATTTATATTTCTGTGCAAACTGTGATACATTTTTATGTCAGGATGCTTTGATGAAAAGAAAGCGTTCATTTAACAGATCCTCGTAACTTGACGTGTGTTAAATGAGTGCATGTGCACAGACAGAAATACTTAGCTCAATTAACTTAATTACAGAGACCAGAACTTTCAGAGCTTATCGCCATGACGACCATTACTATAGTGATGACATGCAAATTAAATGGTGATTTGGTGGGAGGGGCCAGAAGGCCGTGATATGTGAGGTTAGTGAACTGTGTGTGTGTGTGTGTGTGTGTGTGTGTGTGTAGATGAAGCTCTTTAAAGGAACTGTATGTAAGATTGTGGCCAAAACTGGTACTGCAATCACTTTCAGATTACTGTAGAGCGGTGTATCCCCTCCCCCCTGACTCGAGGTTGCCAGATAGGCTGCAGAATCCAGCAGGAACGTAGGCTGACACGTTTGTAGCTGCAGCTGTGGTAACTAAAGCAGAGCTGGCAACCCGGATGCCGAAACACTACTGACTTCGTGATTGGTAGATAAGTGGAGGGTGGAGCATCAGGCCAAAACACAACATGACAACATCAACATCAGTTGAGGGCTGCAACTTCACTTTTAAATGACAATATCCTGGCCGGACTACTGTTGTCAGTGATATAAGTATTTGAAATGAACATGATTTCTTAATGTCTAGTGACATATCAGGGCCATTTTATGATTAATTGAAATACAATTCTTACATAGGGGAGCGCGGGGCACAACGTAACACGGGGCTAGTTGTAACACGCTTGTTTTAAATACTTCCGCACATGCTTGGATGACGAAACTTTGTGTATTTACTAGTTGCCATATCAACACTATATAGAAAAAAAAATTCCGCCAAAATAATTTTTTTTTGTGGAAGATATCCATAGACATTTATTAAGCCATAGCAAAAGTAAATTTCTTAAGTTAATTTTTCATCTCTATTTTTTGTGTTTATTTAAAATAAGACAAATCTGATATTATTTTAATCTCCAAGATGTTATTTAACAGTTGAGATAGTTCTTTAATGCTTCGCTAACTAGCAGAAGACACTAGCAGGGTTTAAATCCCAGTTGTGCAGGCGGGGCATGTTGTAACACTGCGTTACAATGTGCCCCTATTAGAAATATGCTATTATATTCTATACTTTTATTAATTTTATTGAGAAAACTTGAGAAAAAGGTGAATAAACACTGAGAGTCAATGTTCAGAAATTACTAATTATTTATTTGTTTTGAACTATGTTGTATAGCTGTGTTTTCCTGTGTTCGTAGTCAAAACTCAAAAATTTGTTTATATTTAATTATTAAAAATTGCCATTATTTTATATGAAAAAGTTTTTTAATTGTATTTTATTTAGAAAATATTTTAGTTTGTTTTGTATATTTTTTTTTATTAGATCAGATAACATTTTAAGCTGTCATATGTCATGTTACAATGTGCCCCTCACATGTTACAATGTACCATGTACCATAATATACTATGGGGCATGTTGTCACATTTCACTTCCATTCTTTCGGGGTATATCAAGAAAAAAGTATATCTGTATTAATAAAACAAAAACACATAATTGTACTAGATGTGGGAAATTAATGCGGGAAAAAATAAATACTCTGAACCATAAGTAGATTTACACAAACTGAGAAAGTCAAAAAGCGTTACTTTGTGCCCCACTCTCCCCTACAGCTCCTTTAATCTGAGCGTCAAGAGCAGATAGAGGGAGACTAATAGTTTGAGGTAATTCTGTCGGGCTCCGCAAACGTTTCTGGCAGAGAGCGACAGATCGATGAACGACAGTGTCAGAAACAAAGAGCTGGAAAACCGGAGGCATAAGAAGATCTGATGGTGCAAATCTAAATGCCACATCTATTAATCTGTCAATCATTCACAAACACACACACACAGAGAGAGAGAGAAGCATTAGATGAAGGTCAGCGTTATTTAACATCAGCGTTACGAACATCAGCGTTCAGTCAGGTAATTCTGTCCCATTTTTTGGCAGGAACTTGAGGATCGATGGATGTCGGTGTCAGAAACAAAAGAGCCGGAGAAACCAGAGACATCAGAGGAGCTTGAACTTCTGATCTACACTGTCAAGCTCCACAAATCACCATTAAAAACCGTCCATGCGGCCAAACGAGAGAGAGAGAGACACACAAAAGGAAAGAGAAGGTGTTTAAATCCACATTTATGGTGTTAAAGTTAAAGCCCGCGGGAGTGTTAAAACTAAACGTAAGGAGCTGTGAAGCGAAGCGCTAAATTTAGAGACATGAATGATCCAGTGCCAGTGATCAGAGTCCATGTGATGAACTTTGATGATTCATTTACAACGCAGAGATCAGCTGTGCTGAACACGGCCAACAAACGCTGGAAAATCAATCCAGGGTCACTGTATACACCCCAACTATCTCAAAATCTTGATGTAATGTCATAAACAACACATCTATGAAAGAACGCACCAGTGTCTTCAAAAGAACACTAGAACTTCAGTCTGAAGAGTGTTTTTGCCATGATGTGTCATACAGTTTTGGGGCGTAATGGTGCTTTTTAACCACATACAGTAGTTTAGCTGTTCATACACTCTAATGTTGGGTTAAAAACAACCCAATGTGGGTTATTTGGAAATATTTCGCTGGGTCAAAATTGGACAAACCCAGCGTTGGGTTGTTTTACTCAGCTGGTTGGGTTAAATGTTGCTTAAAATGTTGTTGTTCTTAAACTCAACTATTGATTAAAAATGACTATATTGCTGGCTTAAAATGAACTCAATAATAGAACAGTAATAAACAAAAGCTGAACATTTATTAATAAGCAAGAACACCCAGGAATACACAAAAATATAGGCAAGTGTTAAAACAAGCTACATGTGTAAGAGTAAAAAAGTGCAGAAAAGAATGACAACTCATCAATTACCCAGCTTGCACAGTTAAACTAAATGGCTTTTTAAAAGTTAAATATTTAATAACTTATGTTTGAAAACAAATTTGACCATATTTAGGCAAGGCAAGGCAAGTTTATTTATAAAGCACATTTCATACACTATGGCAATTCAAAGAGCTTTACATAGAGAGGAATAAAAATAATCAAAATAAGCTTTACATAGAAAGGAATTAAAATATCACACTATGGCAATTCAAAGTGCTTTGCACAGAAAATAAGCACACAATAAAAGCAAGGGAAATTAAAACAGTTATACAAGGAATTAAAAGAGATAAATGATATAGTTATACAATGAAAGAGTAAAATTAGGCCTAATTAAAGTAGTAAAAAGATGATGCATAGAATCAACTTCTCATCTGGCAAGACACCGGTGTGTCATATATTGCATAAAGTTTTACTCTTACACTTTGTCTGTGGTGTTTATTTAGCTTCTTTTTGTATGCGAAGGAACAGACTAAAAGCACTATGGCCAAAACACATTTGAGTTCCTCTTACATCATCACAAGGGGTGTAACGGTTCTCGGTAAAAAATAAATAAATCGAACCACACTGTTCACCACCCACGGTTCGGCACACACTTGCACCGCGGTTCATCTTAAATCTGACGACGCTTCTATAAAATGATTTATTGAAATAACAACGCATAAAACAGACAAAGTTCTGCTAAAGCATGTTTTTGTCGACGATGAAGACTAATTCTAGGTTCCCAATACATTTCAACAGTGATGGTAAAAAAAAGTGGACAAAACGGTCACTCTTTGTAAACTTTGTTCAGTGCGAGTGCCGTTTCTCGAACATGACCGTTCATTTACACCGTCATCACGCGGGTGTTGATCGAGCGTTTAAACTAAACTCATTTAAGCCTTGCCAATTACAGCGCCCGCGCTGTGAGAAGATTGTGTGTGTGTGTGTGTCCACTCATCTTTCAAGCCTTGCACTTCAACAGACAAATCCACACAAAAATTATGCCAACATGCCCGTCTTGGTGAGTATCTTAGCAGACATAGTCGGTTGATTCTTAAGTGAATGAAACAGTAGAGGCATGTGTAACATCAGTATATTGGATCCGTGCCTTCGGTCTTAAAATATTCCTGCTGTCTGTGTTTTTAATGTTTGTAGGAGCCATTTATTTGCCTTGTTTGAAGGATAATTGTGTTAATCTTTGTTTTCTTGAGAGGTACACCCTCTGCAGGACAGGGAAAGCTTAAAGGCCTAGGCCTGGCTTGTAGGAGCGTGGCCTGCTGGGTAGGGTTGGGCGATGCCTATCGATTTGGCATCAGACGATGTCTACAGTAAAACTTTGCGATGGACGATGGCATCCCAACCCTACTGCTGGGAGCACATGCTCTTTAGACCCTGCCTTCTGTTTGATTGCCAGCAAAAGTTGTTTTGATTTCATTAAGGCGAGACACGGCAGGCAAAAACATAGGGTTTTTTTTCCCACTGGTCAATTTTGAGATTTTGGGATATTTGTCTTCAATAACATGTCTTCTTTCAGACTTGTGGTGAAAAAAAGTCAAACACACATTTAGGTCTTTATTTTATTACACTTTGTCTGTTTGCGTCTGTAGATTTCTCATAAATTCAACAAAAGTTGGCGTTGTAAATCATCCCTCTGCTCCCTGTCATCACATACACCGTTAGAAAGCTCTCTTTCTCCTGTACAATCCTGTCGGATCCAAATATGGTCTTTTCCTTTTTATCAGCAACCAATCGTGAAAGTAAAAGGGCTGAATGCGCAATGTCATTGGCTGATATAAATCTTTAAAGCCTGTTTTCTCAAAATGACTTTTCTCTCATACTCCACTTCAGTAGCACCTATATACACCAAACTCTCCAGTCTTGTACCTAGTTATATTATGAAGACATTTACAGAGGGATTTGTAAATATATTATTCCTAGCCTGATTTATATAACATTTTATTCCAAAAAACATGGCGAAAATCATTTTTTTAAGGCTATTGACAGTATTTTCTGATTTACAGGATAACAAAAGTAGATATCCATGAATCCCTCTGTAATTTTTTTCCCATCTAATATGTGAACACAATGCAAAAAAGAATTTTGAACCTAGCCTCCAATACTCAGAGTTTTTTTAAATATATGCAAATTAGTGCATATTTAAATATGCAAATTAGCACATAATTTGCATATTTAAACATTAAATTACAGAAAACTTGTAATACATTTTTTTCCTCATCTTAATGTAGGTAATCAACTGGGAAAGTTTCATGGTGATATCTGCTAGTTAAAAATTGTACCCTATTAACCTGTAGTGTTTTGCCTTAAGTTTGCATTACCTTTTCAAAGTTTACATCAGTTTATTTTCTGTAATCAAGTTTATTATTTAACAACAAGAAAAGCATGTGCAACTTGGAGGACAATGGATTTCTAAGACAAAGGAAGCGTCTGACCCCCCTGACCCAAGAAGCGACTAACGGGACATATTTTTTTTTATTATTATTATTAATTTGGTGCTTTTATGCGCAGCTGAGTAAACAACACTTGGGTTTACTGTATGTGTCTCAGACTCAGTGGATTTCAGTCATTTGCTGCCCTGATTGCACCTGCTTATCAAGCGTAGCGTCAGTTCTGGCAGGTCACGTTAGTCAAGCTCGCATCAGTGACTCTCAGCTGATCCACATCTACCTATAGGATAGTGTTGTTTTTGGCAGCCTGTTTTAATTTTAGTTTTAGTCGAGTCTTTGTGTTTTAGTCACGTTCATACTCTTTTTAGTCTAGTCAAGTTTTAGTCGACGAAAACTGATGACATTTTAGTCTAGTTTTAGTCAATGAAAATGGTATTTTAGTCTCTTTTTAGTAATGCAATTCTATTTAACCCAGTCAATATAGTATTTCAAACAAGGTTATCTTATTATATTTAGCATATTTAGGGCTGTGATGGTGGCAGTTTTTTTTACCACCGCGGTAATGGTTGGGGGGTTATTTAAAAAAATAAAAAAATAAAAACTCGTTTTATATTTCCACACAAAGACGCGTGATATAGCCTACCACTCTGCGCTCTGAGAGGGATGTGGGACACGAGCAGGAAAGAGACCATCGATCTCTTTATGATATCTTCGTGTTTTCTACTTGATGTAAATTGGTCTGAAGAGCGAATTTTATCCTCCACAAGGGCGAGATATTTAGGCTATGTTTGAGATTGCGCTGCCAGAGAAAGTGAAACTAAAAATCACCCGCGCGTGTGAAACGCGCTTTACAAATAAACTTGACGCGCCCTATGTCTAATATAACAAGCACAAACTGTATTAAAAAGAATGACATGCAAGTACAAATGTAGACTATCTGTCCTACAGCGTTTTTTCTACTTTACCACAGTAAAGAATACGAATATAATAGGCCTAATTAAAAGCGAACCAATGAAGAAACGTTTATAATCCCTTTAGAAAATGGGTGAGACGTGAGTGAAGATTTGGGAAAAGAAACAAGAGATTCCATGCAGAGATGAGTCACGATTTTTGGATATTCGATTAGTTTATTTAATTATAGAATATCGAATAGGTTGTGCGATTATTCTCTAAAATAAAATCTCCATGTTCTGGTGCTGATGCAGTGACGCGTTCATGTAACCAGAGACGCTGCCAATAACATACAGCTGTCACAAAGAACCGGCAAAAGTTATGATTATGAATGTGTCAAATATATCAATGAGACATTTTAATAGAATAACTAATGGAGTAATATTGTTAAATTCGCTGATAATCGGGTGACCAGATCGCAAACCAGAATTTAAACCCGACAAAGCTATGGGTTCACGCACAACTCTCTCATTCGTCGTGGCGTTATAACATTTCGTCTCGTCTCGTTTTGGTCAACGAAAATGAAGAGACATTTTAGCATAGTTTTTATTTTGTAAACCACATTTAGTCTCGTTTTTATTCGTCAACGATATTGCATTATACATGTATTTTAGTCAACGTCACATGACGAGCATTTACGTCTCGTCTCGTTTTCGTCAGGTGATAAAGGTTCGTTGACAACAATATTTCGTCATAATTTTCGTTGACGAAAGCAACACTACTATAGGAATACGACGCCTATCACTGTATATACACATATAAGCTCCTTCAGTATTATCAGCAGCTATCGCGTTTCTCAGGAGCTTAATTACCCTCCTCCCTCCCCAGCTCCTCCTGTCTCCAGTCAGTATGGCATTCTTACTCACCATGGATCAGAGTAAATTGTGAATTTCTTGAATTATGTTGTACTTTTAAAATCTTGAATTAATGATATCTGCAATACACTCGTGTTGGTTCTGTTCTGTTTACCTGCTGCTCTGCTATATATGCTATATATATATTAGGGCTGGGGGAATTAACGCGTTAATCTTTGCGATTAATTTGAGATGTTTAACACGTTAAAAAAATAATAACGCAATTAACGCAGCACTTTTTTTTACCTCATTTTAATGATTTCCTGTTGCGGCTGCTATTGAAAATACTGAAAATATGCCGTCCCGCCCCTCCGTGTTCGGCGATCAGGTTTCATTCTCACGCAGCTTTCATGAGCGGCTCTTTTCCGCGCAGTGCTCTCCATTCCGTGTGTGTGTGTGTGTGTGTGTGTTGGCCGTGTTTGCGCTGCGCGTTCTGCTCTGTCGTCAACAGCCCAAACGTTCGAATCATGTACCGATCACGCACTGGAAAAGCAAAGTCCGCTCAAATAACGTGAAATTTCTCAGTAGTAGACTTCTGTTTGCAATAGCCCTACTGAGCTGGTATAGCCATGCTGGGCAACAATGGTAAGATGACCTGCTCTGATCACATATATATATATGTTAAATTGATTATGTTGATTGGTTATCGAAAAAAGAATAATATATTGATATATTGATGTTTAATATTTTTCTTTAATATATTTCTTTTTTTCCTGTGTTGTTTAATTTAATTAGGTTATTCTAAGTTTAAATATTGATGATTACAAGCTTGGGGGAAATTGCAATTAAAGGTAGGGTAGGTAGGATTTTTATAAAAAACTTTTTTTCAAATTTGTTTAAACTGTCTTTATATACCAATACATAATTAAAATGTAAGTGCTCTGAAAAAGAGAGTTTAAAAATCGAGTGACTGTAGACCTTTTAATCTACAATAAACACAGCTCATTATTTCCATCCGGGACGAAACAATTGATTGGTTTGGGCGACTGTCACTCACTCTCGCAACCAAGGCTACCACCCCTGTTGCTAGATCTGCCCATATGCGCGTGCACCCGTTTGATTTGAGGGGAGTGCAAGAGAGGCGCGGAACCTACGAAGAGTAAAATTATGGCAGAGAGAAAGAGCATTCAAAATTCAAAGCACCTGCATATGCAGTCAGCGAAGGCAAACAAGGCAAAAACTACTTCCTCGGACCCTGGTTGCCCGCACTCTTGAACGACCTCCTCTGCTTCGCCCTCGACCCCGGACCTGTCCTCGAACCGACGATGCGGTACTTGTCACCGGAGTGTAACGTTAGTCCTCATCAGAGTCAACAATGTTTTCATCATGTAAACTCTTACATGCAAATCACCGTATATGTTATGACTCTTACACGAAATTCACCTTCATCACAGTTTAACTGATGGTAATGGAAAAACGTGTATCAATGCAACCTGTTTTTAGCTTTGCCTTATAAATATAGCTTGTTACCTATAGCCTAAATATAGCTCGTTACCGAATCAAACAAAATATATTTTAAACTTTACCAGTATCGATATGCTAGCTTGATAGTGAGTACTAAAAGCCATCTTATTTGTTTATATTTATAGTGATAAAGTTAGGTATTTTATTACATGTGATTCTGACATGATGTCACTGCATGCACTGCGCTCCTTCCTCTCCACTCGTCTCAAGGTAAATAAATGCGTCTTCCTGGCGTCGCGCGTTCATGTGTTTTGGGGGCGTGGCTTTGGAAGGAGCCCAGAAGGGAGGGGGTGGAGTGAATGGAAATAATGAGCTGTGTTTACAACAGTCGTGAGAGGTCTACAGACACTCGATTTTTAAACTCTCTTTTTCAGAGTACTTATATTTTAATTATGTATTGGTATATAAAGACAGTTTAAACAAATTTGGAATGTTTTTTTTGTTTAGAAAAATCCTACCTACCCTACCTTTAATTGCAGCAAATTGTGCAATTAATTAGTTTTTTTTTTTTTTTTTTTTTTCCCAGCCCTAATATATATGCTAGACTGCACGGATGCTGTTCTCTGTTCTTAGATCTGTAATGTTTATATATTGACTGATGTGTGTATGAAAGCACTGTTTGATTTTGAGAACATATTTTGAGCCGAGTGTTTGACTTTGCCAGAAGAGGTTTTGTTAAGTGTAGTTTGAAGATTTGGTTTTGTGTTTAATGGTGTGAGAAAATGGGTGAAGGGTTCAAGGCATGTGTCTTAGCAATTGTGAAAACCTGTAAAAAGCTGTCTAGTGGAAATACTTTATATAATGACAAGTGTGAAAGTGCTGATGTGTCTGTCATCTGAACTTTATGATGCGTGATAGTGTCTTGTAAAGGACCACAAACTTTAATGTTCCTAAAAACCTTTAATGTCTGTGAGCTGAGCAAAAGGAGATAATATTACACACACACGGACACACACATACACCCACCCACACACATGTCTTATATACACACACACTCACTTACGCGCACACACACACACACACACACACACACGCTCTTTCTCACAGACCCACAAACACGCACACACACACACACTCTTTCTCACAGACCAACAAACGCGCACACACACACACACGCGTGCACACAAACACTCTCACACACACACTGTCATACACCCACACACACACACTTATACACACATACACACTCACGCACACACACACACTCTCCCACACACACAGACTAATGGCACTATATGGCATAGTGATCTTAATTACATATTGTTTATAACAATGGAGCTAAATTATTTAAATAAGAGTGTGGCAGTATGAGTCGTAACAGATAGTCTTATAACAAAACCACCCACACACACACACACACACATGCAAACACACATTCTGAATGACTGTACTTTACTGAACTACATTTCCTGAAGCAAATGTGATCAGCGCTCGATCATGCAAAACATCCCATCATGATGCGGTTGCCAGGGCGTTGCTAAGTGGTTGCCAAGGTGTTCTAAGTGTTTTCTTCCTGTCCTGCTCCTTCATCTCTCTGTGATCTTCCGATCTCAAGAAATTCGATTGTTTTTCACCTGCTTTATTGTTTGCCAGGTGAGAACCGGCGAGTCTGAAGCACAACTACAAGCTGGAAAATGTAATGTATCATTATTGTCCGTTGAATAATGAATGAATGAACGATGAATAAGTTATGCACCAGAGTTTAATACTTAGAAGCTTTTAACAAAAGCAATGTCTCCTTTGTATAAAGAGCCATATTCTGTTGTGTTTCTATGCTGTCCATTATAAAAGCAGCCCACATCCCTGTTCTTCATTATCTAACGCTTCATTAATATTCAAACAACATCAAAGACCAATTCATGTTCTTAATGGAATTATGACAGATATAAGAAAGGACGTCATACATACGCACCTGAATTAATTAATCTGAGTGCTTCAGAAAGAGCAGACTCAAATGCATAAAACGTAATTATATATAATTTAACATACATAATTTAACAAAGCAAAAATCAATAAATACAAGCTCAAAACCGGTCAGACTGAGACCAGATGAGATCATCTGAGACTCTCCGCCCGTTCAAGTATTCTCTCGGCGCTCAAATCTGAAAAAGGCTCATTAGCATAGATTAATCAGTGCTAAACGAGTCTGTAACGAACTCAAGAAGCCACCGTAATGATTTCAGCTTCTGCTACTGCAAGAATCACTATCAGTGCGTGTCTCTTTTGATTATAATGAATTATTTAATAATTTCAGCGTCTGATAAAGAAAAGTTTGTAAAATCACCATTTCTTCATTGACAGCCTTTCAAAGTAAGTATTAGATATTATTTGGAGTAAAAAGTGCTAAAAAAAGACTCAAAACTCCCTGAGCGAACTGAGTCAAGCTGAACAGACTCAAGAAACTGAGTCTGGATCCTGAGCTCTGAGTGATTAAATGATTAAACTTCTGTCATCACTGTCTTTCTTTCTTCTGTAAAACTCTTCTGCTCTTCAGTTCAACACAAGCATGACAGCCAATGAACTGTCCAGCTCAAGAAAAGCCAAAAAAGCACCATAAACACACAATTATCCCAGCCAACAAAAATAGATTCAAAGAGCGTTTTGCTAATGTTCACTTAAAATATAAAAACATTATTTATGAATGTTTTCTTGGTTCTACGAACATTAAGGGAACCTTCCATTTCATCATTTTGCAAACATTCAAAAAATATATTTCCCATATATGAATGATCAATATATTAAATTGTTTAACAGTATATTTATATTACAGTATATTACAATATATTGAATAATACATCAGGAATTGCTGCATTTCATATATTGAAAAAGATGTGAGAATATATTAACTAATATATATCATAATGTATGTAATTTTATATTCAGTAATACACACTTCATAATATATAGATGTATATGTGATCAGATATGGTAGTGCATGTGTAATATATTGCAGATATTTACTCATGTAACATAAACAGACATATAATGTTATATATTTCTTATTTTTTTTAATTATTAACATTATACATGCTTCATATTTTCAAGCTAGTTAACAAAAGCACAAGCACACCTGCATATCTAGCCAAGAGCCTAGCACTGTGCTGAGGAGTGCAAAGAGACATTACTTTTAAAAACACAGTAATTATATTTTTAATGGTCTTCGGCCGAGATTATAATCTAAAATAAATGGTGTTAGGCCAATCATCAATCTCACCACAGGCTCTGCTCTTCAGCACAATGGGAACCCCAAAAACTCACGCCGCTGGCAAAACCAGCAATGCAGGTTTGAGAGGTGGCGCCCCGACAAATCTCGCGAGAATCACGACTTGCTTTACGGCACGACGTCTCATACATCAATCATTGAGACAAACGGAAACGACATAGTGTGCCTTTAATTTTAACATTTGCTCTCCTTTATCAGTCAGAAGCAAAGCATGCTGGGAACTAGAAATCTGACGTAACTCATGACGTGAATGTGTATGTGTGTCAACATACGTTCACATTTATATGGGAACATGTACTGTATGTGCAATATATGTACACAATAAAGGATACAACTTTGTGAATATTACATGTAATGCTATTTTTGTCTTCATTTTTATAATATATAGCCATACATGATCAATATTGCAGTATATTGAAAAATATAAGCACTAGTTTCCCATACGGAAATGTATTATGTAATATATAGCATTATATTTTGCTGTATATTCCCATCTATTTTTGTTCCGTAAGGGATGGGAACGCTTGTTTCCGCAACAGAATGAAAAATAAAGAAAAGTCAGAATTGCATGATATTAAGTCGCAATTGTGTGTTATAAAGTCAGAATTGTGAGATGTAAACTCTGTAAATTGTGAGATAAAAAGTCACAATTATCTTTTAAAAAGTTTTATTCTGTGGCGGAAACAAGCTTTCATAGAAAGTTATTGTTGAATGTTCTCTGAACAAGAAAAAACAAGGAGAAACGTTTAAAAGACGAGCATCAAGCTAAAATGTTTCACAAAAGAGCCTCCAAGAACGATGTATAAATAAAGTTTTTGTGCTAATGTTTTGAGAACATTATTAAAGACCAGAAAACTTTAAACAAACACTCTATTAATGTCACTGGAGGAAAAATCTGTTCATAACTGTGAGAGAAAAAAAGTTGAGCACTATATTTGAAGTCTTCGTAAGCCATATAATCATGTGTGTGAGAAACAGACTCTCAAACCTCACTGAACTGCCATGCGCATGTTGAAGTGTTTGCATTCAGCGCTAAACCCAGTCTCTGTGTGATGAATGGCTCCGAGAACTAATGCGCATCCAGACTCATAAATACACATCACTATTGATGAACTAGCAGCCTGAAATAAGACTGATTATATTTTCTTTAAAGTAATAACTCTCTTTCTCAGGGAAACAGCCCGGCTCTGCTCAATCCATTCAGGTGTGTGTGTGTGTGTGTGTGTGTGCCACCCTATGAGACGGACCAGTGATTCATAGCCCCACCTGAATACAAACACACTTTCAGTGAGCTCTGAGGGGGAAACGATCATGTTAGCAGGGTTGTGTTTCTGATCACGTAGTGTCACGGTTTGATGGCAGTGACGGCAGTGAGTGTGTGTGGTTCAACCTGAAACACACACACACACACTGCAGTAAATACAGCCGAAGAGTCGAGCAGTCCAAGAAGATGAAACACACTGAACACACCTTCATCCTAAACCAGGACTGTCATCCGGACGCTTTCCGCCAGCAACAACTCACAATCTTAGTTGAACAAAATATAAGGAATACAGAAATATTATTATATGTTACTACAATAAAATATATACTTACTAAAAGATACATTTTTATTGCTTATTTTCCTAAGTGTGAGAATCAACTGCTCTGCTTTTGACAGCAACCGAGAAATCAGTAATGAGAGACATTTCTGATAACACACACACACACACACACACACACACACACACTTAAACAAACACATGCACACAAAAACACACACACACACACACACACACACACACACTCACTCAAACAAACACACAAAAACACACTGTAAAAAATGTTTTTTTGGTGAAGTAAATACTACTGAAAAAAAAACAATGTAATTTACATGAAAAAGTTAGTTCAGGCAAGAATAAAAAAAACGAAGTAAATTCCATATCAGTACTTAATTCAAGCGAGTAGAAATGAAAGCGTAAATATCAACTCAATAAAATTAAGTAAAAATTACTCAGCTTTTCTGATACTGGGGTTCCCATCATGCACTGGACCTTGAATAATTAATGAGGTTAATTTTTCACTGGTTTCCAGCTGTATTTACACTGTTGTATCATTGCTTTTGTTGTCAGGATTAGTAACTTGCCATTTTGTGACATTTCGAGTAAATTTTCTGCTCAAAATGACACATTCAAACACAAAAACGATCCATCAAATGTTACCGTCATTGTGTATTGTCTACCAAGTATTGAGGTCTTTGCATTCACATGATGCTCAACATCTGACATGGTGTAGTATAAATTACTTAGATAATCTAAGTAAAGCACATACTATAAATGACTGGTATAATTCAATATTATTGTTTGAGTGAAATGTAATGCAAAGGAAGTTTCAACTAAATCGATATTAATCAACCTTTTACTAGCCAAAATTAAAATTACTTATTTTCTTTGTTACTTTCACTTAACTAGGATAAGTAAAGTTTACTTAATTCCATATTCCAAGTAAATTTAACTTAAAGATTTCTAATTAAAGCTACTGATGAATATGTTTAGTAGGGATGCAACGATACCATTTTTTCAGAACCGATCCGATACCAAAAATTCTGAGTATCGGCCGATACCGATCCGTACCGATACCAGCGCAGTTTTTTTTTAATCAAGTAGAATTTCTATACAGTAGAACTGAAAAAAAGAAAAACAACAACAAAAAAAAATATGATCATAATCTGACATAAATGCTATTATAAACTAGATTAGTGGATAATTCAGCAGTAAAATTTAGTCTAGAAAAATCACGAGTGCACAATAATTGTATAAAATTTGAACATTTTGTGGAAAAAAAATGTTTAGTGGGGAACAAATTAGAGACAATAAGTGTAACACTAAATCTGGTAAAACTTTACACATTGCTCTTTGTATTGTTATAAAATACATTCATGAAAAACAACAACAAAAAACAAAAATATAAATTATTTTATTGCCTACAATAAAATTGAGACATTTTTTAAATGTATAGCACAGCTGTTTAATGAGGTAGCAACATAATAGATAGGACAGAACAAGAACGGCTATTGATAATGTTTCATTGCGTCACTGTATTATGATATGAAAGGCTCCAATACAGTGCGGCACACAGCGCTTATGCGCATCCCGAGCGCAGCATGATGCGCTTGAAGCAACACGAGTCACAGCGCGCAGCGCGTCGAGTCCGCATTGAAAAGTTTAGAGCACAAAGAAAAGACATATTGATGCGTAGTGTATTAAACAGTATCTATCTATGCAATAGTCTATTCAGCATTTTCTTTTAAAAGTTTTAAATTTCAGTTACTGTGCGCGTGAAGAACAAATAGTACCTGACTTTACTCCAGTGTTGTGATCTAACAGACACCCTTAGAAAGTAACATGATTAAGGTACAGCAATAAAGTCCAGCAAGATAAAGTTGTTTTATGCGAAACCATAGACCTTTATCTACAGATCAAGTATAATAATAGTAACATTGAATCATCTTGGAGAGAGTTTCATCGTGTTAACTGTCGTGACCGAACGCGACGCACTGTTTGATGCTGAATGGAGAATGACTGACAGCGCAGCTGAGGGAAACGTTTACGTGATCTTGAATTTAACGACTTAAATATTAATTTCTATCTCACATTATACTATATAATGGCTTCAGAACACTTATAATATTGTGCACGAAAACGTATGGTGCTTTATAATGTTTGTGTGTCTTTTGTGGGGCTTAACAATAACACTGAATAGTATACGCACAATATCGGATTTGGATCGGCCTTGTCTGACCGATACCCGATCCGCCAAAAATGGCAGTATCGGAGCCGATACCGATACTGAGTATCGGATCGGTGCATCCCTAATGTTTAGGTTTTTACTTGGCAAATCTTTGTAAATTTACTAGCATTTTCTGAGTGAAAAAAGTTGCCTAGCTTTTTTCAAGTAAATCCTACTCCAATTTTTTTTCAGTGCACACTCAAACACACATACACACACACACACTCTCTCTCTCTCTCTCTCTTCTCTCACACACACACACACAAACACACACACACACTCAGACACACTCAAACAAATACACATGCACACACAAACACACACACTCTCTCTCTCTCTCTCACACACACACACACACACACACACACACACACTCAGACACAAACACACATGCACACACAAACACACACGCAGACACAAACACACACACACACTCTCTTTCTCTCTCTCTCTCTCACACACACACTCAGACACACTCAAACAAACACACATGCACACACACACACACTCTTTCTCTCTCTCGCTCTCACATTCAGACACACTCAAACAAACACACATGACACATGCACACAAAAACACTCAAACACAAACACACATTCTCAAACACACTCTCTCTCTCTCTCTCTCTCTCTCTCTCAAACACACACACACACACACACAGACACACTTAAACAAACACATGCACACAAAAACACACAGACATACACACACACACACTTCTACATGTCTATAAAACACACACACACGGATGGAGAAACAGTAATTCATACAGTAATGGTTATTTCCACTTTTCTATCAACAGACTCAATTAGGCTTAATAAGCTACAGGGGATTTTACATCATGGCAGAGAAGGGAAAATAGCACAAAAATAACTTAATTGGCACAATGACACACAGACACACACATAAATAGCTCAGTCTCTAAAGAATAATAAAGAAATAGTTAATTACTTTTAGGAGAC
The DNA here is from genome assembly GCA_022829085.1 of Abramis brama. Taxonomy (NCBI): domain Eukaryota; kingdom Metazoa; phylum Chordata; class Actinopteri; order Cypriniformes; family Leuciscidae; genus Abramis; species Abramis brama. Next base: position 50,155,379 of record CM040767.1, read on the forward strand.
CTTTTTCATCCAAAATTACAATTCTGTCATTATTTTTGACATTCAGGAAATAATATTATTTCCACCAATGCCATTTTAGTATTGCTTCTCTAGTATGAACACACACTCCGCTTCACCACAGCCACCGGTGACATGAATAACTGTCTGTTTCTTACACTGAGCTTTTGCACACATATGATATGGACCATGAAATATTGACATTTTCAATGGAGGAAAAGATTCCTTTAAATAAATCAGTGAACAAGATCCTTATTCTTAATCCTAGGGGTGGGCGATCTGATGATTTTATATCGTGATCGATCTTGAAGACGTCACATGATCTACTTTTCAAGCTCATATCTTTTATATCCTCGTAATAGTGTTATTATTTCTCGCATAACACAGTGAAGCAGCCCCTGCACGAGAGTAATAATAACTGATTCTCGAGCCATCGATATCAACCAATTCAGCAGCATCTCCACGGACAGCACCGGGTAACGTCGCACGTAAGAGGGTATATCTTAAGCGGCTTCTTAAGGTATGGTTCGGGGAACACGCCTAGCAATGGTATACCTTTAGTTAAGTTATACCTTAACACTAGAACTACCGGAATTCCATAAACTACTAGAACGACCATAGCGGTCATTCTGACCGTTCATACTTTGACGTTCATATGGCCGTACTGAACGTCATTTTCGTCATGTCATATCTATTGTACATGTTAACCTTCTCTTTTCCAATGAAGCTTTTAATTCCTGTCGTCATAGCCCTTAAAACAAGCACAAAAGAAAGATTCCCCCGACAGGTGCTGTCTCTATTTGAGGAACGTTTTGCGTCAAAATAATATTTTTTTCACCGCACTCACCACGTGAATAGACATGCACAAAAGTTAGGAAACGTACAGCCCTGTTTGTAAATAAGATCAATAATCAATACAAAATCTAAAAATAAATGGATCTACAATGATAGGTAATAATAAACAGGACACAAAATGTATTGTATTTAATTCAAATGAATGTGAAAATGTATACAAACAGGCTAAGAAAAAAAATGAACATTAGCTAAACAAGAAAACGAACTGCTTTAGAATGATTCGTTTCAGTGAACAAAAAATATTAACGAACAAAATCAGGTTAACTGCCCATTTGAACGGCGCAAACACCCCGCATCATTGATGCTTACGCACATTCCACACAGGTAAACACTGCCTTTCGTGTGCAGCTCCCACACACTTTGTGACATTTGGCACATGTCTCCTTGGTTTTATTTTGTTTGCAGTTCCTCCAGTTGTATGGCTTTTGATTCCATGTGGTCGGAGCGAAGTTCGCTCGCCAGTCGTGTGATGAAGTCCCTCCGTGAAACTTGCAATGTAGCGGACTTATGATATTTATAACGCTTGCGGTCAAAATGACCGTTATGGTCATTCTAGGTAGAAATAGTCATAACTGTTGTGTGTTTTGTGATTTTAATAAAAGAACAGTGTCAGAATAAAATATACACATATTTAGGAAAAGTCAGAGTCCTACAGCCACATTTATTTTATTTTAACAAAGTTATTACACTGTAAAATTTAAAAACGGTAAAAATGACCGCCTTGGGAGTTCTAGTGTTAAGAGTCTTTGTAGTGTGCTAAGAGACAACGTTATCGGGAAACGCAGAAACCCAAAACATATGTGAAGAGGAAGCAGAAACAAGTGATATTATATGTAATCACATGCATATGTAAAATGATCATCAACATGAAACAGCATATAAATCAAAACTGTCTAATGTTTCTGAATGAAATGTCGACCCAGGACGAGTTATAGGACTGTGAAGCATCTGTGTTTAGATCATCGTTCTGAATCTGATCTGGATGTAGAGTTTAACACATGATTTGCTCAGCTTTTTGCACAAAATGTTGCTTTTTTAAACTTACCCATATTTAAGTGTTGATAAAAAAATGCATAAAGCTAGAATAAACTTTTTTTTTTTTTTTTATGTATTGAGGGTCTGTTCTTTCTTTTGACATATTGCATGTTCAGATATTCACACAACAAAATATTCTGGGAGCCCATGATTTTTTTTGTGTGAAAATTATAAAAAATGCTGGCTGGCAATTTAAAAAAAAAGAAAGAAAAAAAGCTGGCAGGGAAAGAGTTAAAAGCCTTAACTTAAAGGAACTGTATGTAAGATTGTGGCCAAAACTGGTACTGCAATCACTTTCAAATTACTGTAGAGCGGTGTATCCCCTCCCCCCTGACTTGAGGTTGCCAGATATGCTGCAGAATCCAGCAGGAACGTAGGCTGACACGTTTGTAGCTGCAGCTGTGGTAACTAGAGCTGAGCTGGCAACCCGGATGCCGAAACACTACTGACTTCGTGATTGGTAGATAGGTGGAGGGTGGAGCATCAGGCCAAAACACAACATGACAACATCAACATCAGTTGAGGGCTGCAACTATCACTTTTAAATGACAATATCCTGGCCGGACTACTGTTGTCAGTGATATAAGTATTTGAAATGAACATGATTGCTTAATGTCTAGTGACATATCAGGGCCATTTTATGATTAATTGAAATACATTTCTTACATACAGCTCCTTTAATGTCCAAATCAGTCAAATCATGTAACGTGACTGTCGTGAAATAGTCTTCAACGGGACATGCTTTAAAAGTGTTACTAAAAGTGCATTAAGCTGCTAAAGAGACTGATCCTCACACGCTTTCTGTGTCGCACTGCGAGACGGAGCGAAACACGGACCAGCAAAGTATACTCGGGGATTAAGACGCGAGCCTAAGCGGTCAGATATACACAAAAATATGTCAAAATGTCGATCTTGGTGAGTAAAGACAATCAGTTATGTCTTAAGGAGTTATAGTGGAGAGCTGTAGCCATGCTGTCGAAAGTGTGTTATTTTCACCCAGCCGCCAGGTCTTCTGTGTTCGGGCTTCATACGGACGCTGTAGCTCGTCAACAATGGCTAAAATTTATGTTTGATTATGTTCCTGAAAACTTCAATCGTAATAGCTCTCTGTGCTGCGCATTTTACGGAAGACAGCTTCCAGAATCTCCACGAATTCAATGCCGGATTCAACAAGAAACTGTTACTAAAACATGAAGCAGTTCCAACTTTACAACCAGAGACAGCAGTTGTTGAGCCACAACCTGTAAGTAAGACTTAATAATTTTAAATGTATTTGCATGTATAATTTCAGACGTAATGTTTTAGTTTTATCAAGGACGTAAACAAATGCCAGCGCTGGCTTTAGTAGCCACTTACACACGTACAAACATTTTGAACCTGAATTTGTAATTATGCACTAATTTTGTAAATGTATTTTCCATGTATATTTTATGACGATCGATTTGATCAAGAACGTAAACCAATGCCAACGCTGTTTGTTTATAGCCAGTTAGTTCGATGCTATTTTGTGTGTATAAGACAAACGTGTATAAAGTTTTAAAAAATATATATGTAGCCTAATCGCAACAGCAAACTTCAGCTGCTGAAGTTAAAACAATAACTTTAAAAAACGGTATTACTCAGTCATTTATTCAGTTATATTAAATGTTTAATCAGGAGAAAACCGTATCTCAAAAGCTAACAAGCAGCAGTAGCATTTTCAAGTAACAGCATATCGAAATACATATATAATAGTAGATTAGAATAGAATAATAATAATAAAAAATGTACCATTCAGAAACGTTTTGTAAGAGCCGTGTTTGTGGAGGTTGCTTGACTCTCTTCATTGCCGCTTTCTGGGTCTGATATTTACATTTGACCGGAGCACATGCAACTTTCGCCCGTAAAGGTAATGGGCGTGAAGTTTCCGGACAACATGCACTACGCAGTTTAGCCAATTACAACACACCGGCCCAACTAACCAATCTGAGCCCATTGCCTGTTTCCGAGGGAGTGTTTTCATAGAATCAGGAAGTCAACCGGTCGTTCAAATGACAGAGGAGAAAGCGGCTTACAATAAAGGTGAAATTTATGAAAAATAAGACTTAAACAAAAAAAAAACCCCCGAAGACATGTTATATTGCACCCCATAAACACAATCATGCAAAGAAAAAAAGCAGTAAACCACCCCTTTAATGACTTTTTTTGAAAACTGATTGTTTAATGCAATACGGTGTTTTAAAATGTAAAAATAGATGAAGTCCATAGGCATATTCTCGATAGTACATGTCAAAATTGGGGAGATCACGATTCATATTGCTATTGTTTGTAATGAGATCGTGATATGAAATTTTGGGAAGATTGTCCACCCCATACTTGATCATACAAGGCAAGGCAAGTTTATTTATATAGCATATTTCATACACTATGGTAATTCAAAGTGCTTTACACACAGAAAGGAATTAAAATAATCACAATATAAAAGCAAGGAGAATTAAAACTGTTATAAAAGGAATTAAAAGAGATATAAAGCTGATACATAGATCTCATCTGGCAAAACACTGGTGTATCATATTTTTCACAGCTGCTTGATTTACTGTGAGATTTCCCCAATAATAAATAATAATTAATAATATTTAAACACTGTAAGAGTGGTGTGGTTTCAGACCGTTGTTTGGTTTATTCTGGGACACACACACACACACACACACACACCCCAGAACACCCAAACCCAGAGCAAATAATCCGCTACTGCAGAAACGCTCCTGTAACAATCCCAGGAGATTAGTAAGCATATTTGAGCTCCAGTGCAGATATTAAAATATTGCTGATCATGTTTTCACTGCATCACATTCAAACACTCCAGGAATATAATGTCAATAGTATCCTCCTGTAACGCGCCACTGTTTGCTTGAAGCTCTGGATGCCTGCTTCTAATTATGGATCAATTTGCAATACTAAACTGTCCCTCACACACACGTGCTTTGTTCATGGAGAAGCGATGTGTGCAGCCTCTGGAAGCAGAGCACACACACACACACACACACTCAGGGGAATGAATGACCTCTGCATATGATAAACACTTAAGCCAACATCTCCTTTAATGACCAGACAAGTGAACATCACCGGCCAGCGTGAAGAACTATCTCGTGCTGTGCAGACTGTTCACTGAAACTCACTATTTATAGTCATCAACGTACTGTTCATCACTTCAACATCATGAACATCATGAATATCACAGCGACTGAGGGATGATCTGGAGTCAGATGAAAGCTCTGCTAACTAAACTATCACATGTTTGAACAATGCCATTCCTCATAGAATAATACAGGACACTTTTTTTCAAGTCATCTCAATGGAAAAAAGAGTCCCAATCACCCTGAATTCACCTCACACACACACACACACACACACACACACACACACACACTTTAGACTTAATGGTTTTTATACTGTACAAACTGTACCATTACACTAACCCGACCCCTAAACCTACCCATCACAGAAA
>CM040767.1:50165752-50290752 GCA_022829085.1 Abramis brama
TGCTGTTCTTTTTAACTTTCTATTCAAGAAAGAATCCTGAAAACCATGGTTTCCACAAAAATATGAAGCAACACAACTGTTTTCAACAATGATAGTAATAAGTAATGTTTCAAATCAGTATATTAGAATGATTTCTGAAGGATCATGTGAAGACTGGATTCAGCTTTGATCACAGGAATAAGTTACATTTTGCAATATATTCACATAGAAAATAGTTATTTTAGATTGTAATAATATTTCAAAATAATACTGCATTTACTGTGTTTTGAATCAAATAAATGCAGCCGTGGTGAGCAGAAGAGATTTTTTTTCAAAAACATTGACCTCAGTCTTGAATGTCAGTGTACATCACAATATGGTGCATTTACATACTTCATATATATTTAAATATCATGTAGGAATCTACTGAAAACTGTTTATCATCAATATTTCAGTTTTTCAGCACCATTGCATCTTTAACAGGGCTGTTAATCTGCACTATAAATCAGTGTCAGTAAGCTTCCCACAGCATCGGCGTCTCTGGACACTGAGCTCAAGTGTTTTGTAGTTCTGATCACAGGAGCCGAGGGTTCAGCGTCTTCCTCACGGACACAACGCTGATGGAGCGGCATAACGGCCTCAATTACTCCCTGAGATCACTGGAAACCTCTGTGTCAGCAGCTCAGGCGGCGACTGGTTCACGCACAAATGCAAATGCTGACAACATGACATAACCGCCCTCATGACAGTGTGATATTATCATTTCGTGCTTCATTGAAGACGGATGAGAGCATGAGCATCTGTCCAATTACTTTCTGTACAAGGAAAGTACAAATATATATTAAAAGGCTGAATATTTATTAATTATCATACTCTAAAGCTAAGGAGAATATTATCAGTAAGAATGACTTATCTTTTCCTCATGCACAGCTATTATAGGATTTCAGAAGACAGCCCATTTACACAGAGAAAAAAGGTGTAAAAGGACATATTTGTACCTTTTTTTACTCCTAAAAGGTGCATGTACAAATATGCACCTTAAGGTATTACTATGAACCATTTTGTGGTAAAAAAAAAAAAAGGTACAAAAATGACCTACTGCTCCAGGGACAAGCTGTTGTACCTCTAAAGGTACTGTACAATTTTTGCATCATGCTTTTTTTTTTTTTACAAAAATCTTCTTTAGTGAAGAGAGAAATGAATCCTTTAGATTGTCATGACGACTGTCGGTGAAGTGTGGTGTTCACAGAATAAATCAGACACGCTGCATTGCCTCAAGCAACTCTTAAAAGCACTGAATATAGAGCTCATATCATACAAAATCAAATTAATCAAATCAGTGAGAAAAAACTAAGCTGAAAATGGCTCGATTCTGATGTCAGAAACCAAATTAAATTAGCATAAAACCACCCCCGTTTACATAACCAACACGTATTATGAATTCAGCAACTTCATGGTGAGGTAATAAAAAGAAACTATATACCAGAAGAGTACTAAAAAGAATACAAACGATGTATAATAACGATACAGAATAATAACGATATTGTGAACAAAAACACCCTATAGGACTGTGAATATATAAATAAATAAATCAGCTTGAAGATCTAGTCCTTGATTCATGTTGTTTTTCACATAATAGCCAATATTATATATATTTCAGCAGAAAATAAACGCTCTATTGACGCAATCAGCATTCATGGCTGAATCTATACGCGCATTAAAAGCCTATTAATGCACACAATAACTGCCCCTCAGAGAAGAAAAAGATATAAATGATGTGAGCTGGCGCACTTGTGTAACAGAGTGTTATGAGATAATCAGTGGTAATAACACTCATTCAGGACTAAAAGCTCTTATAGCCATTATTGAATTGCTATAATTACTCTTAGCAGCTCAGAGACCCTGTAATTAAAGCTCTCGATACGAGGGTTTTCCGGAGCTCGACACCATTCAGGAAACACACACACATCCTCGAGTTGAGGAACGCGATTGCGTTGTTGTAGTTTAATAACACACACTTTAAACATCTCTCTATGTGGATGTGTGGGCCATAAACCTCATCCACACGCTTCATATTTACACACAGCACATTTTTAGCACATAGCATGCGTGTGCAGAGAGATTAAATATGAAGCAGAGACTGCAGCCCTCTACAAACCACTGACAAACTCAAGATGGATTGGAGAATAAATGCGTCAAGTACGTCTTGTGAATCATCAGCCACTCTGAACAGAAAAAACGACATCAACATATGCCTCAAAAGCCTTGATTCACACTCTCTGGCGCTCGGATGTCGCCGGGTGCTGGTGAAGGTCTCCCACGCGTAACAAGACTGCAATCTAATCCTGCGGTGTGTTTTGCAGGCTTTTCTGTGGAGATTTGCCATTGTACGCATGCAGGGCTCGCAGCGGGAGACAGTTTCTAACAGTGACCGATGACACATATAATGTGATGTAATGTGCACAGAATCACTTCAGCTCATACATCCATTACACATGGTATCGCTCTCTCATTACAACTCATTTTCTTTAATGTCTCTCTCTAATCAGGTTGACATCTATCATCTTCACGGAGGCACGCTGGAGAATATACAGCGTACATCTCCATGAGAAGCAGGCTTTACAGGCGTCCTTGAGTTGGTTTAACATATCTAGAAGGTCTATGTATGGTCCCAGTTGGAGCTGGTAATTGGTTTGAGCTGGCAAACTATCTCAGCAAACCAACTTGACCACCTTAAACTGGTTTGATCTGATATGGCATTTAAAAGTCTAAGCTGGACATTTATTGTCGAAGTTGGAGCTGGTAGATCTCGGACCAGCAATAAACCAGCTTTACCACCTTAAACTGGTATGATTTGATATTTTCTGCAGACTCTTACCCACATAGCAACATTTTGACGTCCCAGATCTGGGCCACCAGCAGGCCAAAAGCAAAGAAATAAACCAGAACTAGACCTTATCTGAGCCACAAAATCTGTGTATATTAAATATGGAGTCATCTCAGCCTTAATAAGCCTGTTAACAAGCAGAATCACTGAAGGAAAGAAGAGAACAGAAAAAGAGACGAGCAGAAACACAAGAACTACAACTGACTTCAGCCACAGCCTTAGATGAAATCAACTGAAGAGAAAAGAAGACATTAAATCTGTGAAGATCTCAGCAGAGGAGGATTAAACAACTCCACAAACAGCATTACCAGCTTCACTTATTACTAACCAGACTGACTTTATTTCTGTCAGACGTCTACAGAAGCTCTTATTGAGAATTAACAGAGGTTTAACTCTAAATGTGTTTCATTTGAAGTCACCATAACAGTGATTAGTGTTTCCATTAGTTGGGCTCTTAACTCTTATTATATCTTTTGTCTTCTTTGGCTGCTGTGACAGTGTGTTTGTCAAGCACATTTGCAGCAGCAAAGAAAGCTAAAGTGAAATGAGATCAGGTGATGATGGTTACCTGTTGATGGTTTTATAATCATCATGAAATAACCTGTTTCACTGATGTCATTGGAATCTAACAATTGTGTTGTTCCATTAATATATTCACATCACAAATCCTGTGTTACTGCAGCATGAGATCCAGCAATATTATAACAGTCAGTTAGAAGATTTTAACAAACATGAGCATGAAAAGTTAATCTATAGTGACACACACAGACATCAACAATCAGCGTATGAATCTCAACAATGGTGACTTTAGCTTGACCTAAAACTGGTCGGATCTGATAGTTCCCTCAGACTCTTGTAGGTATAAGCTGGTCATTTATGGTCCAAGTTGGACCTAGTAGCTGGTTAGAGCTGGTGGACCACCTTAAATTGGTATGATCTGATGTTTCTTGCAAGCTCTTAAAGGTCTCAGCTGGTGTTTGTGGTCCATATTTGAGCTGGTTAGACCTAATAGACCATTTTGGACCAGCAATAAACCAGCTGAACACCTAAAACTGATATCCAGCTAGCAAAAATTGCCAGTTTTTTAAACATAAAAAAAAAAAACGTATTTGGTTATGTGAATGTTAGAGAAAGCATGGAGGAATGTTCCGTTTTAATATTTTGCAAAAACTATGGAAACATTACTTTTGAATGTTCTCTGAATGTTCTGAAACAAGTAGTAATACTTTTTTATACATATAAAAGATGTTAAACAAACGTCCAGGAAAAAAAGTTCCATGAATGATGTAAAAAGTAACTTTTTTCTAACTTTTTTAGAATGTTATTAAAGACCAGACCTTTTTGAATGAAAATTGTATTAATGCCACTGGAAGAACATTCGTTCATAACTCTGAGGAGATCTTGTCAGAATGTCTTCTGTTAGCTGGGATGATCTGATATTTCCTGCAAGCTCTTAAAGCGATAGTTAACCCAATTTTTTTTAATTCTGACATAATTTCCTCACCTTTGTGTCTTTCAACGCTTTGTACAGCTTTCATTATTCTGCAGAACACAAAGGTACATATTTAGAAGAGTGTTGACATTCATTATACATACATTCATTGGACACAGAGACATTAATAGTGTCGGCTCAGATCCGGCCCACATTTGGTACGTGTGGAATCCACACTATGTTGTTGTCATGGGTTTTCAAATATCATCTTTTATGTTCCACAGAAGAAAGAAAGTTAGTTTGGAACGACATGAGGTTGAGTAAATGTTTTAAAAGTTACCATATGTGTCTTTTCTTATTGTTTTGAAAAGCATACATTAGAATGGTTTACAGGGCAACATGCTCGCATGAGCAAGCATCTCACCTTAACTGTGGTGTTTTGTACAGTGATGAGAGATGATTCAGTTCCAGTCGTGTAAGTGTCAGATGTTCTCTCAGCACAGACTCCTACAGATGATTCTAGCAGAGAGGCATTAAGAACATAGTGTCGATTACAATCTGCAGCAGTCACAGACGTCTGGTCTAGTGCTCATTAAGGTCATTGGAGAGGTTTTAAATACATCTGATCAATAACCCACAGAATGGAGAAGTGTAGTGTCAGTTCTGTCAGCGGCCCGGCCTTAGAGTCATGCGTGAGAGGACAGAAAGTCATTAGGAAGATGTTTATGTGCCCACATCGACGTTTGGCACAGAAGTCTGAGTCGAACTGAGAGAGTGGTCGCATCTATCAAAGCCACACACACGCCTCTCATCGAGGTAATGAAACAGGCCGACTTCAAGGGCTGATAATGAAACTTCATTAGAGAAAAAATTGAGTGATTCTCCCGAATCTATTTTCTGTGGCCTGCAACAGAAGAGCAGGACGTCCTTCCTTCTTTCACTGAACTCTATTAGCTCAAACGGACTTCTAATGTTGATGACGTGTGCATATGACAAATGCATGAGGAATACACAGATTTGAGAAGGTCATACAGTGCTCTTGTGTTTCTATAGAGCTCATTTCATTTGTCTCTCAGCGTGACGTGTTGGTCTCCAGCTGACGAATGTGAGTGGAAAGGTCAGTGTAAACTCTCTGATACGCTTTTAATGAAAAATCCAACAATCCTCCACTGATTCTGTGCACACCCACACAAAAACCATTATTAAAACTTACCACGCTTGCCTAATTCATCAGTTAAAAAATGAACCATAACTCTCTTCCTCTAACCTCCTAAACGTCAAACATCGACATTCTTAATTCATTTAAACTTCTAAATGTACCCCATATACCTACATATAACTCTTAAAGGACTGTTCTGCTGCTCAGGGCTATCATTAAATATAACAAAACAAACAAACAAACAAATATATATATATATATATTATTATTATTATTATTTTACTTGAAATAAAATATTAAAATAAACTTATTTTATTTTAGCTAGGAGTGAAACATTTCTCATTTTCATTTAGTTTAACTTGATGTACTAAAGTAACTAAAACTGAAATAAAAATAAAAAAAAGAACATTTAAAAAAAACTTATCAAAATGACAAAACACAACAAAATTACTCTTTAACTTTAACTGAAATGAAAATAGAAAATAGAAAATGAACGTCTAATTCAAAATATTAATAAAAACTATAATGGTATCTAAATGGCACTAAAATAATAACCTGGACTAAAGCTAAAACCATAAAAAACATTTTCATTAATTTAAATAAATAAACAGTCAAATAAAATAAAAAACGAATTTTATAACTTATACTTATTTCATTTCAGCTTGCTGTCAAGTCAACATTTCTCATTTTCGTTTACTTTAAGTTGAGTACTAAAATAACTAAAACTTAATAGAACATAGACATACTTTAAAAAAATGACATAAACATAACAAAATTACTAAAACTAAAATGAAAACAGAAAATATAATAATATAATAATATAAAAAATAAAAAATATATAAATAATAAATATAATAAAATCTAATTCAAAATATTGTCAAAACTTATCATAACAATGATGCTACAATAATAGCTGGCCCTCCAATGATGAACATGGATGTAAGTGTGAATATTGAAGAGGAATTGTTCGTGCTTGCTGGATTGTTGGTCCAATTATTTGATGGTAAAGTGGTAAAACATCCTGACCAATGAAGAAACATGCAGTTGACTCAAATCTGACAAAGCCACTGGAGTTTTCCTGTCATGCACTGTAAATATCCTCAACACCGCCTCATTCCTCCGGTCTCTGAAGAAACTTCCCGGTTCCTTCATGCAAAGGTCACAGAGGACGAGGAATGAACCGCCTGACGTCTCTAAAGCTCTTAAAACACCAGTCTCTGTTATTAACGTAAGACCCGACCCACAGTTTGACAGATTAACTCAATGAACATTGTTATTAAAAACTAGAACTCCATTAACAACCAGAGATTTTAAGTCAGAAATTAACTATGAAAGCCACTAACCAGAAATATGCCATTTTAGTAGTACAACTGATGTATGTAACCTGAAGACATATTGACTAAATTTTAATGATATTTTCTTTTTCCGACAAAAAAAAACAAAAAAAAAACATGACTAAACAAAACTACTGTCAGCAAGATTTATTTAATCATTATTTTTCTTTTCATACTTGAATTTCATTTCAATGTGTTTGTGTAGCATTAATTATTGTGCATATTGTTCCAAAGCAGCTTTATAATGAATTACAGTCTCACAAACCCGTCAGCAATCAAACCAAAGATGAATGAGGCATAGAAAAATCAACCTTGAGATGTTGACGAGGAAAAAACCTTGAGAAGAAGCAAGTTTCAGCTTATGTTCAGATCGTCCTCGCGTTCAACAAAAGACGTAGGAAAAAAGATGAATGTGTTCATTCACAAATCTAGAGTTTGCCATTGACCGGAAGCATGATGTGAACCACACAGTATCTCAGAGCACCAACATTCAAACCTCTTCCGTAAAGATGAAGAGGATTATTTAGAAGATAATGATGTTCATCAGAAATTCAAACCGCCTATAACTAGAGAGAGTTCAGTGCTCTTGCTCTCGGTGGGCGTCCTCAACAAAACCAGCCTCAATAATCAATGATGTTCAGAAGAATCCTGAAGAGTCAAACACCATGTGAAAAACACTGCAGAAGATCAGTGTTCATGGGAGGACGCCAGAAACAAACATCTGATGTTAACAAAAGAGGACCTGGAGGCTTCACAGCTGGACAGATACACACTCATAACATAACATCAAATCACACAGTGTGTGTGGAGAAGACAGTTTGAGCTGCTCGGCTTCATCTGGGAATCATCCATGGAAAAATAAAATTTCACTGCAAAAAAGGATGTTCTTCCTCTGTGTTTTTGTCTTGTTTACCAGTACAAATATCTAAACATTCTTACATCAAGACACATCAACCTGAGAAGCAAAATTATATGACTTGTTTTCTGGAAAATGTATCAAAATTAAGTGAGTTTTTGCTTAAACCAAGATCAAAATTGTTCTGACCCCATTGGCAGATTTTTTTTTAAAGCATAAACTCATTTTATTTTAATAGATTTTTCAGAAAATAAGACTAAATATAATTTTGCTTCTCAGGTAAATGTATTTTGATTTAAGAGTTTTGAGATATTTTTGCTGGAAATATGACAAAGATATTTTTTGATGATTATTTTATGATGATTTACAAAATAAAACGTTCGTACGGATGACATGTTTGCATGTCCACATGGAGAGCAGCAATATTAGAGCGCATTAATAATGATTATTACCCAGAATCCCCGAGGACAAAACAACAGCCAAAGACATCAGTATTTTACATCAACTCACATGGAAAAGTGACTCAAAGCAAGAAGTAACTGCCCAATATGAGACAAATAAATCACATCAATTTACATTTATTCTTATAGCACTTTATATAGATTGTTTCAAACAGCTTCACCATAATAAACTGAAAACACCATCAATATCAGCAGTAAGCAGCAAGAGATAGTTATTATTATTCAGCTCAAGTTAGTTCAATATTGATTCAATTCAGTTCAATAACGCCGTCAAAGTTCATCAAATTTAAAACAAGATCACTTCAACAATAAAGCAGCTCGACAGAAAACAGTAGTGTCAGTATTCAGCTCAATTCAATTCAAATTTAGTTTTCATCCGATAGTGTCAGTGCAGTTAAATCAATCATGATATTACTGAATATTGCTTTCTTTTAAATAAGCATTTAAACAACATTTCCTAGAGCTGATGATTTTTAAAGAGATGATGATAAATTTGTGACAAAATCATGTTTTAAAGGGAATGAAAGAAAAGAGACAACATTTTTCCATGGCGAAAGTACAGGACACTAAAGGACACAAGAATGTCCAATCAGTCATTAATTTAAATACATTCAGTATATTCGGGAGAAATTGAGTGCCAGTGTTTACTCATTTTCTCTGATTTATTAACCAGCATGCAATTAATGCAGCCATGAAATCAGAGACTCTATCCTCAAAATCTGATCAGAGATATGACTGTATGTTTAATACACGTGTGTTTCTGTGAGGCGTTCTCACATCCTCTCTGCTCCTCCAGAGAGTCCAGATTATGGGAACCAAACTGATGAGTGAAAACCCAAATATATCTGCTTCTCTGGAGCTTTAACACACATCAACCCTCAAATCTCAACAGTAGTTGTTGAGGTTCTCATGCTGAACGTAAAAATGCTCAGGATGCCACTGTGCGACTGATAAACTGTTTATTAATCATTCTGCAATCTCTCTTTAAGATGGGATAAGATATAAACAAGCTTGAGTTACTTTGCATATTATATTATTGCAATGAGGGAATCTGCATACATTTAAATTTCACTGTAAATATTTTCATCTACACATTTAGGCTACACTGAAAAAAAAAAAAAACAATTAGTAAATTTACTTAAAATTTTTATGTGGCAAGTTTTTGCATGCATATTTTTAAGTAAACTCTGCTTAACTAAGTTAAGTGAAAGTAACTAAGAAAATAAATAATTTTAACTTGGCTATTAAAAGGTTGAATAATATCTATTTAGTTGAAGTTTCCTTTGAAATACTTTTCACTCAAACAATATAATACTGAACTAAACCACACTTCTAAACCAAAATGTGCTTTACTTTAAAAAAAAACTTAAGTAATAAAAATAATAGATATTATATATACATATCACCATATATACATATCAGAAAATAGACATTATGTGAATGCAGAGACCTCAATAATACTAGGTAGACAATACACAATGACGGTAACATTTGATGGATCGTTTTTGTGTTTGAATGTGTCGTAAACAAACTCCAAATGTCACAAAATGGCAAGTTACTAATCCTAACAACAAAAGCAATGATAAAACAGTGTAAATACAGTGAAAAATCAACCTCATGAATTATTCAAGGGCCAGTGCATCATGGGTTTTATAACGTTGATATTTACGCTTTCATTTCTACACGCTTGAATTTAGTACTAATATAGAATTTACTTAGTTTTTTATTATTATTCTTGCCTTAACTAACTTTTTCATGTAAATTACATGGGGTTTTTTTTCTGTAGTATTTACTTCACCACAAAATCATTTTTATCAGAGTACAGTACATGTCAAACACAAGGCTGTTTGGCAGAGAAGATGGTTATTCCTATTATGCTGATGTTTTAAAGAGCTCAAGACGACTAGTTAGGTGTCCCCATGGTGACAGGAAGTGAGGTGACACTTGGAAAGTTTTTACAAGATTTTTTTTAAACAAAAAATGAGCAGAAAAGATTTGTAAGATGATGTGGCTCCCTCACCTGGCCAAAGAGAGAAAACACACCAGCGTGCAAAACTCATAATGCATGTGTATGCAAAATGAAGTAAAGACAACGAGCAATTTGAATTTTCATAGGACAGATAGAACTAATTAGAGAAATCAGCTTGATGAGTGGAATAAAAATCTTAAAATGAATAAAAATCATGAGCGCAAAATATTTGGATTAATTTTACCAAACAGTCACACTCAGACATCAAGATTCTGCATATGAGTCACAACAATGGTGACAATAAAAAAAAAAAAAATAGCTTCATGCTGCAATGCATGATGGGTGGCTTCATATATAATACAAACTCATCCTTGATTCCCAAGCTTTTCTGTTTTTATTGGCTGAAGCTCCAGCCAGCAGCGATCAACCTGAAGCTTTCGCCTGCACTCCCACCGAAGCTCAGGAGGATTGAGCCCAGTCTTCATCTGGATGGGAGACCTCTGGGAGACTGGGTCGCTGCTGGAAGAGGTGTTAGAGAGAGCACAGGTCTGATCAACCTGAGGCCTGAGTGGGTCCTAACGCCCAAGTACAGTTGCAATAAGCTGTACTGTATAAAGG
Source organism: Abramis brama (assembly GCA_022829085.1). Classification (NCBI taxonomy): domain Eukaryota; kingdom Metazoa; phylum Chordata; class Actinopteri; order Cypriniformes; family Leuciscidae; genus Abramis; species Abramis brama. The sequence goes on from CM040767.1 coordinate 50,176,448, forward strand.
GAACCCCTGGTGTAAAATAGTCTTTACAGCACATATCGCCAACGCCCCAGTACAGTAGCCATAAACTGTGCTGAATAAAGGGTTAAAATAAACCCCAGACTATAAGGGGTGTAACCCTGGGGCAAAAAATAATCCCTAATATCACATATGATACAGTACTTTATTTAGTTCTTACAACTACATGGAAGTGAGAAAAAAAAATGCCATGAAAAAAGTCTCTTATGCTCATCAAGCCTGCATTTATTGGATCAAATATACAGACTGTCAATCCAAATCCGATTTTTGTGCATATCCAAATGATCCAATCGAATACATTGTACGTAGCCTTTGAGTCCACACTCCTATCCCTACCTTTTTTCCGAAGGACATCCTGGGATCTTTAATGACCGCAGAGAGGCAGAACCTTGGTTTAACGTCTCATCTGAAGGACAGTGCTTGTTACACTAAAGTGTCCCCATCACTTTATTGGGACGTTAGGACACACACAGACCACAGGGTGAGCGCCCCCTGCTGGCCTCACTAACACCTCTTCCAGCAGCAACCTAGTTTTCCCAGGTCTCTCATCCAGATACTGACAGACTCAGCCCTGCTCAGATTCAGTGGGCGACCAGTCTTGGGCTACAGGGGGATATGGCTTAATTCAGCCATAAATGTTTGAAACAGAAACTGATTCAGAGGAAGTGAAAGAGTGAATTATACAGGCTCGCCTGCAAGTCGATGTGTCAGAATGATAATGCGTTTTATGTGATTTTATGTATCACTCTCTACAACGTCAGACACATAACATTAATTAATATGATTAGCGTTTTGCTTGATTATCAAACAGCTAATAATGTGTTCCTAGTGTTACACAAACCATGTTCCCGTTCGCCATCTCAGAGTCAGACATCTGCTTTCTAAATATAAAATCCTAATTTTACAGAATGTAACTGTGATTTTTTTGATGATTTTTTGAGATTTTTTCATTTTCTTTAATTTTAAATTGTACTCAGAACTCTGTAAAATTACAAATAATATATTTAGATTAAAAATTCAGCTGTGATTTTAGGTATTGTGACATTAATGACAAATTACAGTAATTCAAAGTTTTTATACAGAAACTGTACAGTATTTTTCATACAGCATTTTTTCTGTTTTCTCAAATTACATAAAAATGAATGTAAAATTACAAATATAATCCGTAATTAAACAGTAACAAAACAGTTTAATGATAAAACGGTTGAATGACTGTCAGCCCAAAAAAAAACCCAACCTGTAACATTAAAGTAAAACATCCTGAATTTAATAAACTGAAAAACACTGTTATTTTAAAGGTATTTCCTGAATAATCACGATCAAATACCTTCATTGTAAAGACAAATCATAAAAAATGGTCAAATGACTGTCAGCTACGGCTGCCAAACAAAAACCATAAAATGTAAGTAAAATATGCTAATATAAATAAAGTGCAAAAAACTTTATCCGAAATGTGATGTCACCATGATGGTGATCAGTGTTTGATTTAGTTGTGTTTACACGGCTTCTTTAACTGTGTGATTGATACACATTAATTATGGCAATAAATACAGGAGAAAATTTCATGACAATCTGAAATTAAATACTTTAGTATATATTATACTGAAAATGTTTTGCACTGCTTTTTTAATTTTTTTGTTTGCTTAATTGCTTTGTAGCAGAGATGGAAAGTCCAGGTTCAGAAAGTAAAAGTCCTCCTCAGTATTTTGTTCCAATAATCTGGATTTGCTAATTCAGCAGGAGAGAGAACTAATTAGTGAAATCAGTGTTAAATGAACAGGGAGTTTATGTGTTAAAGTGTTAAAATATGAGTGTTAAATTAACATTCAAGAGTGTTAAAATTAATGAGCTAATTAAGTGATTGATTGAGTGATGATTGACCATTATTGAAGACACCTGATGTTAACAAGCAGAATCACTGAATGAGAAAAATCTAAATTATAGTCACCATTATGGGGACCAGTGTTTGATTTAGTTGGGCAGTTAACCTTTAAATGTTTAACTTCAGATTTTGTTTGGCTGCTGTATCTGAGTTATAACAGCCAGATGAGCAAAGAATCATTGAACTCATTTAGAACCTAATCTCTGACTTAGATGTATATTGGTCATTACTGCATCACTGTGATTTTACAGAATAAGATCAAGATTTTTCAATATAATTCAAATGATTTCTTTAAAGTTGTTCTGATAAAAAAAAAAGTTTTTTTATATATTTTAGTCACACACAGACATCAAGATTCAGTGTATGAATCTCAACAATGGTGACTAAAAGAATATTCAATTAGGAAAAGGAAATTACAATTGTGAGACAATTCAGATCATAATTTATTCACACCGCAATGCATGATGGGAGCCATGAATGAGTTTTGATTGGTGGCACTCAGAATGCACAGCAACATGCTTTATTATTGTCACCATTGTTGAGAATCACAGGCTGATTATTGATGTCTGTGTGTCCAAATAAAATACTTTTTCAAAGTCTTTTGATCAGAACAACTTTTAAGATTTTTTTTTTAGATTTTTATATTGAAATTATATTGAAAATAGTATAACAGTATAATAGCTGTAATCAACAAGGTAAACCTAACTCTCTAAATGAGTTTTGTGATTCAGGTCAAATGATGATTATGTCAAAACATAACCAACACCACCTGATCTTGTTCATCTGAGAGATATATCTCAGATACAACAGCCAAACAAAATCTAACCTTATTAGTTTAATGGTCAAGAGCCCAAATAAATCCAACACTGATCACCATAATGGTAACTTTTAAAAAATGAGATTTTCTCCTTTGGTGATTCTGCTTGTTAACATCAGGTGTCTTCAATAATGGTCAATCATCACTCAATCAATCACTAAATTATCTCATTAACTTTAACACTCTTGAGTCTGGAGCCAAATAAACTCCCAGAAGAATTCATTTAACACTGGAGTTTTTGCTGTGTGAGTTCATGGGTGGAATAAACACATGGCAGGACTTTTACTTTCTGATCCCTGGACTTTCCACCTCTGCTTTGTAGGAGTATAGTGACATCTTGAATCAACATATGAATCACAACAATGATGACAATCTGTTATCATTCATGCTCCAATGCATGATGGGTGGCTTCATATATAATACAAACTCATCCTTGATTCCCAAACTTTTTTGTTTTTACTGTCACCATTGTTGCAACCATCAGTGGCTGGAGAGAGCTGTGGTGAGGAGATCTGAAGCTCCAGCCAGCAGCGATCAACCTGAAGCTTTCGCCTGCACTCCCACCGAAGCTCAGGAGGGTTGAGCCCAGTCTTCATCTGGATGGGAGACCTCTGGGAGACTGGGTCGCTGCTGGAAGAGGTGTTAGAGAGAGCACAGGTCTGATCAACCTGAGGCCTGAGTGGGTCCTAACGCCCCAGTACAGTAGCCATAAACTGTACTGAATAAAGGGTTAAAATAAACCCCAGACTATAAGGGGTGTAACCCTGGGGCAAAAAATAATCCCAAATATCACATCACAAATGATACAGTACTTTATTCAGTTCTTACAACTGCATGGAAACGAAAAAAAAAAAGAAAAAAAAATGCCATGAAAGAAGTCTCTTATGCTCATCAAGCCTGCATTTATTTGATCAAATATACAGAAAAACTGTAATTTGGTGAAATATTATTACAATTTAAAATAATGGTTTTCTTTTTTCCTTTTTAATTTTTTTGCAAACAATTAAAAATTCAGCTGTGATTTTAGGTATTGTGACATTAATGATAAATCACAGTAATTCAATTTGTTTTATACAGAAACTGTACAGTATTTTTCATACAGTATTTTTTCTGTTTTCTCAAATTATATAATAATGAATGTGAAATTACAAATATAATCTGTAATTAAACTGTAAAAAATCAGTTTGATAATAAAACGGTCGAATGACTGGCAGCCCCCCCAAAAAATAATAATAAATAAAATAACATTAAAATAAAACGTCCTGAATTTAATAAACTGAAAAACACTGTTATTTTACAGGTATTTCCTGAATAATCACAATCATATACCTTCATTGTAAAAACAAATCGTAAAAAAAATGGTCAAATGACTGTCAGCTGCGGCTGCCAAACAAAAACCATAAAATGTAATTAAAATATGCTAATATAAATAAAGTGCAAAAAACTTTAACCGAAATTTGATGTCACCATGATGGTGATCAGTGTTTGCTTTAGTTGGGCTCATGAGCCTTTAGTTGTGTTTACACGGCTTCTTTAACCGTGTGTTTGATACACATTAATTATGATAATAAATGCAAGACAAAATTTCATCAAATGATGATGGTCACTTATTGGTGAAGTTATAATCAACATATGACGGCTTGATTTTCTCATGTGACTTATAGTCAAATCTCTGAATATATTATTTGAGTTTTTGTAACATATATAGATATAATTTAAATTTCTATGTGCTGTATGTAATTATAAAATAAGTTACATTTATGTAACAAATTTTTACATGACCCTTATGTTATTATGGCATTAGTATTATGACAATCTGATAATCTGAAATTTAATATATATGTATAGATTATACTGAAAATGTTTTACACTGTTTTTTTTGTTGTTGTTGTTTTTTTAGGAGTATAGTGACATCAAGAACCAACATATTAATCTCAACAATGGTGATAATCAACAAATCTTTTTTGAATAAAACATAAACTTCTGTTAATTCTCAATAAAATTGTTAGCATGAAGTAAATAAAGACTGGATTATAATTTGGTCACAGAAAATCATGCATTTAATTCAATGACCAATAATACCAAAAATGAATAACAAATATGGGGATACAATATTTTCATCAAATTGATCACGCAGTCACACTCAGACATCAAGATTTTGCATATGAATCACAACAATGGTGACAGTCAAAAAAAAAAAAAAAAAACCTTCATGCTGCAATGCATGATGGGTGGCTTCATATATAATACAAACTCATCCTTGATTTCCAAGCTTTTTTGTTTTTATTGTCACCATTGTTGCAACCATCAGTGTCTGGAGAGAGCTGTGATGAGGAGATCTGAAGCTCCAGCCAGCAGCGATCAACCTGAAGCTTTCGCCTGCACTCCCACTGAAGCTCAGGAGGGTTGAGCCCAGTCTTCATCTGGATGGGAGATCTTTGGGAGACTGGGTCGCTGCTGGAAGAGGTGTTAGAGAGAGCACAGGTCTGATCAACCTGAGGCCTGAGTGGGTCCTAACGCCCCAGTACAGTTGCAATAAGCTGTACTGTATAAAGGGAAACCCTGGTGTAAAATAGTCCTTACAGCACATATCGCCAACGCCCCAGTACAGTAGCCATAAACTGTACTGAATAAAGGGTTAAAATAAACCCCAGACTATAAGGGGTATAACCCTGGGGCAAAAAATAATCCCCAATATCACATACCTAGTTTTTTAAATTTCACATCACAAATGATATAGTACTTTATTTAGTTCTTACAACTACATGAAAAAAAAAAAAAAAAAAAAAAATGCCATGAAAGAAGTCTCTTATGCTTATCAAGCCTGTGTTTATTTGATCAAATATACAGAAAAACTGTAATTTGGTGAAACATTATTACAATTTAAAATAATGGTTTTCTTTTTTCCTTTTTATTTTTTTTGCAAATAAGTTAAAAATTCAGCTGTGATTTTAGGTATTGTGACATTAATGATAAATTACAGTAATTCAATTTTTTATACAGAAACTGTACAGTATTTTTCATACAGTATTTTTTTCTGTTTTCTCGAATTATATAATAATGAATGTGAAATTACAAGTATAATCTGTAATTAAATGTAAAAAATCAGTTTGATAATAGAACGGTCCAATGACTGGCAGCCCCCCCCCCCCCCACAAAAAAAAAAATATAATAAATAAAATAACATTAAAATAAAACGTCCTGAATTTAATAAACTGAAAAACACTGTTATTTTACAGGTATTTCCTGAATAATCACGATCATGTACCTTCATTGTAAAAACAAATCGTAAAAAAATGGTCAAATGACTGTCAGCTGCGGCTGCCAAACAAAAACCATAAAATGTAAGTAAAATATGCTAATATAAGTGCAAAAAACTTTAACCGAAATTTGATGTCACCATGATGGAGATCAGTGTTTGTTTTAGTTGGGTTCATGAGCCTTGAGTTGTGTTTACACGGCTTTTTTAACTGTGTGTTTGATACACATTAATTATGATAATAAATGCAAGACAAAATTTCATCAGATGATGATGGTCATTTATTGGTGAAGTTATAATCAACATATGACGACTTGATTTCCTCATGTGACTGATAGTCAAATCTCTGAATATATTATTTGAGTTTTTGTAACATATATAGAGATAATTTAAATGTATATATGCTGTATGTAATTAAAAAAGATTAATTTATGTAACAAATTTGTACATGACCCTTGTGTTATTATGGCATTAGTATTATGACAATCTGATAATCTGAAATTAAATATATATGTATAGATTATACTGAAAATGTTTTTACACTGTTTTTTTTTAGGAGTATAGTGACATCAAGAACCAACATGTGAATCTCAACATTGGTTATAATCAACAACGCTTTTTTGAACAAAACATAAACTTCTAAACCTCTGTTAATTCTCAATAAAATTGTATGAAATAAATAAAGACTGGATTATAATTTGGTCACAGAAAATCATGCATTTAATTCAATGACCATTAACCCCAAAAATAAATAAAAATGAGGGGCATAAAATATTTTCATCAAGTTGATCACGCAGTCACACTCAGACATCAAGATTTTGCATATGAATCACAACAATGGTGACAATCAAAACAAAAACAAAAGCGTCATGCTACAATGCATGATGGGTCGTGTTGTAAACTCAGAATCGAAGACCAGGAGACTTTGGGATCACGTTCAAGAAGTTATTTCTTTATTGAGGACTTCACGTTGACGTGGCTGCAGTTCTTCAAAAGTCTGACTAAAGACAGTTGCCTTGCAAATTTATAGACATTTAGGGGGAGGGATTTACATTGAGGTTGAACAAAGCATGCAAATTAAGTATACAGGTTAAGGAACCCGCCCGACTCCAGCGTGTTACCAGTCTCAATCCAATCAGCATAACCATTCAAAAGCATATGTGCTAATCCAATCAGCCTAACGATTCATCGTCTAGGGCTGGGGCTTGAGCCATCAAAGACAAAAGGTGCGTCTGGGGCTATGGGCTCGAGCCATTAAAGACAAAAGGTGACTTACAACAGAGAAAAACAGGACTGGCAGAAACTGTTGTTACTATTATCCTAACCTAACCTTAAAATGCTAACTTCAATGTACTCAACTTTTACTGTTGCAACCTAAATTAAACATTTCATAAATTTGTAATACAACAGTGGCTTCATATATAATACAAACTGATCCTTGATTCCCAAGCTTTTTTGTTTATATTGTCACCATTGTTGCAACCATCAGTGGCTGGAGAGAGCTGTGGTGAGGAGATCTGAAGCTCCAGCCAGCAGCGATCAACCTGAAGCTTTCGCCTGCACTCCCACGGAAGCTCAGGAGGGTTGAGCCCAGTCTTCATCTGGATGGGAGACCTCTGGGAGACTGGGTCGCTGCTGGAAGAGGTGTTAGAGAGAGCACAGGTCTGATCAACCTGAGGCCTGAGTGGGTCCTAACGCCCCAGTACAGTTGCCATAAGCTGTACTGTATAAAGGGAAACCCTGGTGTAAAATAGTCCTTACAGCACATATCGCCAACGCCCCAGTACAGTAGCCATAAACTGTACTGAATAAAGGGTTAAAATAAACCCCAGACTATAAGGGGTGTAACCCTGGGGCAAAAAATAATCCCTAATATCACATACCTAGTTTTTTAAATTTCATATCACAAATGACATAGTACTTTATTTAGTTCTTACAACTACATGGAAGCGAAAAAAAAAATGCCATGAAAGAAGTCTCTTATGCTCATCAAGCCTGTGTTTATTTGATCAAATATACAGAAAAACCTGTACCAGAACCCTGTAATATTGTGAAATATTATTACAATTTAAAATAATGGTTTTCTATTTGAATATACTTTAAAATATAATTTATTTCTGTGATGCAAAGCTGAAATTTCAGGATCATTATTCCAGTCTTCAGTGTCACATGATCCTTCAGAAATCACTCTAAGGGCGCTTTCACACTAGCACTTTTGGTGCGCACCCGGGTTCGAATGACGTCATAGTTTGGTTCGTTTGGATGATGTGAACGCTGTTTTCCGAACTCGGGTGCGCACCCGCGAACCGTACTCGAGTCCGCTTAAAAAGGTGGTCTGGGGTACGGTTCATGTGAACTCGGGTACGGTTCGCTGCTGATATGAATGCAATCGTACCAAATCGCGGAAGTGAACCGCTATTGATGACGTATAATCTGGTGCGTGCGTGTGTGTTTAACAACTGTAAAAGTGTCTATACGCTTACCTTGACGAAAACCGGGATTGACGCACTGCAAGCAGAGAGATGATTTCTGCTTGCCTCCACAAAAATTGTCCTCAGCGTACATCCCACTGTCTTTGGAACGGTTTTAATACTTTTGCGGCAGACAGACGCAAGTGTGTTTCTGTATCTTTTCTTTGAAAACAAAACCAAAGGTTCATAAAAAGAACAGCAAATGTGAAGCGAGCAATTCTATCCATTTTGACGCCTTTTCATAGCGGTTACCAAGCAACGCGAGTACGCGCCAGCTGCAGCTTGATGATGCAAGCGTACCAGGGTTCGGATACAAATAATATAATGTGAACACAGTCCATCGGGGGCTGGGGGAGGGGGGGAGTAATCGAACTTGGGTTCGGAACAGGCAATCGAACCAAGTGTGAAAGCACCCTAAGATGCTGTTTCTGGAGGGCCACTGTCCTGTAGAGTTTGGCTAAATAAAAAATAAATAAAAAACATAAATAAACATATCTGGACCAGCTAATCAAGACATTCAGGCACACTACACAGCAAACAAACAAACAAACAAACAAACAAACAAACAAACAAACAAACAAACAAACAAACAAACAAAAACAGTGTTAAATTAGCTCAGCATTTATTTGGCTATGTTCAACTGATTGTTAATCCAATTGGATACACAAATAATCAAATTTGGACTGAGAGTCTGAACGTAGCCTTTGATTCCACACTCAAGAAGCAGTGTTAAAGTTTATGAGATAATAAAGTGATAATTGAGTGTAGGGCTGGGCGATATATCGCACGATATTGTTATGCGCATCTCGTCAGTAAAGCCGGTTCCCTTGATTAGTAGTAAATCGCCATCACCTGCTTTCAGATGGAGCGGTGTTAAATTAACACTCCTGGGGCTGGGAGTGTATATGAGTCCACACTCAAGAGTGTAAAGTGTTAAAATATGAGTGTTACATTAACACTCAAGAGTGTTAAAGTTAATGAGATAATTAAGTGATTAATTTAGTGATGATTGAGCATTATTGAGGACACCTGATGTTAACAAGCAGAATCACTGAAGGAGAAAATCACAAATTGTAAGTTACCATTGTGGTGATGGGTGTTTGCTTTAGTTGGGCTCTTGACCATTATATGTTTACTTTAAATTTTACTGTTGTTTTGTCTGCTGTTATTGATTTATAGCAGTTAAATGAACAAAGTAAAGTGTGATCTGACAGTGTTGGTTATGTTTTGACATAATAATGCTGTGATCTGAAATATGAAACTTATTGAAATAGTTTGGTTTAACTTGTTAGCAGCAGTTTTGTGATTCTTTAGCCTACGATTATTAGTACTTTACTTATTCAAAATATTTAATAAACATTGTTCTGATCAAAAGACTTTCAAATAAATTCATTTAGAAACACAGACATCAATAATCAGCCTGTGAATCTCAACAATGGTGACAATAATAAAGCATGTTGCAGTGGCTGCCACCAATCACAACTCATTAATGGCTCCCATCATGCATTGCGGTATGAATAAATTATGATCTGAATTGTCTATGTAATTTACTTTTCCTAATTGAATAATCTGCTTGTCACCATTGTTGAGATGCATTGACTGAATCTTGACATCTGTGTGTGCCTAAAAGCACAATTTTTTTTAAACGACTTTTAAGGAATCCTTTATATTATATAAAAAATTCTGGGCATTTATGCAGATTCACAGTTATGCTGTAACCAACAACATACATCGAAGTCAGAAAGAAGGATCTTAATGAGTTTAGTGATCAAGTTCAAATGATGAATGTCATAATATAACCAACACCACCAGATCACTTTTTTTCTTTGTTCATCTGGCAGTTATAACTCAGATACAACAACCAAACAAAATCTAAAGTAAACACATAAGGCTCAAGAGCCCAACTAAAGCAATCAATCATCGCCTTAACGGTGGCTTACAATTTGTGATTTTTCTCCTTCAGTGATTCTGCTTGTTAACATCAGGTGTCATCAATAATGCTCAATCATCATTCAATTAATCACTTAATTATCTCATTAACTTCAACACTCTTGAGTGTGGACTCATGTACCCTCCCAGGAGTGTTAATTTAACACTTAGCGATATATCGCACGATATTGTTATGCTCAACTCATCAGTAAAGCCGGTTCCTTGATTAGTAGTAAATCACCATCACCTGCTTTCAGATGGAGCGGCATTTACTACAAAGAGCCGTAGTTAACTGACAAGCTGAGCCATATCGCATTAATATCGTGGACGTATTGCCAGCGATAATTAATGCGATATGGCTTAGGTTGTCAGTTAACTACGGCTCTTTGTACACAGCAAAAACTTCAGTGTTAAATTAACACTCCTGGGAGTGTATATGAGTCCACACTCAAGAGTGTTGAAGTTAATGAGATAATTAAGTGATTAATTGAGTGATGATTGAGCATTATTGAAGACACCTGATGTTAACAAGCAGAATCACTGAAGGAGAAAATCTCAAATTGTAAGCCACCGTTATGGCGATCATTGTTTGCTTTAGTTGGGCTCTTGACCCTTATATTCTTAACTTTAGATTTTGTTTGGCTGCTGTATCTGAGTTATAACTGCCAGATGAATGAAGAAAAAAGTGATCTGATGGTGTTGGTTAGGCTATATTATGACAATCGTCATTTGAACTTTATGTTTTTGATTTATGTTGTTGATTACAGCATAACTGTGATTCTACATAAATATCCAGAATTTTAGATATAATATAAAGGATTTCTTAAAAGTTGTTTTTAAAAAAAAACTTTATTTTAGCCACACACAGACGTCAAGATTCAGTCTATGCATCTCAACAATGGTGACGAGCAGAATATTCACTTAGGAAAAGTAAATTACATAGACAATTCAGATCATAATTTATTCATTCCTTCAAATAAGTTTTATTTTTCAGATCACAGCATGATTATGTCAAAACATAACCAACACTATCAGATCACACTTTTCTTTGTTCATTTGACTGTTATAAATCAATAACAGCAGACAAACAAAATTTAAAGTGAATGTATAAGGGTCAAGAGTCCAACTAAAGCAAACATTGATCGCCATAATGGTGGCTTACAATTTGTGATTTTCTCCTTCAGTGATTCTGCTTGTTAACATCAGATGTCTTCAATAATGCTCAATCATCAGTAAATTAATCACTTAATTATCTCATTAACTTTAACACTCTTGAATGTTAATTTAACACTCATATTTTAACACTTTACACTCTTGAGTGTGGACTCATATATACTCCTAGGAGTGTTAATTTAACACTGGAGTTTTTGCTGCGTAGTAAATGCCGCTCCATCTGAAAGCAGGTGATGGTGATTTACTACTAATCAAGGAACCGGCTTTACTGACGAGATGCGCCTAACAATCGCCCAGCCCTAATACAAACTCATCCTTGATTCCCAAGCTTCTTTGTTTTTATTGTCACCATTGTTGCAACCATCAGTGGCTGGAGAGAGCTGTGGTGAGGAGATCTAAAGCTCCAGCCAGCAGCGATCAACCTGAAGCTTTCGCCTGCACTCCCACCGAAGCTCAGGAGGGTTGAGCCCAGTCTTCATCTGGATGGGAGATCTCTGGGAGACTGGGTCGCTGTTGGAAGAGGTGTTAGAGAGAGCACAGGTCTGATCAACCTGAGGCCTGAGTGGGTCCTAACGCCCCAGTACAGTTGCAATAAGCTGTACTGTATAAAGGGAAACCCTGGTGTAAAATAGTCCTTACAGCACATATCGCCAACGCCCCAGTACAGTAGCCATAAACTGTGCTGAATAAAGGGTTAAAATAAACCCCAGACTATAAGGGGTGTAACCCTGGGGCAAAAAATAATCCCCAATATCACATACCTAGTTTTTTTTTATTTCACATCACAAATGACACAGTACTCTAATTAGTTCTTACAATTGCATGGAAGCAAAAAAAAAAAAAAAAAAAAAAATGTAGTGAAAGAAGTCTCTTATGCTCATCAAGCCTGCATTTATTGGATCAAATATACAGACTGTCAATCCAAATCCGATTTTTGTGCATATCCAATTGATCCAATCGAATACATTGTACGTAGCCTTTGAGTCCACACTCCTATCCCTACCTTTTTTCCGAAGGACATCCTGGGATCTTTAATGACCGCAGAGAGGCAGAACCTTGGTTTAACATCTCATCTGAAGGACAGTGCTTGTTACACTAAAGTGTCCCCATCACTTTATTGGGACGTTAGGACACACACAGACCACAGGGTGAGCGCCCCCTGCTGGCCTCACTAACACCTCTTCCAGCAGCAACCTAGTTTTCCCAGGTCTCTCATCCAGATACTGACAGACTCAGCCCTGCTCAGATTCAGTGGGCGACCAGTCTTGGGCTACAGGGGGATATGGCTTAATTCAGCCATAAATGTTTGAAACAGAAACTGATTCAGAGGAAGTGAAAGAGTGAATTATACAGGCTCGCCTGCAAGTCGATGTGTCAGAATGATAATGCGTTTTATGTGATTTTATGTATCACTCTCTACAACGTCAGACACATAACATTAATTAATATGATTAGCGTTTTGCTTGATTATCAAACAGCTAATAATGTGTTCCTAATGTTACACAAACCATGTTCCCGTTCGCCATCTCAGAGTCAGACAGCTGCTTTCTAAATATAAAATCCTAATTTTACAGAAAGTAACTGTGATTTTTTTGATGATTTTTTGAGATTTTTTCATTTTCTTTAATTTTAAATTGTACTCAGAACTCTGTAAAATTACAAATAATATATTTAGATTAAAAATTCAGCTGTGATTTTAGGTATTGTGACATTAATGACAAATTACAGTAATTCAAAGTTTTTATACAGAAACTGTACAGTATTTTTCATACAGCATTTTTTCTGTTTTCTCAAATTACATAAAAATGAATGTAAAATTACAAATATAATCCGTAATTAAACAGTAACAAAACAGTTTAATGATAAAACGGTTGAATGACTGTCAGCCCAAAAAAAAACCCAACCTGTAACATTAAAGTAAAACATCCTGAATTTAATAAACTGAAAAACACTGTTATTTTAAAGGTATTTCCTGAATAATCACGATCAAATACCTTCATTGTGACTGTCAGCTACGGCTGCCAAAACAAAAACCATAAAATGTAAGTAAAATATGCTAATATAAATAAAGTGCAAAAAACTTTAACCGAAATGTGATGTCACCATGATGGTGATCAGTGTTTGATTTAGTTGTGTTTACACGGCTTCTTTAACTGTGTGATTGATACACATTAATTATGGCAATAAATACAGGAGAAAATTTCATGAAAATCTGAAATTAAATACTTAAGTATATGTTATACTGAAAATGTTTTGCACTGCTTTTTTAATTTTTTTGTTTGCTTAATTGCTTTGTAGCAGAGATGGAAAGTCCAGGTTCAGAAAGTAAAAGTCCTCCTCAGTATTTTGTTCCAATCATCTGGATTTGCTAATTCAGCAGGAGAGAGAACTAATTAGTGAAATCAGTGTTAAATGAACAGGGAGTTTATGTGTTAAAGTGTTAAAATATGAGTGTTAAATTAACATTCAAGAGTGTTAAAATTAATGAGCTAATTAAGTGATTGATTGAGTGATGATTGACCATTATTGAAGACACCTGATGTTAACAAGCAGAATCACTGAATGAGAAAAATCTAAATTATAGTCACCATTATGGGGACCAGTGTTTGATTTAGTTGGGCAGTTGACCTTTAAATGTTTAACTTCAGATTTTGTTTGGTTGCTGTAACTGAGTTATAACAGCCAGATGATCAAAGAGAAAAGGTGAACAGGTGTTGGTTATATTTTAACATAATCATCATTTGACCTGAACCATTGAACTCATTTAGAGCCTAATCTCTGACTTAGATGTATATTGGTCATTACTGCATCACTGTGATTCTACAGAATAAGATCCAGATTTTTCAATATAATTCAAATGATTTCTTTAAAGTTGTTCTGATAAAAAAAAAAAAATATATTTATATATTTTAGGCACACAGAGACATCAAGATTCAGTGTATGAATCTCAACAATGGTGACTAAAAGAATATTCAATTAGGAAAAGGAAATTACAATTGTGAGACAATTCAGATCATAATTTATTCACACCGCAATGCATGATGGGAGCCATGAATGAGTTTTGATTGGTGGCACTCAGAATGCACTGCAACATGCTTTATTATTGTCACCATTGTTGAGAATCACAGGCTGATTATTGATGTCTGTGTGTCCAAATAAAATACTTTTTCAAAGTCTTTTGATCAGAACAACTTTTAAGATTTTTTTTTTAGATTTTTATATTGAAATTATATTGAAAATAGTATACTTACAGGCTGCTGTAATCAACAAGGTAAACCTAACTCTCTAAATGAGTTTTGTGATTCAGGTCAAATGATGATTATGTCAAAACATAACCAACACCACCTGATCTTGTTCATCTGAGAGATATATCTCAGATACAACAGCCAAACAAAATCTAACTTTATTATTTTAATGGTCAAGAGCCCAAATAAATCCAACACTGATCACCATAATGGTAACTTTTAAAAAATGAGATTTTCTCCTTCAGTGATTCTGCTTGTTAACATCAGGTGTCTTCAATAATGGTCAATCATCACTCAATCAATCACTACATTATTTCATTAACTTTAACACTCTTGAGTCTGGAGCCAAATAAACTCCCAGAAGAATTCATTTAACACTGGAGTTTTTGCTGTGTGAGTTCATGGGTGGAATAAACACATGGCAGGACTTTTACTTTCTGACCCCTGGACTTTCCACCTCTGCTTTGTAGGAGTATAGTGACATCTTGAATCAACATATGAATCTCAACAATGGTGACAATCAACAAAGCTTTTTTGTGACTTAGCTGGTTTTGTGAGGAGTTCAGAGTTGATCTGATTTTATTTCCATCGTCACCATTGTTGCAATTCATACGCTGATTTTTGATGTCTGTGTGAGTCTATAAAAACCTTGGCAAAAACTTTTCTGTATAATAACTTTTTAAAATCTTTCATAAGATCACAGCACAGTGTTGGAATAACTCAGACTGCTACATGATGACTATCATCACTAAAAAGGGACCAACAGTATCTGATCTGAGTTTCTCTTGGATTTCTATCATAACAAATATGTATCAGAGACGCACAGTTAAAGCAGCCAGAGAAAAACTAATGTTTAACACTGAAGGGTCAAGAGCCTTTTTTGTGTGTGTCACCATTGTGTTGAAGAGTAGAGCCTGTGCTTCAGTTCAGGATGAGCAGCAAAACACTGATGACATGCTGTGTGTTGCTTTATTTAAAGGCAGTGAGTGTGTAGTTGCTGATCCATCCATCCATCCATCTAGTCACAGAAAATATTGCATGCACTTTAATGATCAGTAATCCTGAAAGTGAAAAAAAAAATCATGAGCATAGCATATTTTGATCAAGTTGATTATGCAGTCACACTTAGACATCAGTAATTTGTATATGAATCACAACAATGATGACAATCTGTTATCATTCATGCTCCAATGCATGATGGGTGGCTTCATATATAATACAAACTCATCCTTGATTCCCAAACTTTTTTGTTTTTATTGTCACCATTGTTGCAACCATCAGTGTCTGGAGAGAGCTGTGATGAGGAGATCTGAAGCTCCAGCCAGCAGCGATCAACCTGAAGCTTTCGCCTGCACTCCCACCGAAGCTCAGGAGGGTTGAGCCCAGTCTTCATCTGGATGAGAGACCTCTGGGAGACTGGGTGTTAGAGAGAGCACTGGTCTGATCAACCTGAGGCCTGAGTGGGTCCTAACGCCCCAGTACAGTTGCAATAAGCTGTACTGTATAAAGGGAAACCCTGGTGTAAAATAGTCCTTACAGCACATATCGCCAACGCCCCAGTACAGTAGCCATAAACTGTACTGAATAAAGGGTTAAAATAAACCCCAGACTATAAGGGGTGTAACCCTGGGGCAAAAAATAATCCCAAATATCACATCACTAATGATACAGTACTTTATTCAGTTCTTACAACTGCATGGAAACGAAAAAAAAAACGGAAAAAAAAATGCCATGAAAGAAGTCTCTTATGCTCATCAAGCCTGCATTTATTTGATCAAATATACAGAAAAACTGTAATTTGGTGAAATATTATTACAATTTAAAATAATGGTTTTCTTTTTTCCTTTTTAATTTTTTTGCAAACAATTAAAAATTCATCTGTGATTTTAGGTATTGTGACATTAATGATAAATCACAGTAATTCAATTTGTTTTATACAGAAACTGTACAGTATTTTTCATACAGTATTTTTTCTGTTTTCTCAAATTATATAATAATGAATGTGAAATTACAAATATAATCTGTAATTAAACTGTAAAAAATCAGTTTGATAATAAAACGGTCAAATGACTGGCAGCCCCCCCAAAAAATAATAATAAATAAAATAACATTAAAATAAAACGTCCTGAATTTAATAAACTGAAAAACACTGTTATTTTACAGGTATTTCCTGAATAATCACAATCATATACCTTCATTGTAAAAACAAATCGTAAAAAAAATGGTCAAATGACTGTCAGCTACGGCTGCCAAACAAAAACCATAAAATGTAAGTAAAATATGCTAATATAAATAGTGCAAAAAACGTTAACCGAAATTTGATGTCACCATGATGGAGATCAGTGTTTGCTTTAGTTGGGCTCATGAGCCTTTAGTTGTGTTTACACGGCTTCTTTAACCGTGTGTTTGATGCACATTAATTATGATAATAAATGCAAGACAAAATTTCATCAAATGATGATGGTCACTTATTAGTGGAGTTATAATCAACATATGACGGCTTGATTTTCTCATGTGACTTATAGTCAAATCTCTGAATATATTATTTGAGTTTTTGTAACATATATAGATATAATTTAAATTTCTATGTGCTGTATGTAATTATAAAATAAGTTACATTTATGTAACAAATTTTTACATGACCCTAATGTTATTATGGCATTAGTATTATGACAATCTGATAATCTGAAATTTAATATATATGTATAGATTATACTGAAAATGTTTTACACTGTTTTTTTTTGGTGTTTTTTTTTTTTTTAGGAGTATAGTGACATCAAGAACCAACATATTAATCTCAACAATGGTGATAATCAACAAATCTTTTTTGAATAAAACATAAACTACAGTTAATTCTCAATAAAATTGTTAGCATGAAGTAAATAAAGACTGGATTATAATTTGGTGACAGTAAAAAAAAAACAAAAAAAAACCTTCATGCTGCAATGCATGATGGGTGGCTTCATATATAATACAAACTCATCCTTGATTCCCAAGCTTTTTTGTTTTTATTGTCACCATTGTTGCAACCATCAGTGGCTGGAGAGAGCTGTGATGAGGAGATCTGAAGCTCCAGCCAGCAGCGATCAACCTGAAGCTTTCGCCTGCACTCCCACCGAAGCTCAGGAGGGTTGAGCCCAGTCTTCATCTGGATGGGAGATCTCTGGGAGACTGGGTTGCTGCTGGAAGAGGTGTTAGAGAGAGCACAGGTCTGATCAACCTGAGGCCTGAGTGGGTCCTAACGCCCCAGTACAGTTGCAATAAGCTGTACTGTATAAAGGGAAACCCTGGTGTAAAATAGTCCTTACAGCACATATCGCCAACGCCCCAGTACAGTAGCCATAAACTGTACTGAATAAAGGGTTAAAATAAACCCCAGACTATAAGGGGTGTAACCCTGGGGCAAAAAATAATCCCTAATATCACATACCTAGTTTTTTAAATTTCATATCACAAATGACATAGTACTTTATTTAGTTCTTACAACTACATGGAAGCGAAAAAAAAAATGCCATGAAAGAAGTCTCTTATGCTCATCAAGCCTGTGTTTATTTGATCAAATATACAGAAAAACCTGTACCAGAACCCTGTAATATTGTGAAATATTATTACAATTTAAAATAATGGTTTTCTATTTGAATATACTTTAAAATATAATTTATTTCTGTGATGCAAAGCTGAAATTTCAGGATCATTATTCCAGTCTTCAGTGTCACATGATCCTTCAGAAATCACTCTAAGATGCTGTTTCTGGAGGGCCACTGTCCTGTAGAGTTTGGCTAAATAAAAAAAAAAAAAAAAACATAAATAAACATATCTGGACCAGCTAATCAAGACATTCAGGCACACTACACAACAAACAAACAAACAAACAAACAAACAAACAAACAAACAAACAAACAAAAACAGTGTTAAATTAGCTCAGCATTTATTTGGCTATGTTCAACTGATTGTTAATCCAATTGGATACACAAATAATCAAATTTGGACTGAGAGTCTGAACGTAGCCTTTGATTCCACACTCAAGAAGCAGTGTTAAAGTTTATGAGATAATAAAGTGATAATTGAGTGTAGGGCTGGGCGATATATCGCACGATATTGTTATGCGCATCTCGTCAGTAAAGCCGGTTCCCTTGATTAGTAGTAAATCGCCATCACCTGCTTTCAGATGGAGCGGTGTTAAATTAACACTCCTGGGGCTGGGAGTGTATATGAGTCCACATATATCGCTAAGTGTTAAATTAACACTCCTGGGAGTGTATATGAGTCCACACTCAAGAGTGTTGAAGTTAATGAGATAATTAAGTGATTAATTGAGTGATGATTGAGCATTATTGAAGACACCTGATGTTAACAAGCAGAATCACTGAAGGAGAAAATCTCAAATTGTAAGCCACCGTTATGGCGATCATTGTTTGCTTTAGTTGGGCTCTTGACCCTTATATTCTTAACTTTAGATTTTGTTTGGCTGCTGTATCTGAGTTATAACTGCCAGATGAATGAAGAAAAAAGTGATCTGATGGTGTTGGTTAGGCTATATTATGACAATCATCATTTGAACTTTATGTTTTTGATTTATGTTGTTGATTACAGCATAACTGTGATTCTACATAAATATCCAGAATTTTAGATATAATATAAAGGATTTCTTAAAAGTTGTTTTTAAAAAAAAACTTTATTTTAGCCACACACAGACGTCAAGATTCAGTCTATGCATCTCAACAATGGTGACGAGCAGAATATTCAATTAGGAAAAGTAAATTACATAGACAATTCAGATCATAATTTATTCATTCCTTCAAATAAGTTTTATTTTTCAGATCACAGCATGATTATGTCAAAACATAACCAACACTATCAGATCACACTTTTCTTTGTTCATTTGACTGTTATAAATCAATAACAGCAGACAAACAAAATTTAAAATGAATGTATAAGGGTCAAGAGTCCAACTAAAGCAAACATTGATCGCCATAATGGTGGCTTACAATTTGTGATTTTCTCCTTCAGTGATTCTGCTTGTTAACATCAGATGTCTTCAATAATGCTCAATCATCAGTAAATTAATCACTTAATTATCTCATTAACTTTAACACTCTTGAATGTTAATTTAACACTCATATTTTAACACTTTACACTCTTGAGTGTGGACTCATATATACTCCTAGGAGTGTTAATTTAACACTGGAGTTTTTGCTGCGTAGTAAATGCCGCTCCATCTGAAAGCAGGTGATGGTGATTTACTACTAATCAAGGAACCGGCTTTACTGACGAGATGCGCCTAACAATCGCCCAGCCCTAATACAAACTCATCCTTGATTCCCAAGCTTCTTTGTTTTTATTGTCACCATTGTTGCAACCATCAGTGGCTGGAGAGAGCTGTGGTGAGGAGATCTAAAGCTCCAGCCAGCAGCGATCAACCTGAAGCTTTCGCCTGCACTCCCACCGAAGCTCAGGAGGGTTGAGCCCAGTCTTCATCTGGATGGGAGATCTCTGGGAGACTGGGTCGCTGTTGGAAGAGGTGTTAGAGAGAGCACAGGTCTGATCAACCTGAGGCCTGAGTGGGTCCTAACGCCCCAGTACAGTTGCAATAAGCTGTACTGTATAAAGGGAAACCCTGGTGTAAAATAGTCCTTACAGCACATATCGCCAACGCCCCAGTACAGTAGCCATAAACTGTGCTGAATAAAGGGTTAAAATAAACCCCAGACTATAAGGGGTGTAACCCTGGGGCAAAAAATAATCCCCAATATCACATACCTAGTTTTTTTTAATTTCACATCACAAATGACACAGTACTCTAATTAGTTCTTACAATTGCATGGAAGCAAAAAAAAAAAAAAAAAAAAAAATGTAGTGAAAGAAGTCTCTTATGCTCATCAAGCCTGCATTTATTGGATCAAATATACAGACTGTCAATCCAAATCCGATTTTTGTGCATATCCAATTGATCCAATCGAATACATTGTACGTAGCCTTTGAGTCCACACTCCTATCCCTACCTTTTTTCCGAAGGACATCCTGGGATCTTTAATGACCGCAGAGAGGCAGAACCTTGGTTTAACGTCTCATCTGAAGGACAGTGCTTGTTACACTAAAGTGTCCCCATCACTTTATTGGGACGTTAGGACACACACAGACCACAGGGTGAGCGCCCCCTGCTGGCCTCACTAACACCTCTTCCAGCAGCAACCTAGTTTTCCCAGGTCTCTCATCCAGATACTGACAGACTCAGCCCTGCTCAGATTCAGTGGGCGACCAGTCTTGGGCTACAGGGGGATATGGCTTAATTCAGCCATAAATGTTTGAAACAGAAACTGATTCAGAGGAAGTGAAAGAGTGAATTATACAGGCTCGCCTGCAAGTCGATGTGTCAGAATGATAATGCGTTTTATGTGATTTTATGTATCACTCTCTACAACGTCAGACACATAACATTAATTAATATGATTAGCGTTTTGCTTGATTATCAAACAGCTAATAATGTGTTCCTAATGTTACACAAACCATGTTCCCGTTCGCCATCTCAGAGTCAGACAGCTGCTTTCTAAATATAAAATCCTAATTTTACAGAAAGTAACTGTGATTTTTTTGATGATTTTTTGAGATTTTTTCATTTTCTTTAATTTTAAATTGTACTCAGAACTCTGTAAAATTACAAATAATATATTTAGATTAAAAATTCAGCTGTGATTTTAGGTATTGTGACATTAATGACAAATTACAGTAATTCAAAGTTTTTATACAGAAACTGTACAGTATTTTTCATACAGCATTTTTTCTGTTTTCTCAAATTACATAAAAATGAATGTAAAATTACAAATATAATCCGTAATGAAACAGTAACAAAACAGTTTAATGATAAAACGGTTGAATGACTGTCAGCCCAAAAAAAACCCCAACCTGTAACATTAAAGTAAAACATCCTGAATTTAATAAACTGAAAAACACTGTTATTTTAAAGGTATTTCCTGAATAATCACGATCAAATACCTTCATTGTAAAGACAAATCATAAAAAATGGTCAAATGACTGTCAGCTACGGCTGCCAAACAAAAACCATAAAATGTAAGTAAAATATGCTAATATAAATAAAGTGCAAAAAACTTTAACCGAAATGTGATGTCACCATGATGGTGATCAGTGTTTGATTTAGTTGTGTTTACACGGCTTCTTTAACTGTGTGATTGATACACATTAATTATGGCAATAAATACAGGAGAAAATTTCATGAAAATCTGAAATTAAATACTTAAGTATATATTATACTGAAAATGTTTTGCACTGCTTTTTTAATTTTTTTGTTTGCTTAATTGCTTTGTAGCAGAGATGGAAAGTCCAGGTTCAGAAAGTAAAAGTCCTCCTCAGTATTTTGTTCCAATCATCTGGATTTGCTAATTCAGCAGGAGAGAGAACTAATTAGTGAAATCAGTGTTAAATGAACAGGGAGTTTATGTGTTAAAGTGTTAAAATATGAGTGTTAAATTAACATTCAAGAGTGTTAAAATTAATGAGCTAATTAAGTGATTGATTGAGTGATGATTGACCATTATTGAAGACACCTGATGTTAACAAGCAGAAACACTGAATGAGAAAAATCTAAATTATAGTCACCATTATGGGGACCAGTGTTTGATTTAGTTGGGCAGTTGACCTTTAAATGTTTAACTTCAGATTTTGTTTGGTTGCTGTAACTGAGTTATAACAGCCAGATGATCAAAGAGAAAAGGTGAACAGGTGTTGGTTATATTTTAACATAATCATCATTTGACCTGAACCATTGAACTCATTTAGAGCCTAATCTCTGACTTAGATGTATATTGGTCATTACTGCATCACTGTGATTCTACAGAATAAGATACAGATTTTTCAATATAATTCAAATGATTTCTTTAAAGTTGTTCTGATAAAAAAAAAAAATATATTTATATATTTTAGGCACACACAGACATCAAGATTCAGTGTATGAATCTCAACAATGGTGACTAAAAGAATATTCAATTAGGAAAAGGAAATTACAATTGTGAGACAATTCAGATCATAATTTATTCACACCGCAATGCATGATGGGAGCCATGAATGAGTTTTGATTGGTGGCACTCAGAATGCACTGCAACATGCTTTATTATTGTCACCATTGTTGAGAATCACAGGCTGATTATTGATGTCTGTGTGTCCAAATAAAATACTTTTTCAAACTCTTTTGATCAGAACAACTTTTAAGATTTTTTTTTTAGATTTTTATATTGAAATTATATTGAAAATAGTATACTTACAGGCTGCTGTAATCAACAAGGTAAACCTAACTCTCTAAATGAGTTTTGTGATTCAGGTCAAATGATGATTATGTCAAAACATAACCAACACCACCTGATCTTGTTCATCTGAGAGATATATCTCAGATACAACAGCCAAACAAAATCTAACTTTATTATTTTAATGGTCAAGAGCCCAAATAAATCCAACACTGATCACCATAATGGTAACTTTTAAAAAATGAGATTTTCTCCTTCAGTGATTCTGCTTGTTAACATCAGGTGTCTTCAATAATGCTCAATCATCACTCAATCAATCACTACATTATTTCATTAACTTTAACACTCTTGAGTCTGGAGCCAAATAAACTCCCAGAAGAATTCATTTAAAACTGGAGTTTTTGCTGTGTGAGTTCATGGGTGGAATAAACACATGGCAGGACTTTTACTTTCTGACCCCTGGACTTTCCACCTCTGCTTTGTAGGAGTATAGTGACATCTTGAATCAACATATGAATCTCAACAATGGTGACAATCAACAAAGCTTTTTTGTGACTTTGCTGGTTTTGTGAGGAGTTCAGAGTTGATCTGATTTTATTTCCATCGTCACCATTGTTGCAATTCATACGCTGATTTTTGATGTCTGTGTGAGTCTATAAAAACCTTGGCAAAAACTTTTCTGTATAATAACTTTTTAAAATCTTTCATAAGATCACAGCACAGTGTTGGAATAACTCAGACTGCTACATGATGACTATCATCACTAAAAAGGGACCAACAGTATCTGATCTGAGTTTCTCTTGGATTTCTATCATAACAAATATGTATCAGAGACGCACAGTTAAAGCAGCCAGAGAAAAACTAATGTTTAACACTGAAGGGTCAAGAGCCTTTTTTGTGTGTGTCACCATTGTGTTGAAGAGTAGAGCCTGTGCTTCAGTTCAGGATGAGCAGCAAAACACTGATGACATGCTGTGTGTTGCTTTATTTAAAGGCAGTGAGTGTGTAGTTGCTGATCCATCCATCCATCCATCCATCCATCCATCCATCCATCTAGTCACAGAAAATATTGCATGCACTTTAATGATCAGTAAAAAAAAAATCATGAGCATAGCATATTTTGATCAAGTTGATTATGCAGTCACACTTAGACATCAGTAATTTGTATATGAATCACAACAATGATGACAATCTGTTATCATTCATGCTCCAATGCATGATGGGTGGCTTCATATATAATACAAACTCATCCTTGATTCCCAAACTTTTTTGTTTTTATTGTCACCATTGTTGCAACCATCAGTGTCTGGAGAGAGCTGTGATGAGGAGATCTGAAGCTCCAGCCAGCAGCGATCAACCTGAAGCTTTCGCCTGCACTCCCACCGAAGCTCAGGAGGGTTGAGCCCAGTCTTCATCTGGATGAGAGACCTCTGGGAGACTGGGTCGCTGCTGGAAGAGGTGTTAGAGAGAGCACTGGTCTGATCAACCTGAGGCCTGAGTGGGTCCTAACGCCCCAGTACAGTTGCAATAAGCTGTACTGTATAAAGGGAAACCCTGGTGTAAAATAGTCCTTACAGCACATATCGCCAACGCCCCAGTACAGTAGCCATAAACTGTGCTGAATAAAGTGTTAAAATAAACCCCAGACTATAAGGGGTGTAACCCTGGGGCAAAAAATAATCCCCAATATCACATACCTAGTTTTTTTTAATTTCACATCACAAATGACACAGTACTCTAATTAGTTCTTACAATTGCATGGAAGCAAAAAAAAAAAAAAAAAAAAAATGTAGTGAAAGAAGTCTCTTATGCTCATCAAGCCTGCATTTATTGGATCAAATATACAGACTGTCAATCCAAATCCGATTTTTGTGCATATCCAATTGATCCAATCGAATACATTGTACGTAGCCTTTGAGTCCACACTCCTATCCCTACCTTTTTTCCGAAGGACATCCTGGGATCTTTAATGACCGCAGAGAGGCAGAACCTTGGTTTAACGTCTCATCTGAAGGACAGTGCTTGTTACACTAAAGTGTCCCCATCACTTTATTGGGACGTTAGGACACACACAGACCACAGGGTGAGCGCCCCCTGCTGGCCTCACTAACACCTCTTCCAGCAACAACCTAGTTTTCCCAGGTCTCTCATCCAGATACTGACAGACTCAGCCCTGCTCAGATTCAGTGGGTGACCAGTCTTGGGCTACAGGGGGATATGGCTTAATTCAGCCATAAATGTTTGAAACAGAAACTGATTCAGAGGAAGTGAAAGAGTGAATTATACAGGCTCGCCTGCAAGTCGATGTGTCAGAATGATAATGCGTTTTATGTGATTTTATGTATCACTCTCTACAACGTCAGACACATAACATTAATTAATATGATTAGCATTTTGCTTGATTATCAAACAGCTAATAATGTGTTCCTAATGTTACACAAACCATGTTCCCGTTCGCCATCTCAGAGTCAGACAGCTGCTTTCTAAATATAAAATCCTAATTTTACAGAAAGTAACTGTGATTTTTTTGATGATTTTTTGAGATTTTTTCATTTTCTTTCATTTTAAATTGTACTCAGAACTCTGTAAAATTACAAATAATATATTTAGATTAAAAATTCAGCTGTGATTTTAGGTATTGTGACATTAATGACAAATTACAGTAATTCAAAGTTTTTATACAGAAACTGTACAGTATTTTTCATACAGCATTTTTTCTGTTTTCTCAAATTACATAAAAATGAATGTAAAATTACAAATATAATCCGTAATGAAACAGTAACAAAACAGTTTAATGATAAAACGGTTGAATGACTGTCAGCCCAAAAAAAACCCCAACCTGTAACATTAAAGTAAAACATCCTGAATTTAATAAACTGAAAAACACTGTTATTTTAAAGGTATTTCCTGAATAATCACGATCAAATACCTTCATTGTAAAGACAAATCATAAAAAATGGTCAAATGACTGTCAGCTACGGCTGCCAAACAAAAAACATAAAATGTAAGTAAAATATGCTAATATAAATAAAGTGCAAAAAACTTTAACCGAAATGTGATGTCACCATGATGGTGATCAGTGTTTGATTTAGTTGTGTTTACACGGCTTCTTTAACTGTGTGATTGATACACATTAATTATGGCAATAAATACAGGAGAAAATTTCATGACAATCTGAAATTAAATACTTAAGTATATATTATACTGAAAATGTTTTGCACTGCTTTTTTAATTTTTTTGTTTGCTTAATTGCTTTGTAGCAGAGATGGAAAGTCCAGGTTCAGAAAGTAAAAGTCCTCCTCAGTATTTTGTTCCAATCATCTGGATTTGCTAATTCAGCAGGAGAGAGAACTAATTAGTGAAATCAGTGTTAAATGAACAGGGAGTTTATGTGTTAAAGTGTTAAAATATGAGTGTTAAATTAACATTCAAGAGTGTTAAAATTAATGAGTTAATTAAGTGATTGATTGAGTGATGATTGACCATTATTGAAGACACCTGATGTTAACAAGCAGAATCACTGAATGAGAAAAATCTAAATTATAGTCACCATTATGGGGACCAGTGTTTGATTTAGTTGGGCAGTTAACCTTTAAATGTTTAACTTCAGATTTTGTTTGGCTGCTGTATCTGAGTTATAACAGCCAGATGAACAAAGAGAAAAGGTGAACAGGTGTTGGTTATATTTAAACATAATCATCATTTGACCTGAACCATTGAACTCATTTAGAGCCTAATCTCTGACTTAGATGTATATTGGTCATTACTGCATCACTGTGATTCTACAGAATAAGATCCAGATTTTTCAATATAATTCAAATGATTTCTTTAAAGTTGTTCTGATATAAAAAAAAATATTTTTATATATTTTAGGCACACACAGACATCAAGATTCAGTGTATGAATCTCAACAATGGTGACTAAAAGAATATTCAATTAGGAAAAGGAAATTACAATTGTGAGACAATTCAGATCATAATTTATTCACACCGCAATGCATGATGGGAGCCATGAATGAGTTTTGATTGGTGGCACTCAGAATGCACTGCAACATGCTTTATTATTGTCACCATTGTTGAGAATCACAGGCTGATTATTGATGTCTGTGTGTCCAAATAAAATACTTTTTCAAAGTCTTTTGATCAGAACAACTTTTAAGATTTTTTTTTTAGATTTTTATATTGAAATTATATTGAAAATAGTATACTTACAGGCTGCTGTAATCAACAAGGTAAACCTAACTCTCTAAATGAGTTTTGTGATTCAGGTCAAATGATGATTATGTCAAAACATAACCAACACCACCTGATCTTGTTCATCTGAGAGATATATCTCAGATACAACAGCCAAACAAAATCTAACTTTATTATTTTAATGGTCAAGAGCCCAAATAAATCCAACACTGATCACCATAATGGTAACTTTTAAAAAATGAGATTTTCTCCTTTGGTGATTCTGCTTGTTAACATCAGGTGTCTTCAATAATGGTCAATCATCACTCAATCAATCACTACATTATTTCATTAACTTTAACACTCTTGAGTCTGGAGCCAAATAAACTCCCAGAAGAATTCATTTAACACTGGAGTTTTTGCTGTGTGAGTTCATGGGTGGAATAAACACATGGCAGGACTTTTGCTTTCTGACCCCTGGACTTTCCACCTCTGCTTTGTAGGAGTATAGTGACATCTTGAATCAACATATGAATCTCAACAATGGTGACAATCAACAAAGCTTTTTTGTGACTTAGCTGGTTTTGTGAGGAGTTCAGAGTTGATCTGATTTTATTTCCATCGTCACCATTGTTGCAATTCATACGCTGATTTTTGATGTCTGTGTGAGTCTATAAAAACCTTGGCAAAAACTTTTCTGTATAATAACTTTTTAAAATCTTTCATAAGATCACAGCACAGTGTTGGAATAACTCAGACTGCTACATGATGACTATCATCACTAAAAAGGGACCAACAGTATCTGATCTGAGTTTCTCTTGGATTTCTATCATAACAAATATGTATCAGAGACGCACAGTTAAAGCAGCCAGAGAAAAACTAATGTTTAACACTGAAGGGTCAAGAGCCTTTTTTGTGTGTGTCACCATTGTGTTGAAGAGTAGAGCCTGTGCTTCAGTTCAGGATGAGCAGCAAAACACTGATGACATGCTGTGTGTTGCTTTATTTAAAGGCAGTGAGTGTGTAGTTGCTGATCCATCCATCCATCCATCTAGTCACAGAAAATATTGCATGCACTTTAATGATCAGTAATCCTGAAAGTGAAAAAAAAAATCATGAGCATAGCATATTTTGATCAAGTTGATTATGCAGTCACACTTAGACATCAGTAATTTGTATATGAATCACAACAATGATGACAATCTGTTATCATTCATGCTCCAATGCATGATGGGTGGCTTCATATATAATACAAACTCATCCTTGATTCCCAAACTTTTTTGTTTTTATTGTCACCATTGTTGCAACCATCAGTGGCTGGAGAGAGCTGTGATGAGGAGATCTGAAGCTCCAGCCAGCAGCGATCAACCTGAAGCTTTCGCCTGCACTCCCACCGAAGCTCAGGAGGGTTGAGCCCAGTCTTCATCTGGGTGAGAGACCTCTGGGAGACTGGGTCGCTGCTGGAAGAGGTGTTAGAGAGAGCACTGGTCTGATCAACCTGAGGCCTGAGTGGGTCCTAACGCCCCAGTACAGTTGCAATAAGCTGTACTGTATAAAGGGAAACCCTGGTGTAAAATAGTCCTTACAGCACATATCGCCAACGCCCCAGTACAGTAGCCATAAACTGTACTGAATAAAGGGTTAAAATAAACCCCAGACTATAAGGGGTGTAACCCTGGGGCAAAAAATAATCCCAAATATCACATCACAAATGATACAGTACTTTATTCAGTTCTTACAACTGCATGGAAACGAAAAAAAAAACGAAAAAAAAAAAATGCCATGAAAGAAGTCTCTTATGCTCATCAAGCCTGCATTTATTTGATCAAATATACAGAAAAACTGTAATTTGGTGAAATATTATTACAATTTAAAATAATGGTTTTCTTTTTTCCTTTTTAATTTTTTTGCAAACAATTAAAAATTCATCTGTGATTTTAGGTATTGTGACATTAATGATAAATCACAGTAATTCAATTTGTTTTATACAGAAACTGTACAGTATTTTTCATACAGTATTTTTTCTGTTTTCTCAAATTATATAATAATGAATGTGAAATTACAAATATAATCTGTAATTAAACTGTAAAAAATCAGTTTGATAATAAAACGGTCAAATGACTGGCAGCCCCCCCAAAAAATAATAATAAATAAAATAACATTAAAATAAAACGTCCTGAATTTAATAAACTGAAAAACACTGTTATTTTACAGGTATTTCCTGAATAATCACAATCATATACCTTCATTGTAAAAACAAATCGTAAAAAAAATGGTCAAATGACTGTCAGCTACGGCTGCCAAACAAAAACCATAAAATGTAAGTAAAATATGCTAATATAAATAGTGCAAAAAACGTTAACCGAAATTTGATGTCACCATGATGGAGATCAGTGTTTGCTTTAGTTGGGTTCATGAGCCTTTAGTTGTGTTTACACGGCTTCTTTAACCGTGTGTTTGATACACATTAATTATGATAATAAATGCAAGACAAAATTTCATCAAATGATGATGGTCACTTATTGGTGAAGTTATAATCAACATATGACGGCTTGATTTTCTCCTCTTGAGTGTGGACTCATGTACCCTCCCAGGAGTGTTAATTTAACACTTAGCGATATATCGCACGATATTGTTATGCTCAACTCATCAGTAAAGCCGGTTCCTTGATTAGTAGTAAATCACCATCACCTGCTTTCAGATGGAGCGGCATTTACTACAAAGAGCCGTAGTTAACTGACAAGCTGAGCCATATCGCATTAATATCGTGGACGTATTGCCAGCGATAATTAATGCGATATGGCTTAGGTTGTCAGTTAACTACGGCTCATTGTACACAGCAAAAACTTAAATTAACACTCCTGGGAGTGTATATGAGTCCACACTCAAGAGTGTTGAAGTTAATGAGATAATTAAGTGATTAATTGAGTGATGATTGAGCATTATTGAAGACACCTGATGTTAACAAGCAGAATCACTGAAGGAGAAAATCTCAAATTGTAAGCCACCGTTATGGCGATCATTGTTTGCTTTAGTTGGGCTCTTGACCCTTATATTCTTAACTTTAGATTTTGTTTGGCTGTTGTATCTGAGTTATAACTGCCAGATGAATGAAGAAAAAAGTGATCTGATGGTGTTGGTTAGGCTATATTATGACAATCATCATTTGAACTTTATGTTTTTGATTTATGTTGTTGATTACAGCATAACTGTGATTCTACATAAATATCCAGAATTTTAGATATAATATAAAGGATTTCTTAAAAGTTGTTTTTAAAAAAAATACTTTATTTTAGGCACACACAGACGTCAAGATTCAGTCTATGCATCTCAACAATGGTGACGAGCAGAATATGCAATTAGGAAAAGTAAATTGCATAGACAATTCAGATCATAATTTATTCATTCCGCAATGCATGATGGGAGCCATTAATGAGTTGTGATTGGTGGCAGCCACTGCAACATGCTTTATTATTGTCACCATTGTTGAGATTCACAGGCTGATTATTGATGTCTGTGTTTCTAAATAAATTCATTTGAAAGTGTTTTGATCAAAACAATGATTATTTAATATTTTGGATTATAAGAAAAATACTGAAAATCATATGCTGTAGAATCACAAAGCTGCTGCTAACAACATAAACCAAACTATCTCAATAAGTTTTATTTTTCAGATCACAGCATGATTATGTCAAAACATAACCAACACTATCAGATCACACTTTTCTTTGTTCATTTGACTGTTATAAATCAATAACAGCAGACAAACAAAATTTAAAGTGAATGTATAAGGGTCAAGAGTCCAACTAAAGCAAACATTGATCGCCATAATGGTGGCTTACAATTTGTGATTTTCTCCTTCAGTGATTCTGCTTGTTAACATCAGATGTCTTCAATAATGCTCAATCATCACTAAATTAATCACTTAATTATCTCATTAACTTTAACACTCTTGAATGTTAATTTAACACTCATATTTTAACACTTTACACTCTTGAGTGTGGACTCATATATACTCCTAGGAGTGTTAATTTAACACTGGAGTTTTTGCTGCGTAGTAAATGCCGCTCCATCTGAAAGCAGGTGATGGTGATTTACTACTAATCAAGGAACCGGCTTTACTGACGAGATGCGCCTAACAATCGCCCAGCCCTAATACAAACTCATCCTTGATTCCCAAGCTTCTTTGTTTTTATTGTCACCATTGTTGCAACCATCAGTGGCTGGAGAGAGCTGTGATGAGGAGATCTGAAGCTCCAGCCAGCAGCGATCAACCTGAAGCTTTCGCCTGCACTCCCACCGAAGCTCAGGAGGGTTGAGCCCAGTCTTCATCTGGATGGGAGATCTCTGGGAGACTGGGTCGCTGCTGGAAGAGGTGTTAGAGAGAGCACAGGTCTGATCAACCTGAGGCCTGAGTGGGTCCTAACGCCCCAGTACAGTTGCAATAAGCTGTACTGTATAAAGGGAAACCCTGGTGTAAAATAGTCCTTACAGCACATATCGCCAACGCCCCAGTACAGTAGCCATAAACTGTACTGAATAAAGGGTTAAAATAAACCCCAGACTATAAGGGGTGTAACCCTGGGGCAAAAAATAATCCCCAATATCACATACCTAGTTTTTTTTAATTTCACATCACAAATGACACAGTACTCTAATTAGTTCTTACAATTGCATGGAAGCGAAAAAAAAAAAAAAAATGCAGTGAAAGAAGTCTCTTATGCTCATCAAGCCTGCATTTATTGGATCAAATATACAGACTGTCAATCCAAATCCGATTTTTGTGCATATCCAAATGATCCAATCGAATACATTGTACGTAGCCTTTGAGTCCACACTCCTATCCCTACCTTTTTTCCGAAGGACATCCTGGGATCTTTAATGACCGCAGAGAGGCAGAACCTTGGTTTAACGTCTCATCTGAAGGACAGTGCTTGTTACACTAAAGTGTCCCCATCACTTTATTGGGACGTTAGGACACACACAGACCACAGGGTGAGCGCCCCCTGCTGGCCTCACTAACACCTCTTCCAGCAGCAACCTAGTTTTCCCAGGTCTCTCATCCAGATACTGACAGACTCAGCCCTGCTCAGATTCAGTGGGCGACCAGTCTTGGGCTACAGGGGGATATGGCTTAATTCAGCCATAAATGTTTGAAACAGAAACTGATTCAGAGGAAGTGAAAGAGTGAATTATACAGGCTCGCCTGCAAGTCGATGTGTCAGAATGATAATGCGTTTTATGTGATTTTATGTATCACTCTCTACAACGTCAGACACATAACATTAATTAATATGATTAGCGTTTTGCTTGATTATCAAACAGCTAATAATGTGTTCCTAATGTTACACAAACCATGTTCCCGTTCGCCATCTCAGAGTCAGACAGCTGCTTTCTAAATATAAAATCCTAATTTTACAGAATGTAACTGTGATTTTTTTTGATGATTTTTTGAGATTTTTTCATTTTCTTTAATTTTAAATTGTACTCAGAACTCTGTAAAATTACAAATAATATATTTAGATTAAAAATTCAGCTGTGATTTTAGGTATTGTGACATTAATGACAAATTACAGTAATTCAAAGTTTTTATACAGAAACTGTACAGTATTTTTCATACAGCATTTTTTCTGTTTTCTCAAATTACATAAAAATGAATGTAAAATTACAAATATAATCCGTAATTAAACAGTAACAAAACAGTTTAATGATAAAACGGTTGAATGACTGTCAGCCCCCAAAAAAACCCAACCTGTAACATTAAAGTAAAACATCCTGAATTTAATAAACTGAAAAACACTGTTATTTTAAAGGTATTTCCTGAATAATCACGATCAAATACCTTCACTGTAAAGACAAATCATAAAAAATGGTCAAATGACTGTCAGCTACGGCTGCCAAACAAAAACCATAAAATGTAAGTAAAATATGCTAATATAAATAAAGTGCAAAAAACTTTAACCGAAATGTGATGTCACCATGATGGTGATCAGTGTTTGCTTTAGTTGGGTTCATGAGCCTTTAGTTGTGTTTACACGGCTTCTTTAACCGTGTGTTTGATACACATTAATTATGAAAATAAATGCAAGACAAAATTTCATCAAATGATGATGGTCACTTATTGGTGAAGTTATAATCAACATATGACGGCTTGATTTTCTCATGTGACTTATAGTCAAATCTCTGAATATATTACTTCCGTTAACTTCCGTTAATTCTCAATAAAATTGTTAGCATGAAGTAAATAAAGACTGGATTATAATTTGGTCACAGAAAATCATTCATTTAATTCAATGACCAATAATACGAAAAATAAATAACAAATATGGGGATACAATATTTTCATCAAATTGATCACGCAGTCACACTCAGACATCAAGATTTTGCATATGAATCACAACAATGGTGACAGTCAAAAAAAAAAAAAAAAAAAAACCTTCATGCTGCAATGCATGATGGGTGGCTTCATATATAATACAAACTCATCCTTGATTCCCAAACTTTTTTGTTTTTATTGTCACCATTGTTGCAACCATCAGTGTCTGGAGAGAGCTGTGATGAGGAGATCTGAAGCTCCAGCCAGCAGCGATCAACCTGAAGCTTTCGCCTGCACTCCCACCGAAGCTCAGGAGGGTTGAGCCCAGTCTTCATCTGGATGGGAGATTTCTGGGAGACTGGGTCGCTGTTGGAAGAGGTGTTAGAGAGAGCACAGGTCTGATCAACCTGAGGCCTGAGTGGGTCCTAACGCCCCAGTACAGTTGCAATAAGCTGTACTGTATAAAGGGAAACCCTGGTGTAAAATAGTCCTTACAGCACATATCGCCAACGCCCCAGTACAGTAGCCATAAACTGTGCTGAATAAAGGGTTAAAATAAACCCCAGACTATAAGGGGTGTAACCCTGGGGCAAAAAATAATCCCAAATATCACATCACAAATGATACAGTACTTTATTCAGTTCTTACAACTGCATGGAAACGAAAAAAAAAAAGAAAAAAAAATGCCATGAAAGAAGTCTCTTATGCTCATCAAGCCTGCATTTATTTGATCAAATATACAGAAAAACTGTAATTTGGTGAAATATTATTACAATTTAAAATA
This sequence comes from Abramis brama, assembly GCA_022829085.1. NCBI lineage: Eukaryota > Metazoa > Chordata > Actinopteri > Cypriniformes > Leuciscidae > Abramis > Abramis brama. The sequence continues at coordinate 50,210,766 of CM040767.1, forward strand.
ATGGTTTTCTTTTTTCCTTTTTAATTTTTTTGCAAACAATTAAAAATTCATCTGTGATTTTAGGTATTGTGACATTAATGATAAATCACAGTAATTCAATTCGTTTTATACAGAAACTGTACAGTATTTTTCATATAGTATTTTTTCTGTTTTCTCAAATTATATAATAATGAATGTGAAATTACAAATATAATCTGTAATTAAACTTTAAAAAATCAGTTTGATAATAAAACGGTCAAATGACTGGCAGCCCCCCCAAAAAATAATAATAAATAAAATAACATTAAAATAAAACGTCCTGAATTTAATAAACTGAAAAACACTGTTATTTTACAGGTATTTCCTGAATAATCACAATCATATACCTTCATTGTAAAAACAAATCGTAAAAAAAATGGTCAAATGACTGTCAGCTACGGCTGCCAAACAAAAACCATAAAATGTAAGTAAAATATGCTAATATAAATAGTGCAAAAAACGTTAACCGAAATTTGATGTCACCATGATGGAGATCAGTGTTTGCTTTAGTTGGGTTCATGAGCCTTTAGTTGTGTTTACACGGCTTCTTTAACCGTGTGTTTGATACACATTAATTATGATAATAAATGCAAGACAAAATTTCATCAAATGATGATGGTCACTTATTGGTGAAGTTATAATCAACATATGACGGCTTGATTTTCTCATGTGATTTATAGTCAAATCTCTGAATATATTATTTGAGTTTTTGTAACATATATAGATATAATTTAAATTTCTATGTGCTGTATGTAATTATAAAATAAGTTACATTTATGTAACAAATTTTTACATGACCCTAATGTTATTATGGCATTAGTATTATGACAATCTGATAATCTGAAATTTAATATATATATGTATAGATTATACTGAAAATGTTTTACACTGTTTTTTTTTGTTTTTTTGTTTTTTTTAGGAGTATAGTGACATCAAGAACCAACATATGAATCTCAACAATGGTGATAATCAACAAATCTTTTTTGAATAAAACATAAACTACAGTTAATTCTCAATAAAATTGTTAGCATGAAGTAAATAAAGACTGGATTATAATTTGGTGACAGTCAAAAAAAAACAAAAAAAAAACCTTCATGCTGCAATGCATGATGGGTGGCTTCATATATAATACAAACTCATCCTTGATTCCCAAGCTTTTTTTGTTTTTATTGTCACCATTGTTGCAACCATCAGTGGCTGGAGAGAGCTGTGATGAGGAGATCTGAAGCTCCAGCCAGCAGCGATCAACCTGAAGCTTTCGCCTGCACTCCCACTGAAGCTCAGGAGAGTTGAGCCCAGTCTTCATCTGGATGGGAGATCTCTGGGAGACTGGGTCGCTGCTGGAAGAGGTGTTAGAGAGAGCACAGGTCTGATCAACCTGAGGCCTGAGTGGGTCCTAACGCCCCAGTACAGTTGCCATAAGCTGTACTGTATAAAGGGAAACCCTGGTGTAAAATAGTCCTTACAGCACATATCGCCAACGCCCCAGTACAGTAGCCATAAACTGTACTGAATAAAGGGTTAAAATAAACCCCAGACTATAAGGGGTGTAACCCTGGGGCAAAAAATAATCCCTAATATCACATACCTAGTTTTTTAAATTTCATATCACAAATGACATAGTACTTTATTTAGTTCTTACAACTACATGGAAGCGAAAAAAAAAATGCCATGAAAGAAGTCTCTTATGCTCATCAAGCCTGTGTTTATTTGATCAAATATACAGAAAAACCTGTACCAGAACCCTGTAATATTGTGAAATATTATTACAATTTAAAATAATGGTTTTCTATTTGAATATACTTTAAAATATAATTTATTTCTGTGATGCAAAGCTGAAATTTCAGGATCATTATTCCAGTCTTCAGTGTCACATGATCCTTCAGAAATCACTCTAAGATGCTGTTTCTGGAGGGCCACTGTCCTGTAGAGCAGTGGTTCCCAAACCTGTCCTGCCGGCACCCCAACACTGCACATTTTCTTTGTCTCCCTAATCAAACACACCTGATTCAACTCATCAGCTCATTAACCCATGTGATAATGAGCTGATGAGTTGAATCAGGTGTGTTTGATTAGGGAGACAAAGAAAACGTGCAGTGTTGGGGGGCCTTCAGGACAGGTTTTGGAACCACTGCTGTAGAGTTTGGCTAAATAAAAAAAACATAAAAAAACATAAATAAACATATCTGGACCAGCTAATCAAGACATTCAGGCACACTACACAGCAAACAAACAAACAAACAAACAAACAAAAACAGTGTTAAATTAGCTCAGCATTTATTTGGCTATGTTCAACTGATTGTTAATCCAATTGGATACACAAATAATCAAATTTGGACTGAGAGTCTGAACGTAGCCTTTGATTCCACACTCAAGAAGCAGTGTTAAAGTTTATGAGATAATAAAGTGATAATTGAGTGTAGGGCTGGGCGATATATCGCACGATATTGTTATGCGCATCTCGTCAGTAAAGCCGGTTCCCTTGATTAGTAGTAAATCGCCATCACCTGCTTTCAGATGGAGCGGTGTTAAATTAACACTCCTGGGGCTGGGAGTGTATATGAGTCCACACTCAAGAGTGTAAAGTGTTAAAATATGAGTGTTAAATTAACACTCAAGAGTGTTAAAGTTAATGAGATAATTAAGTGATTAATGTAGTGATGATTGAGCATTATTGAAGACACCTGATGTTAACAAGCAGAATCACTGAAGGAGAAAATCACAAATTGTAAGTTACCATTGTGGTGATGGGTGTTTGCTTTAGTTGGGCTCTTGACCATTATATGTTTACTTTAAATTTTACTGTTGTTTTGTCTGCTGTTATTGATTTATAACAGTTAAATGAACAAAGTAAAGTGTGATCTGACAGTGTTGGTTATGTTTTGACATAATAATGCTGTGATCTGAAATATGAAACTTATTGAAATAGTTTGGTTTAACTTGTTAGCAGCAGTTTTGTGATTCTTTAGCCTACGATTGTTAGTACTTTACTTATTCAAAATATTTAATAAACATTGTTCTGATCAAAAGACTTTCAAATAAATTCATTTAAAACACAGACATCAATATTCAGCCTGTGAATCTCAACAATGGTGACAATAATAAAGCATGTTGCAGTGGCTGCCACCAATCACAACTCATTAATGGCTCCCATCATGCATTGCGGTATGAATAAATTATGATCTGAATTGTCTATGTAATTTACTTTTCCTAATTGAATAATCTGCTTGTCACCATTGTTGAGATGCATTGACTGAATCTTGACATCTGTGTGTGCCTAAAAGTACAATTTTTTTTAAACAACTTTTAAGGAATCCTTTATATTATATAAAAAATTCTGGGCATTTATGCAGATTCACAGTTATGCTGTAACCAACAACATACATCGAAGTCAGAAAGAAGGATCTTAATGAGTTTAGTGATCAAGTTCAAATGATGAATGTCATAATATAACCAACACCACCAGATCACTTTTTTTCTTTGTTCATCTGGCAGTTATAACTCAGATACAACAACCAGACAAAATCTAAAGTAAACACATAAGGCTCAAGAGCCCAACTAAAGCAAACAATCATCGCCTTAACGGTGGCTTACAATTTGTGATTTTTCTCCTTCAGTGATTCTGCTTGTTAACATCAGGTGTCTTCAATAATGCTCAATCATCATCCAATTAATCACTTAATTATCTCATTAACTTCAACACTCTTGAGTGTGGACTCATGTACCCTCCCAGGAGTGTTAATTTAACACTTAGCGATATATCGCACAATATTGTTATGCTCAACTCATCAGTAAAGCCGGTTCCTTGATTAGTAGTAAATCACCATCACCTGCTTTCAGATGGAGCGGCATTTACTACAAAGAGCCGTAGTTAACTGACAAGCTGAGCCATATCGCATTAATATCGTGGACGTATTGCCAGCGATAATTAATGCGATATGGCTTAGGTTGTCAGTTAACTACGGCTCTTTGTACACAGCAAAAACTTCAGTGTTAAATTAACACTCCTGGGAGTGTATATGAGTCCACACTCAAGAGTGTTGAAGTTAATGAGATAATTAAGTGATTAATTGAGTGATGATTGAGCATTATTGAAGACACCTGATGTTAACAAGCAGAATCTCAAATTGTAAGCCACCGTTATGGCGATCATTGTTTGCTTTAGTTGGGCTCTTGACCCTTATATTCTTAACTTTAGATTTTGTTTGGCTGCTGTATCTGAGTTATAACTGCCAGATGAATGAAGAAAAAAGTGATCTGATGGTGTTGGTTAGGCTATATTATGACAATCATCATTTGAACTTTATGTTTTTGATTTATGTTGTTGATTACAGCATAACTGTGATTCTACATAAATATTCAGAATTTTAGATATAATATAAAGGATTCCTTAAAAGATGTTTTTTTAAAAAAACTTTATTTTAGGCACACACAGACGTCAAGATTCAGTCAATGCATCTCAACAATGGTGACGAGCAGAATATTCAATTAGGAAAAGTAAATTACATAGACAATTCAGATCATAATTTATTCATTCCGCAATTCATGATGGGAGCCATTAATGAGTTGTGATTGGTGGCAGCCACTGCAACATGCTTTATTATTGTCACCATTGTTGAGATTCACAGGCTGATTATTGATGTCTGTGTTTCTAAATAAATTCATTTGAAAGTGTTTTGATCAAAACAATGATTATTTAATATTTTGGATTATAAGAAAAATACTGAAAATCATATGCTGTAGAATCACAAAGCTGCTGCTAACAACATAAACCAAACTATCTCAATAAGTTTTATTTTTCAGATCACAGCATGATTATGTCAAAACATAACCAACACTATCAGATCACACTTTTCTTTGTTCATTTGACTGTTATAAATCAATAACAGCAGACAAACAAAATTTAAAGTGAATGTATAAGGGTCAAGAGTCCAACTAAAGCAAACATTGATCGCCATAATGGTGGCTTACAATTTGTGATTTTCTCCTTCAGTGATTCTGCTTGTTAACATCAGATGTCTTCAATAATGCTCAATCATCACTAAATTAATCACTTAATTATCTCATTAACTTTAACACTCTTGAATGTTAATTTAACACTCATATTTTAACACTTTACACTCTTGAGTGTGGACTCATATATACTCCTAGGAGTGTTAATTTAACACTGGAGTTTTTGCTGCGTAGTAAATGCCGCTCCATCTGAAAGCAGGTGATGGTGATTTACTACTAATCAAGGAACCGGCTTTACTGACGAGATGCGCCTAACAATCGCCCAGCCCTAATACAAACTCATCCTTGATTCCCAAGCTTCTTTGTTTTTATTGTCACCATTGTTGCAACCATCAGTGGCTGGAGAGAGCTGTGATGAGGAGATCTGAAGCTCCAGCCAGCAGCGATCAACCTGAAGCTTTCGCCTGCACTCCCACCGAAGCTCAGGAGGGTTGAGCCCAGTCTTCATCTGGATGGGAGATCTCTGGGAGACTGGGTCGCTGCTGGAAGAGGTGTTAGAGAGAGCACAGGTCTGATCAACCTGAGGCCTGAGTGGGTCCTAACGCCCCAGTACAGTTGCAATAAGCTGTACTGTATAAAGGGAAACCCTGGTGTAAAATAGTCCTTACAGCACATATCGCCAACGCCCCAGTACAGTAGCCATAAACTGTACTGAATAAAGGGTTAAAATAAACCCCAGACTATAAGGGGTGTAACCCTGGGGCAAAAAATAATCCCTAATATCACATACCTAGTTTTTTAAATTTCATATCACAAATGACATAGTACTTTATTTAGTTCTTACAACTACATGGAAGCGGAAAAAAAAATGCCATGAAAGAAGTCTCTTATGCTCATCAAGCCTGTGTTTATTTGATCAAATATACAGTAAAACCTGTACCAGAACCCTGTAATATTGTGAAATATTATTACAATTTAAAATAATGGTTTTCTATTTGAATATACTTTAAAATATAATTTATTTCTGTGATGCAAAGCTGAAATTTCAGGATCATTATTCCAGTCTTCAGTGTCACATGATCCTTCAGAAATCACTCTAAGATGCTGTTTCTGGAGGGCCACTGTCCTGTAGAGTTTGGCTAAATAAAAAAACATAAAAAAAACATACATAAACATATCTGGACCAGCTAATCAAGACATTCAGGCACACTACACAGCAAACAAACAAACAAACAAACAAACAAACAAACAAACAAACAAACAAAAACAGTGTTAAATTAGCTCAGCATTTATTTGGCTATGTTCAACTGATTGTTAATCCAATTGGATACACAAATAATCAAATTTGGACTGAGAGTCTGAACGTAGCCTTTGATTCCACACTCAAGAAGCAGTGTTAAAGTTTATGAGATAATAAAGTGATAATTGAGTGTAGGGCTGGGCGATATATCGCACGATATTGTTATGCGCATCTCGTCAGTAAAGCCGGTTCCCTTGATTAGTAGTAAATCGCCATCACCTGCTTTCAGATGGAGCGGTGTTAAATTAACACTCCTGGGGCTGGGAGTGTATATGAGTCCACACTCAAGACTGTAAAGTGTTAAAATATGAGTGTTAAATTAACACTCAAGAGTGTTAAAGTTAATGAGATAATTAAGTGATTAATTAAGTGATGATTGAGCATTATTGAAGACACCTGATGTTAACAAGCAGAATCACTGAAGGAGAAAATCTCAAATTGTAAGTTACCATTGTGGTGATGGGTGTTTGCTTTAGTTGGGCTCTTGACCATTATATGTTTACTTTAAATTTTACTGTTGTTTTGTCTGCTGTTATTGATTTATAACAGTTAAATGAACAAAGTAAAGTGTGATCTGACAGTGTTGGTTATGTTTTGACATAATAATGCTGTGATCAGAAATATGAAACTTATTGAAATAGTTTGGTTTAACTTTTTAGCTGCTGTGACAGTGTACACATTTGCAGCAGCAAATAAAGCTAAATTGAAATGAGATCAGGTGATGATGGTTACCTGTTGATGGTTTTATAATCATCATGAAATAGACTGATGCACTGAGGTTTTTAATAATCTAACAATTATGTTGATTCATTAATATATTCACATCACAAACCCTGTGTTACTGCAGACTTTAAAGACAAACATGAGCACGAAAAAGTCAGTTTACAATGACACACACAGACATCAACAATCAGCGTATGAATCTCAACAATGGTGACAATCAAAAGTACCTCGCTGCAATGCATGCTGGGTACCAGCATAGTACAAAACTCCCTTGACTGTGGATCTGTTTATCTAAATATTTGTTATTGTCACCATTGTTGAGATTCATACGCTGATTGTTGATACCTGTGTGTGTCCGCATAGACCAATTTTTAACTCCATCTGAAAGCAGGTGATGGTGATTTACTGCTAATCAAGGAACCGGCTTTACTGACGAGATGCGCCTAACAATATCATGCGATATATCGCCCAGCCTTAATTATAACCAGCATCATTCCTGTCTGTAACTAGCAAACAGTGCTACTGTTCATTTAACACTGGGAGTTTCTGTGTGACTGTATGCCAAATTTCTATAATTAAATGTAAAAGGAACATAAATAAAAAATACATAAATATTTAAAAATGTATTTAACTTTGTGATTAACAGTATTATTTTTATTTATCAGTGATTAGTGTTTCCATTAGTTGGGCTCTTAATATATCTATTGTGTTTTTTTAGCTGCTGTGACAGTGTGTTTGTCGAACACATTTGCAGCAGCAAAGAAAGCTAAAGTGAAATGAGATCAGGGGCCCGTTCTTCGTACGTTGCTTAAAACATCCGAGATCAAATTACACATCCAAAATGATATCATCGTGCGAATCATGATCTGGCTAATTAGGTTCTTCGAACACACCTGCCGGATATGATTAGTATCACTGGATTGAGTTATCTGAGATAATTGCGCGTTCATGCGCTGGTTTAAAAGGGGATATGTATCGATAGTAGAAACATTGATCAGCAACGCTGCTATTGGCTGCTCTGCTCAAAGAGCGCGCTCAGTTTTTCTCCTCAGCAGAGCAATAACTAATAGTTGAAGTTTATTCGGAATTTTAATGTTTAATCAAAACGCCAGGGAACACCTCAAAGTCTGCAAAAGCCAGGAGAGAGGGCTGGCAAAAAGTAGCAGACAATTTAAATCCGTTAGAAGTGGCCATGTTAGATGTTTTTATCACTTATTAGCCTATATTTTTGTATTTTAATAATTGCATAATTACTTTGTTCATTGTAATGTCAGAGTCACCACACTAGAACATGGGAACAAATAAAAGTGAAGTACAAAAATATTCTACATAATGGTAATTTTTAGTTATATTATAGTCTCTTTTATAAAAGACACTGTTAAATAAATGGTTGTCTGTTTATAAAAGCAACCAAGAAAAAGGCTGAGAAAAAAAAAAGATCTTAGTAGCCTACACTGTAAAATAATTTTTGCTGCATTAAATTAAGGCCATATAGTCATTTCAACTGTTAAATCTTGAGTAATGATGAATTGCTTTGACTTGTGAAAGTGAAAACTGATAAACTTATGTTAATGTAAAAATATTTTGCCATGAGTTATTGATCACATTTTTCCCGAGTGTAGTTCATTGTAATGACATTGTGTTTTCCTCTTTTGTGCACTTTTACATAATACACCAACACTTGTATCTGTTCCCAAGAAAGTGGTGGCTGAAATATGTGCAGTAAGTGGACATTTTCTAACTTTCCAAAGGAAAGAAAGTATAAGACTTTGTAATGTCCATTTGTTTCCATTGCACTGGACAGTGAATAAACCCTCTCAGATAACTGTCGTATGGATGAACTAGCCTACCTGCAAGTGCATAAATAACTTTACTTAATTTATACTTGTATGCTTTATGGCTGCAATATAAGTTGACTACTATTCATTTCCTTCTCTCTGGGCCTCTAGTTGGTTCACGTAGTGTTTTTGCGCAGCGCGTCTGTGTTACACGTCACCACGTAGGCTCACTATTGGCCGACGCTGGTCATGTGTGTGATGCGTGATGACGTGTAACACAGACGCACAGCGCAATAACACTACCGAGGCCCAGAGAGATGGAAATGAATAGTGGAATAAAGTCGTTATTTTTGTTTGTTTTTGCGCACAAAAAGTATTTTCGTCGCTTGATATACTTAAGATTAAGCCACTGTAGTCACTTGGACTATATTAACGATCTCTTTAATAACTTTTCTGGGCCAGCAAGTTTCGGTCACCTAGCAGCCTATGGAGAAGTGATCCAGCACTCAGATTTCATCAAAAATATCTTAATTTATGTTCCGAAGATGAACGAAGGTCTTACGCGGTTGGAACAACATGAGGGTGAGTAATTACTGACAGAATTTTCATTTTTGGGTGAACTAACCCTTTAAGATTGCGCACCTGTTGCTATGACAGCAAGTCCAGGATGAGTGTCGAAGAACCAAACAATCCAAGATCATGCCAAATCGCCAACAATCAAATCCAGCTAAGTGAGTTAGCGACGTACGAAGAACGGGCCCCAGGTGATGATGGTTACCTGTTGATGGTTTGATAATCATCATGAAATAGACTGATTCACTGAGGGTGACGGCTTGCAGGTGCAGGTGATGGAGGAGTGTGTGCAGGTAATGGAGGAGTGTGTGCAGGTGGTGAACAGGAATGATACTGGGAAGTGTAGTGCTGAGGGTGACTGAGCTGGTGATTTTGACAATCATTTTGTTAAGATATTTTGTAACAATAATGCATAGCGTGAATGTGACCTGAACAAAAGCAAAAATCTTTCATGTGTTTTAATACAAAGAAATCAAGACACAGATTTACTTTGAATGAGACATTAGTTGCACATTTAATTATTTTTTATAGCTTAGTTTTTAATATTATATCACTATACTGATAAATCCTCTGGCCCTCCCTCTTGAAAATACATTTATGACATATTTTGTATGAGACAATTAAAGTTGTGTACTGTAAAATTGGTCTTTACAAAAAGAAACAGCTTTCTGACCTTCACAAACAAAAATATAATTTTGCAAGATTAACAGATTTATAACTTTACAACTCTGAATGTAAATTCATTTATTTCCCTTCACCATGCACACATGAAACAAATATTTCAGCTTAATTATTTTAAGGAATCTGTAAAAATATCCACCAAAAAATCCTGTTTACAAAAGACTAAATAAAATTTAAGAGCTTTACATCAATAACATTAACAGCTATAAAATAAGACACTCGTATAACATGTTTTCCTATCATTCAAGTTGAATTATGAATTTAAAAATTGCCAAAACATTCACTCTGTTATATAAAATACCCATATAATAATGGCACTTTTTATTTCCTGATTGTGATGCTGTAGTCCTCAGTGTTGTTTGACACAGCAAAGACATCTGAAGAACTTCCTGAACTGCTGTCTGACCTGGACAAGAATGAGACGAGAGTGACTTCATGACATCCATTTAACCTCTGAAACTCATGAACCACAGTGGAATTTCCTTATAATAAACACGTAAGAAAACATGTTTAAAGAGACTAGATTTGCAATTTCAAAAGTAAATGTAGATGCTTTACTTTCATATACTGTCTCTGAAGAGAGTGAAACAGTTTTCCTATGGAGTGTGATGATAAAATGGCTGAACTAATTATGGAGGACAAAAATGATTTTAAACACTGAAGTTTGAAGTAGTTTAAAAACTTGGAGTTTGAGAGGAGTAATGCTACCCACATAGCAACATTGTGTCGGCCCAGATCCGACCCACATCTGGCACACGTGGAAAGATGATCTGGCCCACATGCAGCGTGGAAATACGGCACTTACCAGCTTCACTTATTACTAACCAGACTGACTTTATTTCTGTCAGACGTCTACAAAAGTTTTTATTGAGAATTAACAGAGGTTTAACTCTGTGTTTCATTTGAAGTCACCATAACAGTGAATAGTGTTTCCATTAGTTGGGCTCTTAACTCGTATTATATCTTTTTTTTTTTTTGGCCGCTGTGACAGTGTGTTTGTCAAACACATTTGCAGCAGCAAAGAAAGCTAAAGTGAAACGAGATCAGGTGATGATGGTTTTATAATCATCATGAAATAGACTGTTTCACTGAGGTCATGGTCAAGATTTTCATGTTCGTTAAAATCTTCTAACTGATTGTTATAATATTGCTGGACCTCACGCTGCAGTAACACAGGGTTTGTGATGAGAATATATTAGTGGAACAACACAGTTGTTAGATTCAAATTAACTCAGTGAATCAGTCTATTTCATGATGATTATAAAACCATCAACAGGAAACCATCATCACCTGATCTCATTTCACTTTAGCTTTCTTTGCTGCTGCATATGTGTTTGACAAACACACTGTCCACAGCGGCCAAAGAAGACAAAAGATATAATAAGAGTTAAGAGCCCACCTAATGGAAACACTATTCACTATTATGGTGACTTCAAATGAACTAAGTTCAAGTTAAACCTCTGTTAATTCTCAATAAAAACTTCTGTAGAAGTCTGCCAGAAATAAAGTCAGTCTGGTTAGTAATAAGGAAAGCTGGTAATGCTGTTTGTGGAGTTGTTTAATCCTCCTCTGCTGAGATCTTCACAGATTTAATGTCTTCTTTTCTCTTCAGTTGATTTCATCTAAGACTGTGGCTGAAGTCAGTTGTAGTTCTTGTGTTTCTGCTCATCTCTTTTTTCTGTTCTCTTCTTTCTTTCAGTGATTCTTTTTGTTAACAGGCTGAGATGACTTCATTATAATATACACAGGTTTTGTGGCTCAGATAAGGTCCAGTTCTGGTTTATTTCTTTGCTCTTGGCTGACATGTGGCATTGCTATGGCCTGCTTGTGGCCCAGATCTGGCAAACAGGAGTGGCCCACCCAAGTGCCGTAATTCCACGCTGCATGTGGGCCAGATCATCTTTCCACGTGTGCCAGATGTGGGCCGGATCTGGGCCGACACAATGTTGCTATGTGGGTATGCACGAAGACAGACAGACATATCAAAGACATTCTTTTTATATTCTGACAGTTGAAGTTTGAATAATTTTGGCTTATTTGACTCATTCCGTCACAGGAAGGAAATGGAAGAATAGTAACAGATTAAACAACTGACTCTGACATTTCTCTATAAAAGTCATGGATTGCCAAGACAAGAACAGGACTGGTATGAACACAACTGTAATAGTCTTTTATATGTTTTGACATGGAATATGGTGGTAAATTGAGTGATATCAGACCTCATTATTGAGGACACAGTAGACCAGGAAGATGAAGGTTCCCTGCTGGGAGTTCAAGATCAGGAAGAGGATCTCTAGCTCCTTCCTGTCATTAGTGAAGAAACCCAGAATCCAGGAGCAACCAAGAACCACAAACTGAGCCAGTGTTTTAAATACCATAATCCTGCAGAAAAACAGAGAGAGTTAATGTGTATTTAATGATGGTATATATATATATATATATATATATATATATATATATATATATATATATATATATATATATATATATACACATATACACATTTTTCTATGGAGTATTCAAAATCATAATGTTTGTTACTTGGTTTGTTTCATCTGTGAAACTTCAGCATTCAGGTTTTTGAGAGTTGAGTTCAGATTGATGATGATGTTGATGAAGAGAATCAGATTTACCTGAAAAGTAGCAAATAATAATTTGTTATTCACACCTTGTTTTCGCTTTAATAAAAATTGAAATCATGAGAAACGTGACCCTGGATCACAAAACCAGTCTTATGTTGCACAGGTATATTTGTGGCAATGGCCAACAAAACATTGTATGGGTCAAAATTATAGATTTTTTTCTTTTATGCCAAAAATCATTACACAGCAAAATCCCCAGTGTTAAATTAACACTCCTCAGTGTACATAGTATGTGTCCACACTACAGGGTGTTAAAATTAACACTGAAGCAGTGTTGAAGTTAATGAGATAATTAAGTGATTAATTAAGTGATGATTGGCCATTAGTGGTGACACCTGATGTTAATAAGCAGAATCATTGATGGAAAGAGAAAAAACAATAACAGAAAAAAGAGAAACACAAGAACTACAACTGACTTCGAGTCATTACACATTATTGCACTTATTATAACCAGTTTGACTTTATTTCTGTCATACATCTACAAAAGTTCTTGAGATTCAACAACAGAAGTTTAGACGGTAATGTTTTATGGAATTTTTCATTTCAAGTTACCATTATGGTGATCAGTGTTTATTCCAACATTGTGTTTATAAAGCACATTTGTTACTGCAAGAGAAAACCTACTCACAACATGTTGTGATGATAACATTATCATCATGTAGTGATCTGATTCACTGACGTCATTCAGAGTCTAAATCTTTGACTATATGCTTGATGTCTCATTTAGTATTGGTGATTGTAGTCCTGAGATTCTACAGTTTGAGATCCAACAGCAATATGAACAATTTTGAAAATACTTTGTGTACAGAAGTTATTGTGTTTAAACACACAGACATCAAGAATCAGCATATGAATCTCAACAATGGTGACAATAAACAAACTAGTGACAAACAGGTCAACTCTGAACATCACAAAACAAGCTATTAAAGTCATAACAAAACAATAGCAAAATAAAAGCAAACAGAAAAAAACAATGAAAATTACAGGACAATTCAGCTGCATAATTTATTCATGCTGCAATGCATGATGTGAGCCATTGATCCGTTCTGATTGGTGGCTTCCATCATGCACTGCAACATGAAGCATTTGTGTGATTGTCACCATTGTTGAGATTCATATGTAGATTCTTGATGTCTGTGTGTGATTTTAGAACCTTCAGATCATTAAAACATTGCTGGAAGTAGCTACTGTAGTGAAAAATTAATAAAGCATTTGTATAATCACTTTCTAATGCTGGGTGAGATCAGTGAATCAGGTCACTAGTAATTTCATCATGGAAACACAACCAGGGCTGTGTTTCCCAAAAGCATCTTAAGCCTAACTTGATCTCAGAACCAACTGCAACAAATGGTCTGTACGATCAAATTAGGATTGCAATGCTTTCAGGAAACACAGCCCAAGTCATAGTGTCTCTTGCAACCAATGTGCTTTATAAACACAGAATTGGAGCAAACAGAGAAAAGCTAATGTTTAAAAGGAAAGGGTCAAGAGCCCAACTAAAGCAAACACTGATCACCATAACGATGACATGAAAAGAAACATTCCATAAAACATTACCATCTAAACTTCTGTTAAATCTAAATAAGGCTGTGTGTAGATGTATGACAGAAATAAAGTCAAACTGGTAAAATAATAAGTGCAATAATGGTTTAAAGTCAGTAGTTCTTGTGTTTCTCTTTCCTTCAGTGAGTCTACTTGTTATCATCAGGTGTCACCACTAATGGCCAATCATCACTTAATTAATCACTTAATTATCTCATTAACTTCAACACCACGTCAGTGTTAATTTTAACACTCTGTAGTGTGGACACATATGTACACTGAGGAGTGTTAATTTAACACTGGGGATTTTGCTGTGTAGGATATTAAGTAAAGATCATGTTCCATGAAGATATTTTGTAAATTTTCCACCTCAAATATATAAAACATTTATGTTTGTGAATGGATGCAGCACTATCGCCAATAGAAATGGACAACTTTAAAGGCGATTTTCTCAATATTTCGATTTTTCTGTACCCTCAGATTCCAGATTTTCAAATAGTTGTATCTCGGCCAAATATTGTCCTATCCTAACAAACCTTACATCAATGGAAAGATTATGTATTCAGCTTTCAGATTATGTATGAATCTCAATTTTAAAAAAAATTACCCATAAGACTGGTTTTGTGGTCCAGGGTCACAAATAAGAAATTTGCTTACTGCTAGTATGACACAAACAGGACCCAGAAAACTCCAGATAAAACCTTTATCTCTTTTAATCCAGCAACTATTTAGAGGAAACATAATATGATTGATAAGTGAATTAATTTGTCAAAAAAAAAACAACTATTTCTGGGTTTTTGACAGGCGTAGAAACAGTCAAATTGACAGGAACTCCACCTCCGGTAACCAAACAATATCCGATCAGTAAGGAAGCTATACAGAATCAAACCTAATGTAGAAAAGTTGCTGAAGCAAGGAGTGCTAGTTAAGAACCAACAGTCCCTGTAACTCACCCATATGGCCCATCAAGAAATCCAATGGGACATGGAGACTCACCATAGACTACAGAGTACCCAATAAACACATTGACAAAATCACACACACACAAGACTATGCCTCGATTGCGCAGCCGCTCTATGACTTGTTGAAAGGCCATGTTAAATATTCTGATACTGTTTGTGTGGAAGAATTTAATTACAAAGCTTTCATTGATTTGAAGAGTGCACTACTCAAGCACCATCATTAGGAATTGCACAATCTGATAGACCCTTTGTGTTTGATGTCCATGAACACTTGGGCTTTATGACTGCATGTCTAATGCAAGATCATGGGGGCAGTTTACACCCAATTCATTACTATTCTGGTAAACTTGACATAGTCGTTCAAGGTATGGGCCCATGTCTTAGAGCAGTGCAGGCAGTTCATCTAGTGGTCAAAGGCTTCATCAGTAATACGTCAGACTGTAAACGTAAAATGCCCTCATGCAGTGTCCGCAGTAATGAATCAAGCAAAAGTTACTTCTTTCACCTCCTCCCGTTGGGGAAATTGGTTAACTACCCTCACAGCCCCGAACATTGTTTTACAGGGTGCGCCAGTCACAAACCCATCCTCATGTCTGCAATGACTGAAGTTGTGTTAGAGGATGAAGAAGAAATGATTCATGATTGTGTTACGCTTACATACACACCTACGAGTGAAGTAACAGAAACTCCCATAGAGAATTCAGAATTTGAGTTGTTTGTTGATGGTTCAGCTCAAGCCATTGAAGGTAACAGACGAGCAGGTTATGCAGTAACTTCCACCACTGAAGTGGTTGCTTCAGGTCGTCTTCCAGATCATTTTTCAGCTCAAGCTGCAGAACTAGTAGCCTTAACTAGAGCATGCACGCTAGCTTCAGGATCGGTTGCAAATATCTACACAGATTCCAGGTATGCTTTTGGGGTAATTCATGATTTTGGTGTCATTTGGCAAAGCAGACCGTTTTTAACTTCTGCTGGATCCCCCATTAAGCATACTGGATTAGTGAAAGATCTCATGTTTGCCATGAAACTTCCCAAAAAAATGAATAGTGATCAAAGTGAAAGCACATCTCACAACTAATTCTACGGAAGCTAAAGGTTATGCTCTTGCTGATGTAGCGGCTAAACAGGCTTGTTCCTATGCAACTGTACAAGTGTACAAATCAGAAAAAGTTGGGACAGTATGGAAAACACAAATGTGACCCGATCTGGCGAAATGAGTCGGAAGTCGCAACGTTCCATTTTAAGATATGGGCCGATTATGTGGAAAAACAATGAAATAATAGATTTAAAAAAAAAAATTTTTTTTTGCTAAATTTCAAATAACAGACATTCAAAAATAATCTCCTAAAGTTTCGTAGTCCAGATAATTGAGTAAAGGTATTTAAATGACTATTAAAGTTTACAGAGTTTTACTACATTCGCTGAAAATGAATATTGCTTTTCTCAACTGCTCTCGTCACCTCTGAGCATTTCACGGGAATCCCCTCAAACGTCTCTGCTCTCCAAATATGGTGTTTCACGTTGTATAGAACCAATCAAAAAGCTTAGAAATGTACACAAACGCTGATCATTTGTCAATGGGAAGCCCCGTTTCGACTGACCGGCACGCGATTGGTCCAGCCATCCTCCTGTCAGACTCGTAGCGCTATGTGTAAACAAGCTAGCAGATCTCCTCAGAAAGACTAAATATTATTAATTTGAGAAATGTCGCTGTCAAAAGAGAGCAAAGTCGCCAAAAGCGTTGAACTCATTAGAGGCTTCTAACCTAAGCTCTGCTGCTGGTCATCAAGAGTGGCTAAGGCTAGTCAGTGATTGTTTTGGATCTGGAGACGTGTCATCCTCTGATGACAGCGACAGCGAAAGTCCTGTGGTATTTATCGTGTAAGGATGTGAGTGAGTGCAATTATTCTGTGAGTGTATTTATCTGCAAGGAGAATCCATTACAATGTGTTTGATTTATTTTAACCCAATATTTAACTGTTGGTATCTCCGTTATGAATGTGTTACACTGTTATTGTCAACTAGCCTACACAAAGATATGATTGCATAGGCTAACATTATTTTGTTCTGTTTCCTTGTCTCTCTGCCTCTCTCACTTTCTCTCTCACTTTCTCTCTCACTTTCTCTCTCTCTCTCTCTCTCTCTCTCTCTCTCTCTCTCTCTCTCTCTCACACACACACACACAGTCTGGTGCACTATCTTTGTGAGGACTCTCCATAGACGTAATGGTTTTTATACTGTACAAACTGTATATTCTATCCCCTTACACTGCCCCTATCCCTAAACCCACCCATCACAGGAGACATTCTGCATTTTTACATTTTCAAAAAAACTAATTCTGTATGATTTATAAGCTTTTGTACCCATGGGGACCTCAATTTAGGTCCCCACGGTGACACGAGTCCCCATGAGTCTGTGTGCATTCAGGTTTAAGTCCCCACCGGTGTAGAAAAACATGTCCACACACACACACAGACACACACACACACACACACACACACACACACACACACACAGAGACACACACACACCCTCTCTCAAGGAAAACTGTAGCACCTCTGTTCAATCTTTCTGATTAGTAAATGTTTGTAAAAGTGCCTTTTAAATTATTAATTAAAATAAAAACTTTAAAATAATTTGAGCTTCAGCCTGGTTTAATAGCATATATTAATGTCTTTGGTCAAATTAAGCTGTACAATAAATAGTTTATCCCTTTAAATGCAATGGATTTTGAAAGATATCAACAAAAAAAGGGCAAAAAACTTTAAAAGCGATTTTCTCAGGTTTTCAATTGGAAAAAGAGGACAGACGACCATAATTCAAATGTGTATATCTTTACAACCATTCAAGGTATGACTTTGACTAGGATATCATCTGAAAGCTTATGGTCTCCTCTTTCCATTAATACCAAAATCTCAATTTTGAAATTTGGGTCACTGTGACTCATTTTGCTGGATCAGGTCACAAATAAAAAAAGAAAGTAGTGAATGCATTTCTAAATGTATTTTGACTTGTATTTCATTGCAGACAATACAACAGCACATAATTTAATGTGTTCCTCATGATTTTTATTGTTTTTTTCATAAAAACAAAATTCCTATTTTGGTTCTTGCAACACATTTCAAAAAAAGTTGGAACAGTAAAGCATTTACCACTTTGTAATTAGGGCTGGGCGATTTAAATCGCGATATTGTTATGTGCATCTCGTCAGTAAAGCCGGTTCCTTGATTAGTAGTAAATCGCCATCACCTGCTTTCAGATGGAGCGGCATTTACTACAAAGAGCCGTAGTTAACTGACAAGCTGAGCCATATCGCATTAATATTGCAGACGTATCGCCAGCGATATTTAATGCAATATGGCTCAGCTTGTCAGTTAACTACGGCTCTTTGTACACAGCAAAAACTCCAGTGTTAAATTAACACTCCTGGGAGTGTATGAGTCCACACTCAAGAGTGTTTAAGTTAATGAGATAATTAAGTGATTAATTGAGTGATGATTGAACATTATTGAAGACACCTGATGTTAACAAGCAGAATCACTGAAGGAGAAAATCTCAAATTGTAAGCCACCGTTATGACGATCAATGGTTGCTTTAGTTGGACTCTTGCCCCATATTATTAACTTTAGATTTTGTTTGGCTGTTGTATCTGGCTTATAACTGCCAGTTGAACAAAGAAAAAAAAGTGGTCTGATGGTGTTGGTTATATTATGACAATCATCATTTGAGCTTGATCATTGAACTCATTAAAATCCTTCTTTCTGACTTTGATTTATGTTGTTGGTTACAGCATAACTGTGAATCTGCATAAATGCCCAGAATTTTTGATATAATATAAAGGATTTCTTAAAAGTTGTTTAAAAAAAAATCATTCTTTTAGGCACACACAGATGTCAAGATTCAGTCTATGCATCTCAACAATGGTGACGAGCAGAATATTCAATTAGGAAAAGTAAATTACATAGACATTTCAGATCATAATTTATTCATACCGCAATGCATGATGGGAGCCATTAATGAGTTGTGATTGGTGGCAGCCACTGCAACATGCTTTATTATTGTCACCATTGTTGAGATTCACAGGCTGATTATTGATATCTGTGTTTCTAAATGAATTTATCTGAATGTCTTTTGATCAGAACAATGTTTATTAAATATTTTGAATTATAAGTAAAGTACTGATAAGTATAGGCTGAAGAATCACAAACCTGCTGCTAACAAGTTAAACCAAACTATCTCAATAAGTTTCCTTTTTCAGATCACAGCATGATTATGTTAAAACATAACCAACACTATAAGATAACATTTTACTTTGTTCATTTAACTGTTATAAATTAATAACAGCAGACAAACAACAGTAAATATTAAATTAAACATATAATGGTCTAGAGCCCAACTAAAGCAAACACCCATCACCTTAATGGTAACTTACAATTTGTGATTTTCTCCTTCAGTGATTCTGCTTGTTAACATCAGGTGTCTTCAATAATGCTCAATCATCACTAAATTAATCACTTAATTATCTCATCAGCCCTAAATGCCGCTCCATCTGAAAGCAGGTGATGGTGATTTACTACTAATCAAGGAACCGGCTTTACTGACGAGATGCGCATAACAATATCGTGATTTAAATCGCCCAGCCCTATTTGTAATGTTGCCATTCCTTTTCACAACACTTAAAAGACGTTTAGGGACTGAAGACACCAAGTGATGAAGTGTTTCAGGTGTAATTTTGTCCCATTCTTGCTGCAAACCTTAAGTCTTAAGGTGGGCAACAGTACAGGGTCTTCGTTGTCGCATTTTGCGCTTCAAAATGCGCCACACATTCTCTATTGGAGACAGGTCGGGACTGCAGGCAGGCCAGTCAAGTACCTGTATCCTCTTCCTCCGCAGCCAGGACTTTGTAATGTGTGCAGAATGTGGTTTTGAATTATCTTGTTGAAATATGCATGGACGTCCCTGGAAAAGATGTCTTCTTGAAGGCAGCATATTGTGCTCCAAAATCTCTATGTACTTTTTAGCATTAATGGTGCCATCACAGAAGTGCAAGTTACCTTTGCCAAGGGCACTGATACAACCCCATAACATGACAGACCCTGGCTTTTGGAGTTGTTGCTGGTAACAGTCTGGATGATCCTTTTCTTCTTTGGTCCGGAGCACACGGCGTCCATTTCTCCCAAAAAAATACCTGAAATGCTGATTCATCTGACCACAGTACACGTTTCCACTGTGTGATGGTCCATCCCAGATGCCTCCGAGCCCAGAGAAGTCAACGCCGCTTCTGGACACTGTTAACATAGGGCTTCCTTTTGGCACAGTACAGTTTTAACTGGCATTTGTGGATGTAACTACGTATTGTGGTACTTGACAAAGGTTTGCCAAAGTAGTCCTGAGCCCATGTGGTGATATCGCTTATAGATGAATGATGATTCTTGATGCAGTGCCGCCTGAGGGATAGGAGATCACGGTTGTTCAGCTTAGGCTTGCGCCCTTGTCCTTTACGCACTGAAATTCCTCCACATTCCTTGAATCTTTTAATTATGTTGCACTGTATGCACTGTTGACACTATTGAAGGTGAAATAAGCAAATGTCTTCCTATCTTTCTTTGAGGAACATTGTTTTTAAACATTTCAATAATTTTCTCACGTATTTGTTGGCAAACTGGCGATCCTCGGCCCATCTTTGCTTCTAAAGGACTAGACCTTTCTTGGATGCTGCTTTTGTACCAAATCATAATTACAATCACCTGTTGACATCACCTGTTTCAAATCACATCATTATTTAACCAATTTACCTAATTACTAGCCCTAAATTGCTCCTGTCCCAACCTTTTTTGGAATGTGTTGCAGGTCTGAATGACAGGAAAGGATGTATATTTACAAATGAAATTAAGTTGACCAGACAAAACATGAAATATTTTGTGTTCACATTGTCTGCAATGAAATGCAAGTCAAAGTACATTTAGAAATCACTACTTTCTTTTTTTATTTGTGTTTTCCATACTGTCCCAACTTTTTCTGATTTGGGGTTGTACAGCACAGAAGACATTTCTGCCTCCCGAATCAATAATTGATCTGTACAAAGACGTTCCTCTGTATGAAGTGTGATGGATTTTAATTAATCAACTAACATTTGTTTTTCTTGCAGGAACAATGCTTTTAAATGATTCCAATCTCTTTGGGGAAAAAACTTGTGACTTTGATTGTGTGTGTGTGTATAAATAAAAATTAAGGGAAGTGAAAGTAGACAGATGACTAGTTCTCAAACCTTGTGATAAGTAATCACAAAAAAACAGAGTTTGCTTGTGCCAGTGACAGAGGAAGGTGACATGTTAGTCTTATTTGTTGTCTCGATTCTATAAAAACTGTTGTATCCGTATTTTCTGGTGGGATTCTCAATGGAATTTGTCTGAGATCCTCCGGCCTTGCTTCTTGGGAGAGATTCCCTGAGAACTGCTCTGGAAGATCTCCTAGCCGTGATTAAAGCATTTAAAGGACATTTGCTTGAGTCTGTTTGTCGATTATTCCTGCGCAGGAAGCTAGTTTAGGAAGGAAGCTAGTTTAGGGAAGCAAGTTAGTTAGAGTAAGACTCAGCCAGTTGTCGACTGAAGACGCAAGAGCTAGAGTATAAAGGTATTGGGTGTCGATTAGTAGACACTCCAGATAAAGGTATTGGTGTCGATTTGGAGATGCCTCAGGTAATAAGATCAATTGGGTGTCGATTTGGAGACGCCCCAGTTAGTTAGGTTTAGGGAAAAATCTACCACAGAAGCATGGACATGGTTAGACAAAGGAGCCATTGTGGATTCATCCAGCTGCTGGACCAAAGGGGGAAAGTATGTCGCTCCTGAATCACTGCTGCCATATTTGGCTCAACAAATACACAATTTGGGCCACAGTGGTCCAGCAACGATGAATCACAGGTTCTCAAATCAATGGTGGAATCCAAAATTCAGAAAAGTAGCCACCGAAACAATCAAGAGATGCGTTACATGCCAGAAAAATAATGATGTGCCAGCAGCAACACATACCCCAGCTCCACCAGGACCTTTTCGTCACCTGCAAGTTGACTACATATCGTTGCCTCCTTGTAAGGGAAAAAAAACTGATGTTTTGGTAGTAACAGACAAGTTCTCAAGATGGATAGAAGCTTATCCAACAGGGCGTGCTACAGCTGCACATACTGCTAAATGTCTTGTCACTGATTTCATCCCCAGATGGGGATTACCAGATTGCATTCATTCAGATCAAGGACAGGACATGTAGTCAAGGAAGTGTCTAGAATGTTGAAGATTGAGTGGAATCTTCACTGCCCATACAGGCCACAAGCATCAAGACAGGTTGAACGTGCAAACAGAACAATCAAAACCAGGCTAAGCAAAATGCATCAGGAAGGAGTACCATGGGTCGAAGCGCTGCCAGCAGTACTGTGTAGTATGAGAGCGTCACCTAACAGATCAGTACATAATTACTGGATGCCCAATGCAGATGCCAGGTGTGATTGATCTTAGAAATGCTGATGTACACATTGCCTCAGATGCCCTGATCGCGTACTGTGAAAACCTCACAAAGGCAGTACAGAGTGCCAAAGAGAGAGTTGAGTTGTGTTGGCAGACTCCACCAGAAGGTTGGACACACAATCATCCCAGGTCAGTGGGTCATGATAAAGTCATTCAGAAACAAACCATTAGAGCCTATGTGGCACGGACCACATCAAGTAATGTTGATTACAGCAGCTGCAGTATTGTGTTAGGGAAGGAAAAACCTGGACTCATGTGTCACACTGTAAAGTTGTTCCCCCACCTACAGGATAGGACAGGACGCGGACCAGTTAGGAGCCCAGGGAAGAACCGAATGCAACAGGCTTCGGGGGCCAACCCTGCGGTGAAGACTCCCTCATAGGCTTTCCCCATCCACTAGTCCATCCTTACCTCACTGTTCTTTAGGTGTCGCAGGAATTAAGAAATAGAGAAAGAAGGAACAACAATAGCAGACTCGGAAAAGGATACAACCCTAGTGTTTGAACAAATACTGCTCTATCTGTCTTTTGTTTTCTTTCTTACTCTGTGCAGATACCACTTGATGGCTGTCCTGAGATCCATATGCACCAACCTCCTCACCTGCGTACGAAGCCACAACCTCTAACAACTAGACCCACTGCCGAGCCAACTATCACAAAAGAAAAAATAAATAAATAGATACACAACGCAGAGACTCACATATGGAACCTTCAGTCATCCATCAACATGATCAAGATTGTCGTACTACTAACCATCATGGACATCGCACAAAGTGTAGACTCACACAGAAACAACATATTCTTAGAGCTGATGAATATGTCAAAAAACGCCTTGTTTGCTGAAAAGAATGTTTGCATGCCACACCCGCCTTCAGTAAGAGCAGGAATCCCATGGGTGGCACACCCCCACTTCAACAAGAATACATGTCACAACATCAAAACAGAAGGGTGTCTCCACAGGACACCATCCCTCCCGAAACACTTTGCAATAAATCAGTGGTGTATGATTCCTCCACCGACTGGCACTTTTTGTTTATGTGGAACTTCTGTCTACAACATCCGACCCAGCCAATTCAACGGCAGATGCACCCTGGTTTATGTTCTACCAGCTATCAGAGAAAATACACACTCCACCCCAAGCTCTCCACATCTACAAAATTCACAGCTTCTACCACAAACAAAGACGATGGCTGCATTCTAGGACTCATTTGTGCACAAACATGGCGGTCAAAAACTCTTGGAGCATTAATCCCACAGTATCAAGTGTTTCATTCAACACTCAACACAGTTATTATTTCATTCAACACGACTCACAAGAAAATTATAGTTTCAACCAGAAAAGACTATTACCCGTAAGAACTTCACGGACCCTAATTGCATGTTTGTTTCCGTGTCAACATGCATTTACAGAAAATCAACACAGAGCATGTGCTATGTGCCTGTAACGATCACAGGTTACAAGAATTAAATTTTAAGTGTCAAAATTTGTATTTTGTGAGAGTTATTAGAACTCTCAAAGGGGGAACTGTTGTATTACAAATTTATAAAATGTTAAAGGTTCCAATACAATCGTACATAAACTGAGAAAGTAGAGTAGATTGAATTTTACATTTTGAGGTATAGATGATATCAGCTGTTAAACAGAGTTCCTAGCAAAGAGATTCCTGCCCGTCCTGTTCTCTCTATTGTAAGTTAAATGAGTCTGATTACTGAGACTCTCACCCTTTGTTTTTAATGGCTCGTGGAGCCCCTGTCCCAGTCGTTGAATAGTCAGGCTGTTTGGATTATCATCTATGCATTTGAATGACACTTATGCTGATGAGATCAGCGTTGGGGAAATTTCTCATGTAATTAATTAACATGCTTTGTTCAGAGTGTCTCCACCTCTATGTAAACACTGGTTAGTAATAAGTAAAGCTGGTAATGAAATTAAATGAGGCATTTATATAGTGCTTTACTATGTACTACTGTACACCCAAAGTCCTCAACCACCAACAGTGTGCAGATCCACTTGGATGATGTGATGGTAGCTTCAGTACAATGGCGAAAGTGCTCTCATCACACACCAGCTATAGGTAGAGAGGAGAGAGAGTGATAAAACTAATTGAAAGCATGGGGATTATTATTAAGAGGCCATGATTGATGAAGGCCAATGGAGGGAATTTGGCCAGGCCACCAGGATTACACCCCTACTCTTTTACTAGAAATGCCATGGAATATTTAATGACCACAGAGAGTCAGGACCTTGGTTTAACATCTCATCCAAAGGACATCACTAGGCGTTAGTCACTACCCACACAGACCACAGGATGAGTACCCCCCTGCTGGCCTAACTAACACCTCTTCCAGCAGTGACCTGGTTTTCCCAGGAGTCTCCCATCCAGGTACTAACCAGGCTTAACCCTGTTTAGCTTCAGTGGGCAACCATTCTTATGGGCTACAGGGTGATATGGCTGTACTGTCCTTTTTATCTGTGGCTGGATTTCAAGTTAGTTGTTTCCAAAAGCTGCTTTATTTCCTTATAATCTAATTAACTTACAAAAAAAACACAAAAAAAAAAAATAAAAAAAAAAAAAACTCACTGTTCGCTGCCGTATCCTTCAGGAAGCAGCCCGACAGACACGGCCACCACAACCAGAGCAACTGTATATCCAATCACACACAGGAATCCACTGCTAAGCACCTCCCTCTTTTTGGAGCTGATCTGTGATAGGTTCTTCACACAGATGAAGAGCAGCACAGCTTCAATGAACATCCACACAAAGCCGGAGAGAAAGAGGAAGTGCAGCACACCTGATATCACGGCACACAACACCTGGAGATCATGAGAGACGGTTATGATGATTCTCCGTGAGACTGCTGAGCTGTAGGGCTCCTTCATCATTCTCACCTGATGAGGGCGTATGAGGCTCAGGAACTGTTGTGTGAGCAGGAACAGAAGGTGAGCCAACAGCAGACTCACACAGATGTTGATTCGAGCCACATTATTCACTCCAGGACTCCACTGACAAAGGGCAAAGGTCAACAGGGCCAAACTGAAGAACACCAGCCCCACGATCACACACACCAAATTCAACAGGTCCAGCAGTGAGTCGCTCTGAGAAAACAGAGTACATGAGTGCCAAATCTGTGCTGTTCTTCAATGCTCACTATAAATGTTCTTGTACCTCTGATGGGCGGCTGGTTTGCATGATGAGAGCGAATGTCGACAGATGAACACAGGAACACACAGTGTAGCTGCTGTTGGTCTCTAAAACAGAACAACCATCTACAATCCACTCGCTGATATTCCAGTACACACAGGACAGAGAACCGTTGGGGTCAAACTCCTGCAGAAAGAAGAAATAACATGAAAAAAACAATACAAAACTGACAATTAGATGTTCTCTTACGAGAGGTTCTCTCGTACTGCGTAATAGCTTACGCTATGGGGAAACACTTTTTTCCTCGAGATACTGAAGCCAAAAAATTATCCTTAATTTTTGTATTAATGTAAAACGCGTTGCGGCAGCACGCAGACATGGGCGAGACAGCTCGCACGCCCATTGGCTGCTCTGCGGCAACTGCAGCAGCCTATCGAGAGAGGCCCCTCGTGACGACTGATCCAATGAGGGCTCCAACTACGTCACGTCCCGCCGAATCGGGTGGGGCCTTGGGCTATAAATATAGCATTCGGGAGGCTGGTTAGCTGATTTTTCATCTCTTCAGCGAAGCTCACGCATCGCTGGATCCCGAGAGGAAGAAGCCGCGCCGTTTGAGAAAGCCTTCTGCGGGATGAGCCCTCACCTGAAGCTGCTGGTCGACATCTCGCCGCCTTCAGTCGCCGTTCCTGCTCACGCTATCCGGCGTATATATCCTTTTACTGCTGTGTGTGTCCTAAAAGAGCCGAGCGTCTTTTTCAAGATGCCTCGTACATCCTGTGGCTCATGCCGAGCTCCACTCAGCGACGGAGACCACCATGTCATCTGTGTTTCCTGCCTGGGTGAGGATCACGCAGCTCTCGCGCTCGCTGAAGGCGGCTGCCCTCACTGCGAGCTAATGCCCATGGTGACTCTGCGGACTCGCATGGCATTCTTCAACGAGACTGCACCTTCGCCCGCTGCGGTGCCACGCCGTAAAAAGCGCCGTGCCCAACGGGTCCCGGAACCTCCTCCAACCCGCGAATGCTCGCCGGTGCGGCCGCCAGCTTCGCCTGCTTCTGTCGAGTCTCTCACCGCCGGACAGCGGCCGCCGTCTGCCACCGCTTCCGCCGCGGGAGACTTCGAGGAAGCCGCGTCTGTGGAGGATGACAGCTGCTCTCTCCTAGCGTCGGGCAGCGAGGACTGGTCGAGCTCTGCGGATCTCGCACCCTCCTCTCACCGGCCATCGGGGGAAAAGGGTCAACATTGAGGCAGAGCTCATGCGTCTGCTCGAGCAGGCCGTTCAGAGCCTCGGCCTTGAGTGGACGACGCCCCTGCAGCCTGCACACAACCGTCTCGACGGCTGTTTTCTCCAAGGGGACCGTGTTTCTTCGACCTCTAGACCAGCGCCTTTCCTGCCTGAGCTTCACGAGGAAGTCGCTAAGTCCTGGGGCGCCCCCTTTTCAGCCAGAGTGCGTGCCCCCGTGTCCGCAGCATTCTCCGTGGACAAGGGGTACCACTCTCTGCCCCCCGTGGAGAAAGCTGTAGCCGCCCATCTTTGCCCGCCCTCCGCTGGGCGGCACGCTAAGATGGCGCTACCCTCTAAAGCTTGCCACACGACGTCATCCCTGCACGGTCGCGCTTACACCGCCGCCGGACAGGCGGTCTCTGCACTTCACTCCATGGCCATCTTGCAGATATTCCAGGCCAACCTTCACCGCAAAATGGACGAGGAGGGCCCGGAAGCTGTTAGCCTACCAGATTTGAGGAGTGCAACGGACCTTGCCCTTCGCGCCACCAAATCCGCTGCACAGGCCATAGGGCGGAGCATGGCCTCTCTCACCATGGCTGAGAGACACCTCTGGCTCATGCTCTCTGAGATGTCGGACTCGGAGCATTACGCGTTCCTCGACGCCCCCGTCTCTCTCAAAAACTTCGCAGACAGATTCGCAGAAGTGCAGAAAACATCGCAGGCCATGAAGCATTTTCTGCCCAATCGCTCCAGCTCCGTAGCAGGTCGCCCTAAAAAGCCGTCTGCTCGTAGCTCTCAGCCGCAACCCCAGCCCGCTGCAGCCGCTCCACAGCGCCGTCAGACCCAGGGCCAGGGTCCTCGCTCTCGCTCTACCAGCCGCCGCCCCCCTCAACGCGGGCCCGGCCAAAGGTTGCGATGAAGCCCGAGGCCTCAAAGTCTTCCTAGCCAGCCTCTCAGCTCACCGCTATAGGAGAACAGAGCGCGGGCAGGCTGCCTGCTGTCATCAGCGCGCCCCCGGTCTCACACGCCGCAAGCACGGCGTTCATGTTACAGCACAACGGCGCTCTGTGCTCACCACCAGATCGCGACCAGAGCCCAAATATCATCTTACCCCTAGCTACTCACGTGAATGCATGGGCAAAGCTTCCCGGGGTGTCAGAGTGGGTGCTGAACATTATAAAAAGAGGCTATTCGCTACAGTTCGTTCGACGCCCGCGTCGTTACGCTGTGCGAACCGAAACCACGGTGAAAGACGAGGTAGCACACCTACTTCGAACCGAAATAGCGAAACTATTGAGCAAGGGGGCTATAGAGCCGTTATCACAAGCTCAGAGCGAAGGGGGCATGTACAGCAGATATTTTCTGGTACCCAAAAAATACAGGGGTCTCAGACCCATTCTGGATCTAAGACAATTGAACAGAGTGCTCATGAAACGACGTTTCAGAATGCTCACAACCAGGAAAATCCTCTCGCAAATTCGCCAAGGGGACTGGTTCATGTCAATAGATCTAAAGGACGCTTATTTCCAAATACAAATAGCGTCACGTCACAGGCGATTTTTGAGATTCACCTTCGAGGGCCAGGCATATCAGTACTCAGTCCTGCCGTTTGGCCTGTCCCTGGCACCCCGTGTATTCACGATGTGCATGGACGCAGCGCTTACACCCCTGAAAATGCGGGGCATGCGAGTGTTGAATTATCTGGACGATTGGCTGGTTCTAGCTTGATCACACTCAGAGCTCATAGAACACAGGACCATATTACTCGATCACCTCGAGAATTTAGGTCTCAGAGTCAATTGGACAAAGAGCTCGCTGTCTCCCAGTCAGACTATATGTCATTACAGCGCAGACTGGACATTCAGCGCATGACAAAAGCTTTTCACTGCGGTGCTCTGGTCCCGCTCAAAAAGTTTCAGAAAATGCTGGGTTTCATGGCCTCAGCATCATCAGTGCTTCAGCTGGGTCTGCTTCGCATGCGCCCGCTGCAGTTCTGGCTGAAAGCGCGTGTACCGCGCAAAGCCGTCTGCTCGCAGCTCTCAGCCGCAACCCCAGCCCGCTGCAGCCGCGGTCTCTTTCGCCTCAAGGTCGATCACGAATGCGTCTTAGCGCTGAAACCTTGGAAGGTAACCGATTGGTACCGGTCAGGTGTAAACCTGGGGATTTCCTCGAGCGTGAAGGTAGTGTCCACGGACGCCTCAACCTCGGGATGGGGAGCGCAGCTCGAGGGCAGACCGGTCTTTGGCCAGTGGTCAGAACGTGAAAAGCTTCTGCACATAAACTGCCTGGAAATGCTGGCAGTCATCAACGTGCTCAGGCGTTTTTATCCCCAGATAAAAGATCACCATGGTCTGGTCCGTTCGGACAACATGTCAGTGGTGGCTTATATAAATCGCCAAGGAGGCGTCAGATCCAGAGCCCTTCACAGGCTGAATTGGGCTCAGCACAATTTGCGCTCGCTGAAAGCCGCGCACGTGCCGGGTCTTTTGAACATAGGACCAGACAGACTGTCCAGGAACAATGTTCCGGCAGGGGAATGGTCTCTACATCCGCAGACAGTCCAACTGCTGTGGAAAACATTCGGCAAAGCGAAAGTAGACCTATTTGCGTCTCAAGAAAACGCTCATTGTCCGGAGTTTTTTTCCAAGAGCAGGGATGCACTGGCCCACGACTGGCCCCGCTGCCCGCTCTGCGTTTCCCCCCGTCATGCTCTTACCACAGGTATTAGAGCGAATCAGGGAGAGTGGATGCTCAGTACTACTCGTGGCCCCATTCTGGACGAACCAAGCATGGTTCCTGGTTCTGATGCGGTTGACGAACACTGCCCCATGGCCGATACCAGTGAGGAGAGATCTCCTCTCGCAGGCCAACGGCACGATCTGGCATCCCTACCCGGAGCTTTGGTCCCTGCATGCGTGGACCATCAACGGGTACCCGTTAAACTCCCAGAGGGAGTGTTAAACACAATCACACAGGCCAGAGCCCCATCTACAAGGCGACTCTATGCCTCGAAATGGTCAGTGTTCTCTAACTGGTGTGCAGCTAGTGACATATCACCCTCACACTGTGGAGTGTCGGAGGTTCTTTCCTTCCTACAAGAGCTACTGGATAAGGGCAGAGCCCCATCCACGCTCAAGGTTTATGTGGTGGCCATAGCAGCGTTTGCTGAGCCAACGCTGGGTCAGTCACTGGGAAGAAACGATTTGATCATTCGCTTCCTTCGAGGAGCTAAGAGAATGAATCCTCCCAGACCCCCCTCAGTCCCCATTTGGGACCTTTCCACGGTCCTAGAGGCCATGAAAGGCGCCCCATTCGAGCCTATTCAGTCGATAGACCTGAAACATTTGTCTTTCAAAACAGTGTTTCTTCTGGCTCTCGCTTCAGTGAAGCGCATAGGGGACTTGCAGGCGCTCTCAGTGAGCGCGACGTGTATGGAGTTTGGGCCTAACAACTCTAGAGTCATACTCAAACCGAGGCACGGGTACGTTCCTAAATCCCTCAACACCCCGTTTAGGGCGCAGATCATTTCCCTGTCAGCCCTACCGGTCTCTGACGAGGAGGGGGACGCAAGCTTCCTTTGCCCAGTCAGGGCATTAAGAGCTTATGTGTCTCGCTCAGCTGTCTTTAGACAGACGGAGCAGCTCTTTGTTTTGTTCAGCGGACGTTCTAAGGGTCTGGCCGCGTCGAAACAGAGCCTATCCAGGTGGATAGTTGATGCTATAGCGCTGGCTTATACATCAAAGGGCTTACAATGCCCGTTAGGTGTCAAAGCGCACTCCACGAGAGGCATGGCCTCGTCATGGGCTTGGTCTAGTGGGATTGCTTTACAAGATATCTGTATGGTGGCAGGCTGGGCCTCCCCGTCTACATTTATAAGGTTCTACAACCTAGAAGTTCCCGCTTTGCAGGCCAAGCTGCTCTCGGTCTAATAAGCCAGTATTATCTGCCCGTCACTACCGGCTCAGAATACTGAAACTGTTACAGCGTCGTTCACTGAGCGACTATATTTTCTGTGGGCAGTGTGTAAGTCCCCCTGATATTATATCAGCCCATGCTGAGTTCACCCTGGCTGTATGGAACACTCGATATAACCTGCTCTTTATAGAGCACTATATTCTATGGAATGATGCTAATCAGCCTCTCTTTCCGGACTCTCTGTGAGTCCCTGATGATTATGCACTGTATGAGCCCCGGGCACCTACCCGTGGGACTTTAGTGTGGGATCTCAGCACGCACGGCGTTTTGCATTGTGTTCGCAGTACGAGAGAACCTCTCGTAAGAGAACGTACTCGGTTACTAACGTAACCTCGGTTCTCTCTAGAAGAGGGAACGAGTACTGCGTATCCTGCCGTGCATGCATCAGACTCTGGTTCGCCTCGGCGATGAAAAACCAGCTAACCAGCCTCCCGAATGCTATATTTATAACCCAAGGCCCCACCCGTTTCGGCAGGACATGACGTAGTGGGCGCGAAGCGCCCTCATTGGATCAGTCGTCACGAGGGGCCTCTCTCGATAGGCTGCTGCAGTTGCCGCAGAGCAGCCAATGGGCGCGCGAGCTGTCTCGCCCATGTCTGCGTGCTGCCGCAACGCGTTTTACATTAATACAAAAATTAAGGATAATTTTGGGGAAAGAGTGTTTCCCCATAGCGTAAGCTATTACGCAGTACTCGTTCCCTCTTCTAGAGAGAACCGAGGTTACGTTAGTAACCGAGTACGTTTTCAGATCAGTTCTCAGGTTGGACAAAAACACATTTCAGTCTCTCACTCTGATGTGTTTGAGGGTGAAGTTGACTGGTTTGGTGAGTTTAGTGTTGGTGGTTTTGGGAAGACTAGCTGAGATCACAGTGGACATCATGGTTTTAATCGTGTCATTTGATGTGTTGAAGAAGTCGGGCTTCAATAGATTCTCCATTGTGTTATAACTCATGAAAGCCACAGCAGCTGATCCTGTGTGACACAAACAGAAGCTTACATGTTTACACTACTAAAACAATAACAAAAATCAAAAAAGAAAGTAAGTTCAGTTTTGTACTGTATGACTACTCTTTCTATGTTTTTTGTTAATTTAATCAAACTAAAACATTTCACATACCTTTACTGTTGTTGGCGATCCCAATGAGATCGATGTCCACAGAAGAATTTGTTGTGTCAAGTCGAGGGATTTTATCTAAGGTGACCTGTGGTCCAACCATGAAGACTTCAACCTCTGATTAAAAGCAAACAAACAGTTATGTGATATATATTCATTTAATTGCTTTTTTTAAAAGTCCAATTAAATAATTCAATTTGCAAAAAATACAAACAAATAAAATGACTATTCACTAATGTTGGATTTTCATCTCAAATGTAGTTTGACTCAAAATGTCCTTAAGATCAAACACTGTAATTGATTATTAGTATACTATAAACTGCAATCGTTTGAGTGTTTGATATATGTCTTTTGAATGCTGGATTGCTTTATGCTTAAAGCAACAAATATTCCAAAAACACTTTCAGGTTGTTACGGTACGTTCTGCCTGAGTTCGTAGTTTGTTTCCTTGGAAACTCATTTAATTAATCATTCTGTTCAGCTGTTCCTGTTTAGTTCCCTCATTATCCCAGTGTATGTATACTCCCTGTTTTGTTCAGTTCCTTGTCTGATCTCGTTTACATATATGTTCAAGCTGTGTGTTTGTGGATTTATCATTAAAGTCTACTCTCTGTTTAAATCTCCGTTGTCATACACTGTAAAAATGAATACGCTATATCTAATCAATAAAATTGTGGCAACAGATTAATAGCAATATTATTAATTAAATTTAACAAATTAGAATTGAGTAATAATTAATCTAATTAATTCCTTAAAATTTAACCATTTAAAATGAGTAAAATTTACAGCAATTTTTTTTTTTTTTTTATTGCCAACATTGAAGACACCTGATGTTAGCAAGCAGAATCACTGAAGGAGAAAACCGTAATTTTAAGTCACCATTATG
The DNA here is from genome assembly GCA_022829085.1 of Abramis brama. NCBI lineage: Eukaryota > Metazoa > Chordata > Actinopteri > Cypriniformes > Leuciscidae > Abramis > Abramis brama. The sequence continues at coordinate 50,243,803 of CM040767.1, forward strand.
GTGATCAGTGTTTGTTTTAGTTGGGCTCTTGACCCTTAAATCATTGACTTTAGATTTTGCTTGGCTGCTGTACCTGAGTTATTATAACAGCCAGATGAACAAAGAGAAAAGGTGATCTGATGGTGTTGGTTGTGTTTTAACATAATCATTATTTCACAATCATTTGACCTGAATCTCTGAACTCATATAGATCCCAATTTACTTGGGAACCTAATTTACCAATTTAGGTTTACTTTATTAATTATAACAGCACTGTTCTTGCACAGCATAATATTTTAAACTTTTACAATGTAATCCAAAGATTTTTTTAAACGTGCCTCATATACAAAAAATATATATATATATTTTTTTTTTGGATTTAGTTTTTAGACACACAGACATCAATAATCAGCCTGTGAATCTCAACAATGGTGACAATTATAAAGCACGTTGCAGTGCATTCTGGGTGCCACCAATCAAAACTCATTCATGGCTCCCATCATACATTGCTGCATGAATAAATAATGAGCTTATGGTCAGAGGTGATCTGTGTATCACCATTGCTGAGATTCATACGCAAATTCTTGATGTCTGTGTGTGCCTACATAAAAACTTTTTTTTTAAATTGATTTGATCATATGGATTTCATTGAAAAGGCTAAAAATATTATGCTGTACAAGGACAGAGCTGCTATAATTAATAAAGTAAACCTTACTCAGAATTTGGGCTCTATATGAGTTCAGAGATTCAGGTCAAATGATTGTGAAATAATGATTATGTTAAAACACAACCAACACCATCAGATCACCTTTTCTCTTTGTTCATCTGGCTGTTATAACTCAGGTACAGCAGCCAAACAAAATCTAAAGTCAATGATTTAAGGGTCAAGAGCCCAACTAAAACACACACTGATCACCATAATGGTGACTTAAAATCACGGTTTTCTCCTTCAGTGATTCTGCTTGTTGACATCAGGTGTCTTCAATGTTGGCAATAAAAAAAAAAAAATTGCTTAAATTTTTTATTTTATTATTTTACTAATTTTAAATGGTTAACTTTTAAGGAATTCATTTGATTAATTATTACTTAATTCTAACTTGTTAAATTTAATTAATAATATTGCTTGTAATCTGTTGCCACAATTTTATTGGTTAGATATAGCGTATTCATTTTTACAGTGTAAGTGTTCCTTGCAACAACTCAGCGTGACAGTGGTCACCACAAACCATGAACTTCAATGTACGTGAACCTGTGTTTAATGCTGCATTTTCTTTTTTTCGTGATTTTTTTAGGACATGTCTACCCAATGACGAATGAAATTGAGCCAAAATACTGACTTTCAACAACAAAAGATACATAATTACATAGTTACTGTAGCTGCATTTATCATTGTTGCCACCTGTGATCCACCGCTGGATCCATTATAAACTCCCTGACATCATATATAATCTCAGTTTCATCATCAATAATAACAGTTTCTCCACTCACCTACAACAGCAAGAGTAAATCTGACACTGTCACTTGTGTCTGTCGGCTTTACCAATGTAGAGATGAGTTTCTCACTGGTTTTTAAGATACGGTTTCCATAGGAGGCTAGTTCAGCTGGACTGACTGATGATGATGATGATGATGATGATGATGATGAAGATGATGACTCTAAAATATTCTCTGAAGTGTTGAAGGCCATACTCAAAATGTTGGTCACAGTCTAATTTATTGATCAGATAAATAGAGTTACTGTACATATATTTGTCAAGGGAGCCAATGAGACAAATTGTGATGTCAATCATCGACAGTGTATAACTGACACAGATTTGATTATTGTACGATTTTTCTCTTTAAGACTTACATCCAAAGGGAGCACTTGAGCTGTAATGTTCTCTATGTTGTCAAGAAGATTTTGAAAACATCCTGCAGAGGTCTGACTCTGAAATCACAAATGATCTTTATGAATAACAAGTGAAACACTCGATAAATTCAACAAAACTGTGTAAATTCTGAAATTCTGAAAAAAATCAGCTTACTTTGCATTGATCCGGCAGCGTGATATTCAGACCTGAAATGTGGCAATTCATTATTACAACTTGAATATAGTAAAAATCAAACACCACATTCCAGTTTAGAGACATGCTCACCTGTAGTAGTTGGACTGAGTGTGGTCAGGGTAGTAGTTGGACTGAGTGTGGTCAGGGTGGAGATGTTATTCTCACAGAAGCAGGAGGACAAAGCGCTACTATAGCATGTACAGGTGTCCTTATTACCAATACAGTTACAGTTATTATTCACACACTGGTATTGGTTTTGGTTTTGATATCTATATCTCCAATAGTAGAAATCATGCATTCTTGTGTTGCAGTGCATGCGGTACTGAGCACCAGTGCATATATATGTATCATTAGAAAGCACACATTGAGAGACTCCCAATGGACTAACTGATGTAGGGATAGTGAAGTTATTGTTGTAAGTCTCACAGAAGCAGGAGGAGAAAGTGCTACTAGAGCATATACAGGTCTCCTTATTACCAATGCAGTTACAGTTATTATTCACACATTGGTATTGGTTTTGGTTTTGATACTGATATCTCCTGTAGTAAAAGTCGTGCATTGTTGTGTTGCAATACATGTGATACTGAGCACCAGTGCAGATGTATGATGTTTCGTTGTAAAGCACACAGCCATAAGCTGGAGTAACGTCTGTAGTGAGAGCAATGATATTACCGTAAGTCTCACAGAAGCAGGAGGAGAAAGTACTACTGTAGCATGTGCATGTGTCCTTATTTCCAATGCAGTTACAGTTATTATTCACACACTGGTATTGGTATTGGTTTTGGTATCTATATCTCTGGTAGTTGAAACTGTGCATTGTTGTGTTGCAGTACATGCGGTGCTGAGCACCAGTGCAGATGTACGTGTCATTATAAAGCCCACAGTCATAGACTGGAGTAACTGCTGCAGGGATGCTATAGCCGTAATTTGTACAGAAACAGGAGGATGAAGAACTATAGTAGCATGTACAAGTGTCTCTATTTCCACGGCAGTCACAGATATTGCTTGCACAGCGGTGCTCGTTTCTACTGTAATAGAAATAATGTACACTTGTGTTGCAGTACATGTAATACTGAGCACCAGTGCAGATGTATGTTGTGTCATTATAAAGCACACAGTCATAGACTGGAGTAGCTGTGGTAGTGAGAGCAATGATATTACCGTAAGTCTCACAGAAGCAGGAGGAGAAAGTGTTACTAGAGCATGTACAGGTGTCCTTATTACCAATACAGTTACAATTATTACTCACACACTGGTATTGGTATTGGTTTTGGTTCTGATATCTCCAATAGTAGAAATCATGCATTGTTGTGTTGCAGTGCATGCGGTACTGAGCACCAGTGCATATATATGCATCATTAGAAAGCACACATTGAGAGACTCTCAATGGACTAACTGATGTAGGGATAGTGAAGTTACTGTTGTAAGTCTCACAAAAGCAGGAGGACAAAGTGCTACTATAGCATGTACAGGTCTCCTTATTGCCAATGCAGTTACAGTTATTATTCACACATTGGTATTGGTTTTGGTTTTGATGCTGATATCTCCGGTAATAAAAGTCATGCATTGTTGTGTTGCAGTACATGTGATACTGAGCACCAGTGCAGATGTACGTGTCATTATAAAGCACACAGTCATAAGCTGGAGTAACTTCTGTAGTGAGAGCAATGATATTACCATAAGTCTCACAGAAGCAAGAGGACAAAGCTCTACTAGAGCATGTACAGGTGTCCTTATTACCAATACAGTTACAGTTATTATTCACACACTGGTATTGGTTTTGCTTCTGATATCTCTGGTAGTAGAAATCATGCATTCTTGTGTTGCAGTGCATGCGGTACTGAGCACCAGTGCATATATATGTATCATTAGAAAGCACACATTGAGAGACTCCCAATGGACTAACTGATGTAGGGATAGTGAAGTTATTGTTGTAAGTCTCACAGAAGCAGGAGGAGAAAGTGCTACTAGAGCATATACAGGTCTCCTTATTACCAATGCAGTTACAGTTATTATTCACACATTGGTATTGGTCTTGGTTTTGATACTGATATCTCCTGTAGTAAAAGTTGTGCATTGTTGTGTTGCAGTACATGTGATACTGAGCACCAGTGCAGATGTATGATGTTTCGTTGTAAAGCACACAGCCATAAGTTGGAGTAACATCTGTAGTGAGAGCAATGATATTACCGTAAGTCTCACAGAAGCAGGAGGAGAAAGCGCTACTGTAGCATGTGCATGTGTCCTTATTTCCAATGCAGTTACAGTTATTATTCACACACTGGTATTGGTATTGGTTTTGGTATCTATATCTCTGGTAGTTGAAACTGTGCATTGTTGTGTTGCAGTACATGCGGTGCTGAGCACCAGTGCAGATGTACGTGTCATTATAAAGCCCACAGTCATAGACTGGAGTAACTGCTGCAGGGATGCTATAGCCGTAATTTGTACAGAAACAGGAGGATGAAGAACTATAGTAGCATGTACAAGTGTCTCTATTTCCACGGCAGTCACAGATATTGCTTGTACAGCGGTGCTCGTTTGTATTGTAATATAAATCATGTACACTTGTGTTGCAGTACATGTAATACTGAGCACCAGTGCAGGTGTATGTTGTGTCATTATAAAGCACACAGTCATAGACTGGAGTAGCTGTGGTAGTGAGAGCAATGATATTACCGTAAGTCTCACAGAAGCAGGAGGAGAATGTGTTACTAGAGCATGTACAGGTGTCCTTATTACCAATACAGTTACAATTATTACTCACACACTGGTATTGGTATTGGTTTTGGTTCTGATATCTCCAATAGTAGAAATCATGCATTGTTGTGTTGCAGTGCATGCGGTACTGAGCACCAGTGCATATATATGCATCATTAGAAAGCACACATTGAGAGACTCTCAATGGACTAACTGATGTGGGGATAGTGAAGTTACTGTTGTAAGTCTCACAAAAGCAGGAGGAGAAAGTGCTACTATAGCATGTACAGGTGTCCTTATTACCAATGCAGTTACAGTTATTATTAACACATTGGTATTGGTTTTGGTTTTGATACTGATATCTCCGGTAGTAAAAGTCATGCATAGTTGTGTTGCAGTACATGTGATACTGAGCACCAGTGCAGATGTATGATGTGTCATTATAAAGCACACAGTCATAAGCTGGAGTAACTTCTGTAGTGAGAGCAATGATATTACCGTAAGTCTCACAGAAGCAAGAGGACAAAGCTCTACTAGAGCATGTACAGGTGTCCTTATTACCAATACAGTTACAGTTATTATTCACACACTGGTATTGGTTTTGCTTCTGATATCTATATCTCTGGTAGAAGAAATCATGCATTCTTGTGTTGCAGTACATGCGGTACTGAGCACCAGTGCATATATATGTATCATTAGAAAGCACACATTGAGAGACTCCCAATGGACTAACTGATGTAGGGATAGTGAAGTTATTGTTGTAAGTCTCACAGAAGCAGGAGGAGAAAGTGCTACTAGAGCATATACAGGTCTCCTTATTACCAATGCAGTTACAGTTATTATTCACACATTGGTATTGGTTTTGGTTTTGATACTGATATCTCCTGTAGTAAAAGTCGTGCATTGTTGTGTTGCAGTACATGTGATACTGAGCACCAGTGCAGATGTATGATGTTTCGTTGTAAAGCACACAGCCATAAGTTGGAGTAACGTCTGTAGTGAGAGCAATGATATTACCGTAAGTCTCACAGAAGCAGGAGGAGAAAGCGCTACTGTAGCATGTGCATGTGTCCTTATTTCCAATGCAGTTACAGTTATTATTCACACACTGGTATTGGTATTGGTTTTGGTATCTATATCTCTGGTAGTTGAAACTGTGCATTGTTGTGTTGCAGTACATGCGGTGCTGAGCACCAGTGCAGATGTACGTGTCATTATAAAGCCCACAGTCATAGACTGGAGTAACTGCTGCAGGGATGCTATAGCCGTAATTTGTACAGAAACAGGAGGATGAAGAACTATAGTAGCATGTACAAGTGTCTCTATTTCCACGGCAGTCACAGATATTGCTTGTACAGCGGTGCTCGTTTGTATTGTAATATAAATCATGTACACTTGTGTTGCAGTACATGTAATACTGAGCACCAGTGCAGATGTATGTTGTGTCATTATAAAGCACACAGTCATAGACTGGAGTAGCTGTGGTAGTGAGAGCAATGATATTACCGTAAGTCTCACAGAAGCAGGAGGAGAATGTGTTACTAGAGCATGTACAGGTGTCCTTATTACCAATACAGTTACAGTTATTACTCACACACTGGTATTGGTATTGGTTTTGGTTCTGATATCTCCAATAGTAGAAATCATGCATTGTTGTGTTGCAGTGCATGCGGTACTGAGCACCAGTGCATATATATGCATCATTAGAAAGCACACATTGAGAGACTCTCAATGGACTAACTGATGTAGGGATAGTGAAGTTACTGTTGTAAGTCTCACAAAAGCAGGAGGACAAAGTGCTACTATAGCATGTACAGGTCTCCTTATTGCCAATGCAGTTACAGTTATTATTCACACATTGGTATTGGTTTTGGTTTTGATACTGATATCTCCGGTAGTAAAAGTCATGCATTGTTGTGTTGCAGTACATGTGATACTGAGCACCAGTGCAGATGTACGTGTCATTATCAAGATTACAGTTCAAAACCGGACTAACTTCTGCTCTTGATTCAGTGGAAGTGGTGGATATTAAACCTGAGGACCAGAAAGATGTGATCAAAGTCAGAATACACAAATGGCATTGAAACATACAAGTTTACACCGTTGGCCTGCACTGAAAAAAGTGAAACATCAGTGCAATTCATTCAAAATGTATATTTACATTGGTCCAATGGAAAATTGTGATTTTCAGTTTATACCTTCTGTTTTCACTTTGCCTCAAAGTAAGTGTTACGCCCTCTATCACTGAAAAAAAAATTATACTTTGGATTAACTTAAAACAATTGATGTAATTTTGTTACAGCTAATTTTTTTAGATTTTTTCACATTGTATTTATGATTTAGTTAAAACCATACATTTTGATTTAATGTCAAACCAAAATTTTAATTTTTTCCAACTCAACGTTTTACCTTAACCCAAAGTACACAGCAAAAACTCCAGTGATAAATTAACACTCAAGAGTGTTAAAGTTAATGAGATAATTAAGTGATTAATTGAGTGATGATTGACCATTATTGAAGACACCTGATGTTAACAAGCAGAATCACTGAAGGAGAAAATCACAAATTGTAAGTTACCATTATGGTGATGGGTATTTGCTTTAGTTGGGCTCTTGACCCTTATATGTTTACTTTAGATTTTGTTTGGCTGTTGTATCTGAGTTATAACTGACAGATGAACAAAGAAAAAAAGTGATCTGATGGTGTTGGTTATATTATGACAATCATCCTTTGAACTTGATCACTGAACTCATTAAGACCCTTATTTCTGACGTAGATTTATGTTGTTGGTTACAGAATAACTGTGATTCTGCAAAAATATCCAGAATTTTAGATATAATACAAAGGATTTCTTAAAAGTTGTTTTAAAAAAAAACAAAAAAACACTTTTTTTTAGGCACACACAGACGTCAAGATTCAGTCTATGCATCTCAACAATGGTGACGAGCAGAATATTAAATTAGGAAAAGTAAATTACATAGACAATTCAGATCATAATTTATTCATACAGCAATGAATGATGGGAGCCATTAATGAGTTGTGATTGGTGGCAGCCACTGCAACATGCTTTATTATTGTCACCATTGTTGAGATTCACAGGCTGATTATTGATGTCTGTGTTTCTAAATAAATTCATTTGAAAGTCTTTTGATCAGAACAAGGTTTATTAAATATTTTGGATTATATGAAAAATACTGAAAATCATATGCTGTAGAATCACAGAGCTGCTGTAATTAACAAGTTAAACCAAACTATCTCAGTAAGTTTTGTTTTTTGGATCACAACATGATTATGTCAAAGCATTACCAACACCATCAGATCACATTGTCTCTTTGTGCATCTGACTGTTATAAATCAATAACAGCAGACAAGCAAAATCTAAAGTAAACATATAAGGGTCAATATCCCAACTAAATCAAACACTGATCACCATAATGATAACTTACAATTAGTGATTTTCTCCTTCAGTGATTCTGCTTGTTAACATCAGGTGTCTTCAATAATAGTCAATCATCACTCAATTAATCACTTAAATATCTCATTAACTTTAACACTCTTGAGTTGAGTTGAGTTGAGTTGAGTTGAGTTGAGTTGAGTTGAGTTGGAAAAAATTTAAATTTTGGTTTGACATTAAATCAAAATTCATGGTTTTAACTAAATCATAAATACAATTTGAGAAAATCTAAAAAAAATTAGCTGTAACAAATTATATCAATTTTTTTAAGTTAATCCAAAGTATCATTTTTTTCAGTGTGTATTTATCAATACCAAATACATTTTCTTTTCTTTTCTTTTCTTTTCTTTTCTTTTCTTTTCTTTTCTTTTCTTTTCTTTTTTCAACAGTTAGCAAAACTGCAGGCTGTAGACTACACTGTTAATTTTTTTTTATACATTGTATTCATCCCTTAAAATGGATACAACATTTTCAAAATTTCTAATGTTTTTACATTTTACAAAAGTGTATTTATTCTTTGGCAAAATATGAGAGTCACAACCCCATTCTAAAGCCAAATCCATTCCCGAAAAATTCTCCCACCAGCCCAAAACACTGTGAGGGCATGTACTTTATGCATTTGAGAGTGAGATTAACTGCACTGTTAGACCTTACCGGGTTTTTTTACAGTAAAATACTGGCAACACTGTTGCCAGTAATTTACTGTTAATTGTACAGTTCTTTACTGTAATCTACAGTATGTTACTGTAAAATGCACTAAAACTCTGCTTCACTTGCAGAAACCGACTGCCTTAAATTGACCAACTGTCATTTAAATGTATTAACTAAAATTTATAACGCATTAATAAGGTGAGCAAAGTATTACTGTGAACTTCTTTCATTTGAAACCACAACAAAACTTTTGTAAATAAAGAGATTTCCACTGGACCAGCAACTACACAGTCACCGCCTGTTAAATAAAGCAACATGCAGCAAATCATCAATGTTTGTAGATCTTCTCCTGGACTGAAGCACAGGCTCTACTCTTCTGCACAATGGTGACCCAAAAAATTAATTTTACAGTAAACTACTGGCAACAGTGTTGCCAGTATAAACCTGTTTTATAACTTACAGTTTATTACTGTTAAAATACATTTTGTGGGTGTGTCTTTTTATCTTACACTGTTAACCCTTTCAACCCCACAGGGAAATCCACACTACAAAGAGTAAAAGTAACATTGAGACAGTGTTGCAGTGAGATAATTAAGGGAATATGTAAGTGATTGTTGAGCATTAGTGATGAACACCTGCTGTTAACAAGCAGAATCACTGAAGAAAAGAGGAACACACGAACAGAAAATAGAGAAACACAAGAAATACGACTGACTTCCAGCCATTACACATTATTACACTTATTATTAACCAGTATGACTTTATTTCTGTCATACATCTACAGAAGTTGTACAAAAGATGTTTAATTGAAAATGTTTGGTTTGAAGTTACCATTATAGAGATCAGTGCTTGCTTTAGTTGGGATGTTGATGCTAAAACATTAGTGTTACTTTTGCTGCTTGAGCTGTGTTTTTGCAAGTTACACTTGTGCACACACACAGTTTATGAATGATTGCGGTTATAATGATTATGATGACAAAATCATCATATTGCCTGTTCATTCACTAAGGAATTCATTCTCACTCATTCAGAGTTTAATCCTCAATCAAAAGTGTTACATTAGCACCACTGTGAAGCCACAACAATAAATTACAATGATTCATTTTTTTAACACATCATGCAGAAACAGAGCTACACTGTCTTTTAGAAACACAGAGATATCACAATTTAGCACATGAATCTCAACAATGGTGGCAATATATATTTTTATTATTCATGCAGCAGTGCATGCTGGGAGTTTTATATTATCCTGGAACCCAGCATGCATTGCGACATGAAACTTTTGATTGTCACCATTGTTGAGATTCATGTGCTGATTGTTGATGTCTGTGTGTGTCTGAGTCAAGCAGGAGTTTTTTTAATGCACTATGTGATCACAATATTCTTCAGAAGACCTTATTACAGAAGTATTGATTTTATGTTGTAGATTTACAGTTATATGTTAAATATGAAATACCCATAAATTCAAAGAATAAATACAGAAAAGATCAGAGAATCAGACATGTCCAGGATGATTGTGACATCATCATAAAAGCCAAAAACAGCTGATCATCTTCTTCTTGGCTCTTTCTTGCCATAACAAATGTGTTTTATTAACTCACTGTTACAGCAGCCAGAGAGAGATGAATGGTAAGAAGTCCAGGGACAAGAGACCAACTAAAGCAAATACTGATCTCCATCATGGTGACAACAAACTTTATTATTAACTAAATCTCTGTTAATTCTCAACAAGAACTTTTGTACATGTTTGAAAGAAATAATCGTAAACTGGTTTCACACTCAGTGTTGCTGGAAGTCAGTTGTAGTTTCTTGTGTTTCTCTTTTTTCTGTTCTTGTTTGTCTGTCCTGCAGTGATTCTGCTTATCAGGTGTTCATCAGTGTCTCAATTCACTCTCTTCTTTTCATTCACTCTGTCAAGGGGACTATATTAGTGAACTAATGTAGGGAATAGTGAATGAGGGTATAGGGTGTGATTGTGAAAACAGCCTCTGAGTGTCGATTTTGAGCGCTGTTAATTCACAGTATATTCCTGTAGGCTATTTTTGTTTTATACAGTAGATTACTGGTTTAATGGAAAATGGTATGATATTGTCAGAATTTGGCCTTTTTTTACAGCAAGGGTTAACAGTGTGGTCTGTTAAGTTTGGTACATAGACAACTGTGTAGAGTTTTGATAATGACTTAAAAGGGAAATTAATGTAATCAATTGTACAAAAAGTAATACAGTTCACAGGATCAACAGACAGAGTTTGAAGCAAACACTACTGGATTACACTCACATAGGATGAAAGTGATGAAAGACCGCACACCTGGCATGAAAAAAGAGGACATATTACAATGTTTAATGTTTTTCCCCAGTTAAACTTATGACTTTGTTCATATATATATATATATATATATATATATATATATTTTTTTTTTTTTTTTTTTTTTAAATCAGATATTGAGGACTGACTGTTAGATACTGTTTCAAACGATCAACATCTGTTCAGACAGTTTTGTAAACATCTGCTGTTATAGTAATGGCTTAAACATCAACACAATGCCATGAGAGTTGTTTTCTTATAAAACAAAGTGTATTTTTTTGCTGATTATGGAATGAAACATTTTCTGCCTGCCTGAACTGTCAGACACGCTAAAATCAAACACATTATTTTTCAAAACCTAACAGAGTTCGAACATTCACACCATGTATTCATATAAACTGTCTGTCACAGTTCTGATTTAAATAAGCAAATACTTAAGAGCCCATAATTGGATCATTTTGCAGTGCTTGACATTCAGTTGGTAACAGTTTTAACACGGAAGCAATATGTAGTTTCTCATTTCTTAAACAACCGGATCCCTTATGGAATGAAATATATTTCCATATATTTATGATCAAAATTGTGAATCTCAATTTATCTAGAATCATGCAGCTTTACTCTACTAGACCTTAGTCAGGTTAGACGCCATATTGAATTCAACACAGATGAAAACAAGGCTGAGGGATAGACAAACAGTCTTTACAATGGCACTCACTGTATCCTAGATCAGGTAATTTTCACAACACTCTACTGAAAGTTTTTTTTTTTTTTTTAAAGACATTTAGTCAGCTGAACTATCGGTATGTTGTTAAACATCAGTAAAAGATAATGCACTGTATTCTATCTATCACAGCCTCGTTTTCATTCCTGTCAAAAATGACAAAAAATCTGCACATACTCACAACCAGCGGAAAGCACGTACTGAAACGTGAAAAAAATAAAAATAAAAATTCACTGACATACTCATGAACATAAAGTTGTATTTTTTAAACTTTAAAAGGCTGCTTCTGTGTAGACTAGTCCGATTTTAATTACAGAAACATGCCGTTATCAGTTTTCTCCACTCTTCCCTTCATTCACGCCATGTTGTAATTACGTAACGATTCTGAAGTGTTAAAAGCCTGCACAGAACGATTAGTGTGATCAAAGAGTGATTAGAGAGCAGACGGCTCCTTATTGTATTTTCCGTAATGTACACAGCAAAATGCCCAGTGTTAAATGAACACCCCTCAGTGTACAGTTTCCACACTACAGAGTGTTAAAAAGTTAATTAGATTAAGTGATTTTGCTGTGTATTTTCATGTCTCCATTTAATGTTTTTTAGCAAAAATATTTGCATATATTTAATTCTCAGTTAGTATTTAAAATGTGCCATACATTAGTTCCAAATCAAAACAGGAAAATAAAAATACCTACTTTTAAAAACAACGAGCACCATAATGGATTCTGATGGTGTCCACTGTTTATTATTTTACACATCAATCCAGTTCAGGAGTTGATCTTCTGAAATAAATTTAGAGACAAAACAAAAATTAGCTGTGATGAGGAGAGTGAGGAATGTAGTAACAAAACGTTATCCCTGAGAGAAGGGAATGAGTATTGCGTAAGTAGATTACGCTGTGGGAAAACTCCTTTTCTTGAGAATATTTAAGCCAAATTTTTAAAACGCAGTACAGCTCCACAGCAGACACATAGCTGAGCCTCCAGCGCGGCCATTGGCTGTGGTACGGCAACTGGATGAACCTGTGGCACGGCCCATGTAATGAGGTTTTTAGCCATGGTGTGCAGGTTGCTCTACCTGAGTCCACCTTGGCGATTTATATAGGACACTACTGACATGTTGTCTGTCCGGACCAAGACGTGGTGGCCTTTTAGGTATGGGAGAAACCTTGATGTGTAACTTTGATGTGTAAGTGGCCAGATTGCCATGCGTGAGCCGGTACACCGGGCTTTAACCAGTGCTGAAGAGGATACATGTACATTAGACCCAGCTGGAGTACTGATAATGCTGAGGCCAGAGACCTAACATCCTCTGAAATCTCTTGAGAGGTGCCTGCTCTGAACGATGCCACTAGGCGTTGAATGGTGAGCACGCGCTCTGACGTAAGCCGTGCTCTCATTTGTATAGAGTTTATGCCTGTTCCCAGGAAGGAAATACTCTGGCTGGGAGACAGTGCGCTTTTGGAAGCATTAATCCTGAAACTTAGGTATCCTAGATGGCTGAGGAGCCAGGATCTGTGAGTTATTGACTGCGCCTCTGATTAGGCTATAACCAGCCAATCGTCGAGGTAGTTCAACATTTGCACTCCCAGTTGTCTCAGGGGGGTGAGAGCTGCATCCATGCACTTCGTAAATGTACAGGGTGCTAGAGATAAGCCGAACGGTAGGACTGTGTACTGATGAGCCTGCCCCCCGAAAACGAATCTCAAGAATGGCCTGTGATGGGGCATTATCTGAATGTGAAAATAAGCATCTTTCAGATCCACTGAGAAAAAACAATTCCCTGGGCGAATCTGCCCGAGGATTTGTTTGGTTGTCAGCATCCTGAATGGTCGCATCATAAGCGCTTTGTTCAGGTGTCTGAGATCTAGGATGGGCTTGAGGCTGCCATCCTTCTTTGAAACGAGGAAGTAGCGACTGTAAAAGCCTGACTTGCTTTGTGATAAAGGGACTGGCTCTACAGCCCCTTTTGCTAACAGTTTCGACATTTCGGTGCGAAGGACGTGAGCCACGTCGCTTCTCAATGTTGTCTCGACCACGGCTAGAAAGCGCGGAGGTCTGCGAGTAAACTGTAGCGAGTAGCCTTGTTTTATTATGTTCAACACCCATTCTGATATCCCGGGGATGGCCTCCCAGGCATTGACCCGCATAGCTAGGAGCTGAATGATGTCTGGGGACGGGCCACTTTGTGATAGGGACCCGGTCGCCCAGCTGCTCTGTGCTTGTGATACGTCGGGAACAGAGCTTATGTGCAGGGGTGCGTACTTTGTAGTGGGCACACAACCTACATTAATTACACCTCCAGCACAAACCGGAGGGAAAACTGATACTGTGGGAACAGTGCTTATGTGCAGGGGTGCATATTTCATAGTGGGCACACAACCTACATTTATTGCACCTCCAGTGCGAGCCGGAGGGAAAACAGACAGAAAAGTGTTCTTTTCGTGATTTATTTGGGTCGCCGTAAAAACAGCGTTTGTTTGCATGTTTCAAAACAGACTCGTTTACTGCAATATTGACATTTCCAGCCGCCTGAACTAAAGAGGGGACTGGGAGATGTATAAAAGGCTTTTTGGAGGTTGGTCCGGCCTCGGCGGGACTCAAAACTCTCTTTTCCTTCCTGTCACCATGGCTACGAAGGCTTCCGAGGCTCGGGGTCCAACACAATGTTGGGTCGGGGTCCCCGTCGCTCTGGGAACTGATGTCTATAATGTGACATCAGTTGTATGGCTTTTGATTCCATGTGGTCGGAGCGAAGTTCGCTCGCCAGTCGTGTGATGAAGTCCCTCCGCGAAACTTGCAATGTAGCGGACTTATGATATTTATAATGCGTGCGGTCAAAATGACCGTTATGGTCATTCTAGGTAGAAATAGTCAGAACTGTTGTGTGTTTTGTGATTTTAATAAAAGAACAGTGTCAGAATAAAATATACACATATTTAGGAAAAGTCAGAGTCCTACAGCCACATTTATTTTATTTTAACAAAGTTATTACACTGTAAAATTTAAAAACGGTCAAAATGACCGCCTTGGGAGTTCTAGTGTTAACTAGAACTTAACCAATTTAACTAGAACTAGAACTTAACTAGAACTTAACTAGAACTTAACCAATTTAAATGTAACCAATTTAACTGGTTTAACCAATTTAACAATAACAGTTAAATTGGTTAAACTGTTTTGGTACAGTTTAACCAAAACAGAAATGAGCTACCTTTATAGATCTTTTTTTTAAAGGTGCTACTTCATATTTTTACCATTTTGTATTAAATTGCTGAAAGTGAAATACATCCAGATTCAGGGATGTTCTAATCTTTGTTCTAACAACAGCCATGCAAATAATTGACTAGATGTACAATTACAATTTCAGCAAGTGCAGATGAACCACTTGAAAAGAGCCGCTTGGCTCATAGTTCAGTCAGTTTTTCTATTTTTCTTTTTATTCATTAAATCACATGGCTCATACTGGTCTTACTGTATAGTACAGAATTATGCATACTCATACACAGAGAGACATTTTTCATTTGAACCTATTTTACCTTGTTATTCCATGTGTCTGTAACACTTTAACTGTCTTTGCAACCTTGAACATCCCTTAAATTAAAGCACACCTCAGTATGATGAAGTATATTTGTTTTGAAGAGTTTGATTGTCCAACCTCAGGATAAATTTATCAGAGATTAGATAATCTAAAGATAAAAGTTTAATTGAGTATTTCAATGTTTACATTTCTTTCTTTCTCTCTTTCTTTATTTTTCTCTCTTTCTTTCGCGAGTTGCAGTAAGAGCCCATGTACAATTTATTTAACATAAACATGAACAAAATAAACAGATACCTGACTTGAAATTTGACTTGAAATATACATGAAAAGTCAATTGGTAAAGAAATGCATATGAACTAAACAAAATTACCAACAGCAGTTTCATGAACAAAGCTAAACAAAAGACAATGGAAATATCAGGGCTGTATATACTAACAGACTATTGACTAACAAGAAACACCTGTGAGCAATCAAACAATGAATCAATGAGAAAAAACAGGAAACACGACCAGAACAACCAATCAGAACAAGACATAATCATGGTATGCACATGACAAGAACACATGAGGAGCCAGGGAAACACATGACAGGAAAAAGGTACTAAACTATAAAAGACATGAAACATGACCATGAAACAAAACCCGAAACCAAATTTGACACTTAAAGCATATTTTCAAACAACTCATACTGACCCAAAGTGCTGTACAATACACATACTCAAGCAGAATAGAAAAAAAAGTACAATGCAATATAATACAATAAACTAATTTATAACTAATTGAAAAGTAGTGAGAATAAATGTTTCTTTGGCTGTATTACACTGCAAGTCTTAATGCCCAGTTCCAATCTTTTGATCATATCCGATTTTTTGGCCTGCCTGTTTACATTTACTTTAGACAGGACTGGTATCCTATCTGTGTTTACATTTATTCCCACCCAAAACCGTGACCGTTTTATTATCCACATGGTAGATCCTGCCCAGCAAGCAATAGCCATCATTTCACCGTCTCGGTTAAATATAGACCCGATATAGTCCAACTATGCGTAACCCACTTTTAGCTAAAATATCACTGAATCTGGTTAAATGTCATGTTTTCCTAAATAACTTGCGAGATGTATGATATTCCATCATGTAGGCAAAGTCAACTGTGATTACAAGGTGTTTGGTTTCATTTCTTTGACATGTTCTATGTGTGGGCTGTGCATAGCCACGATTTAGCTCGTAGTCAGACCGGCTATTTGTAGCCCACTTATAGTCAAAACTGATTAATTGTAGTATTTTTGGCCAGGCAGCGCATGAGATGGTTGATATCCCATTATGTTCGCATTGGTAATAATATCTACAAGGTGCAAGTGTCATTTCATGACATGGTCGATCTGTAGATTTAGCTCTGAATTGGACGGGCTATGTGTAGTCTGCTTTTAGCCCACCCGGCAAAATCGAGGCAGTCAGTGGTCTCCATTTAATATAGGTATAGAAATAAAACCAATTAATAATTTATTCACTGTTGAGAGTTAAGAGAATAAATAACCCAAACTTTACAGTTATGTAAGTTATACCTAGCTATACTTGTTGTTTAAAATATTTTATTTTGTCATTCTTTATATTTTCATTATCTTAAGTTAATTTCCAATATTTTTTATTGGAATCTTTATATATATTTTATTGTATTTATAATAATTTATTTTCATAATTGTAATTGTATAAATAATAAGTGTCATAATTGTATATTTCTTTTCATTTGTTATTATCTTAAGTTGTTCATTTTTATATTTTTCTTAATAAAAGTTTGATATTTATTTGTGTATGTGTGTTATATTTGATTAAACAGAATCCTTAAGTTGTATTTTGTTGTCTATTATATGTAGTATTTAATTTGCTTTCTATTTGATGACTAGTCTATTCTTGGGCTACGTTTAGACGCCTATTAAATTTTCACTAACAGCCCAAATTTAGCCTTGTTTTAGCCTAGACTAATATTCACTGTCTATTAGACGTATATATGTAGTCGTTCAATAGCGGTCTAATTGACGTCTAGTCTATTCTTGGGCTATGTTTAGACGTCTATTAAAGGTCCCGTTCTTCGTGATCCCATGTTTCAAACTTTAGTTAGTGTGTAATGTTGCTGTTAGAGCATAAATAATATCTGTAAAATTATAAAGCTCAAAGTTCAATGCCACGCGAGATATTTTATTTAACAGAAGTCGCCTACATCGAACGGCCCGTTTGGACTACATCCCTCTACTTCCTTCTTTAATGACGTCAGTAGAACAGTTTTTTGACTAACCTCCGCCCACAGGAATGCTCCCTCAACTCTACCGAAATTCGTTTATGTGCTTGCGCACTTCTTATAACTTACTGTGTTTACTCAGCTCTTACGGTGATTTTCTGAAGTAAAACTGACGCTTCATCTTTTGTGTGATGTACAATAAACTTTATTAAACTCATCAGTATATGTTTGATCATCATTCAGACAGCAGACTTGTAGGCTATTAATAAATAATGGATACATACAAGCAGATGACAAATACGTTATAATCTGCTTATTTGCATTTAAAGGGCACACACTAAAACAGCGCGTTTTTCTGAGCACCAAAAAATGACAATTTAAACATGCTGTAAAAAATGATCTGTTGGGTATTTTGAGCTGAAACTTCACATACATACTCTGGGGACATCAGAGACTTATTTTACACCTTGTGAAAAGGGGCATA
Organism: Abramis brama; assembly: GCA_022829085.1. Taxonomy (NCBI): domain Eukaryota; kingdom Metazoa; phylum Chordata; class Actinopteri; order Cypriniformes; family Leuciscidae; genus Abramis; species Abramis brama. Next base: position 50,261,911 of record CM040767.1, read on the forward strand.
ATACGGGACCTTTAAATTTTCACTGACAGGCCAAAATTAGCCTTGTTTTAGCCTAGAAGTCAGGGCTGTGTTTGGACGGCTATTAGACGTCTTTTAAACGCAAAATTGCTTGCTGGGCACATGTGCAACAAATTCCGTTCTGTGTCAGATGTGAGTAAAAGGCCAGATTTTTTGTGCTAGTGTAAATGCAGGTGAAAAAGGAAGTGGCAGTTGTACACTTCTGAAACATGCCGTAGCTGGTGTAAACACAAGCATTGACTGAGTCCGATCAGCTCAGACAGCCGTGTAGAAGCCATGTGCAGTGTAAATAAGGGGTTAGAGCTGGGGTGGGCAAATGCTGTCCTGGAGAGCCACTGTCCTGCAGAGTTTAGCTCCAACCCTGATAAACTCTCCTGTCTGTAGCTTTCTAGTAATCCTGAAGACATTGATTAGCTGGTTCAGGTGTGTTTGATTAGGATCCCAGATAGACAGCAACCATCAAAACAATGTTAATGTGTCACCAGAGTACAATGTTAACTGGATTTAACCAACACACTTTTGCTCCCGCAAGTAATGTTGATTTTTTTTTTTTTTTTAAATTCATCCATAAATCAATGGTAATGGTGTTGAGTCAATGTTACAATGTAATGTTGGTTCAACATCATGTTTGGACTCTCAGAAAATGAAACACAACAACTATAATTGACTTTAAGCCACACAGCCTGAAATCCACTGCAAACAAATTTTTTTTTTTTTTTTTACCATAATGGTGATCAGTGTTTGTTTTAGTTAAACAGTTGAACTCTTAGCTTTAATGTAAGTTTCTGGTCTTTGTAACAGTGTGTACCAAAAAATATTTTTTTGCAAAGAAATTAGGTGAAATTATTTTCAGCAAGTAAAAGTAGAATAGTTTAGCTAATTGTAACACTGAACACAAATGGGTATTTGTTATCAACAGATTATATTCACCGTCAAAACTTTCTTCCAAAAGATCAGACGTTCTGAATTTTGAGTTTAAATGCATAACAGGTTTTTTTATTTATTTATTTATTTATTTTTTTAGACAAACAGACATCAAGAATCAGCATATGAATCTCAATAATGGTGACATGCGTCATGACAATGCATGCTGGTTTTATACTATGGTGGCTCCCAACATGCATTGCAGCATGAAGCATTCCACCATTATTGAGATTCATATGCTGAATCATGATGTCTGGATGTGTATCTGAGCATTTTTTTTCTTTTAATGTATTTTACACATCTAAATTCAGAATGTCTGATCTCTGGTAAGAAAATATTGTTTGTGAATACAATTTATTAATAACAAATTGCCACTTTTGATCAGTGTTAAGATTAGTGAATTATGGTGCTGAAAGCTATTTCACCTGATTATCTTTGTTTCTGGTTTTCTTTGCAACAAATTGTGTTTTAGTTAAGACCGTTACAAAGACCAAACTCACCTAAAAGCCAAGAGTCAAACTTACCAACTAAAGCAAACACTGAACATTTTCAATAAAACATTGACATCTAAACCTCTGTTAATTCTCACAAATAACTTCTGCTGAAATCATGAGAGATGTATTGTCTTCTTTTATTTCCAGTTTATTTCAGGCTGTTATAGTTGATGTGTTTCTTTTTCTGAGAGTGGAAACATGATGTTGAACCAACATCTCATTGTAACATTGATTCAATGCTTTTACCGTTACCGTACCATTTTTAGATGACATTTAAAGAAGCTAAACTCTGCAGAGCTGTGGCCCTCCAGGACCGAGTTTGCCCATCCCTGGGTTTGAGTAACACTGAAGCAGTGTTGCAGTAACTGAGATAATTAAGTGATGATTGACCATTAGTGATGAATACCTGCTGTTATCAAGCAGAATCTCTCTGTAGTGTGGATTTTGCTGTGTGAGTGTTGTCAGCATAAAGTCGAAAAGTTTCTTAGAAAATCGATCTCACTGGGCAACATTTATAATGAAAATAAAATCATAGCAAGAACTGATCCCTGGGGTACACCACATCTGTTTGTTCAATAAAGAAAATAACCATTTTAAAATAGCGCCCTGTAGTCCAACACAACTCTCCAAGAACATTGTGGTTGACCAAGTCAAAAGAGCTTAAATCTAAAAGCACCAAAACAGGAAATGTTTTCGCAATTTTTTTTCTTCTTCCAGAAATACCATGTAGCCTACTTTATCACAACCAGCTATTAATTACAAAACTGGAAAAACTGGTAGATTGATAGTTTCATTAAAGCATTAAATTCTCATTTAAGCATGTCCAGAGAGACTCACCTGATCTGAGTTTCTTCACCCAACTAGACTGACTACACATAAATATGTGTGTCAGAAGATTATGACAGTTTTCTGTTCATCTAAAGAGGAAACAAACATATTTTGTCAACCCTTCCTGCTTAAATTCAAATTTACATTCAAATTTAGATGGAAAGCACACCATTTACAAAAACATATGAAATGAATACAGTGATCACATTTCTTCACATTCATCTGTAATTGTAAAGCCCAGGAAGAGTGACCAAAAGCTCATCAAACTGCTCTTCATTACTAACTTCAGCATGTCTAATATTCATGACCATTGTGAATTTATAGGAATCCATTGTTTCTACATTGCAAAATATTGTTTGCAACAAATATTCTGTCATAGTATTAATAAGTCCATTGGAGTCTGTTTATGTGAATATGAAATGGAAACTTTAGCTAAGTTCTGCCAGGAAGACTCAATCACTACGTCACTTATTACATTCACCTCTATCCAATCACGTCTTTATACTTTCTGTATAAAAGATAGGTACTTACACATGTTTGAGTTCGCAGATGCCGACGCGACAACAACCTCCACCCTCCCCACCACCACCAGGATGGTCCTGTCCATACCTTCTAAGGGGGTCGGCTGCGCCCCTGCCTTCGTCTTCAGGCAGGAGATGCAGATCCGCTACCCTCGGATTACGAGCTATGGACGGGGCCTACGGCAAAGAACTTTACAATGCTTGCCGGGCTTTCAATAAATATATGTGTAACGGGGTATGTTGTTACGGGAAGAAGGAGGCGGGAACCGGCGAACATTTAAAGACTTTTAATGACAAAAATAAAACAAATACAAAATGAAAGTAAAAGCCAGCAGCCCCTCACGGACGACTGTTGGCAACACAGAACATCAAATAAAACACAGGCCTGTTCCTCTCTCATTCTTCACTGTCGTCGCTCCTCCTTTATGCTTCCGCTCCTCCGTGAGAGATTCGAGACCAGTGCGTCTCGCAGGTGTCGCTCATCAGAGTAATCACGCCACCGGCCTCATGCCGCTCTCTCACGGCCCTCGGCCTCGTCCTGCTCGCCACAATATGCTTTGTTACATCACTTTATCTCCCGAGTCTTTCTGGTAGAAATGCATAAATAGTTATACAGAAACATACATTTCTTTATATAAACAAATCAATCTCTCAAATTCTAAACACATTTTAAACCAGGTTTCCCAAACAAACTAGTACAACATGAAGTTCTTGTTGTCAATGATCTGATTTTTAACAAGAACCACTTGAAGGACAATATTGGAAATCATACTTTGGAATGACAAAATGGTGAATAAATTATGATACTTTTTATTTTGGAAATGTGTCACTTTAATGTGCCATTTGATAATGTTTTGAAAGCAGGAACCTTGAGAAATAATCAGTGTTTCATCTCACTAATTTACATGTTGTATCACATATGCAAATCCTAAAAGAGTCAGCCCAAATTTTCCATATGTTAAAATGTGTGTAATATTATTATTTAACCATTTATTTGTTCAGCTAAGTTGATTCAACAGGGGTAAAAAGGCAACAAATACACAACAAAGCAACTCATTTTTCTGATTTTTCAGCATCTAATAAACATTAGAAGTGAAAGAGGCAGATTCTGAAGAGATTCCTTAAAAAAAGCTGCAATTTATAATATCTTGTGAATAGATTAAAATGGAACATGTTTGTTATTAAAACATTGTAGGACTGAAAATAATCCAAGATATTTTAAATGAACAAAGATATTTTCTTTACTGTTTCTACCCCCTCTTTCTACCACAAGGACCATTTGGAGTTCCTAAAGGCACAGAAGGGCTGATAGTGATCTAGGCCTGTAGGCCAATATGTTTGTACTTTGGGGGTCGATGAATTGTTACACCTTTAGTACAGTGGGGGAAGTGTAATTATCTGATTGGTCAGTTTGAATGTCTCACATCTGTTTTTTAGTCACATCCCACATAGCAACATTGTGTCGGCCCAGATCCGGCCCACATCTGGCAGACGTGGAAAGATGATCTGGCCCACATGCAGCGTGGAATTACGGCACTTGGGTGGGCCGCTCCTGTTTGCCAGATCTGGGCCACAAGCTGGCCATAGCAATGCCACATGTCAGCCAAGAGCAAAGAAAAAAACCAGAACTGGACCTTATCTGAGCCACAAAATCTGTGTATATTAAATATGGAGTCATCTCATCCTTAATAAGCCTGTTAACAAGCAGAATCACTGAAGGAAAGAAGAGAACAGAAAAAAGAGACGAGCAGAAACACAAGAACTACAACTGACTTCAGACACAGCCTTAGATGAAATCAAATGAAGAGAAAAGAAGACATTAAATCTGTGAAGATCTCAGCAGAGGAGGATTAAACAACTCCACAAACAGCATTACCAGCTTCACTTATTACTAACCAGACTGACTTTATTTCTGTCAGACATCTACAGAAGTTTTATTGAGAATTAACAGAGGTTTAACTCTAATGTGTTTCATTTGAAGTCACCATAACAGTGATTAGTGTTTCCATTAGTTGGGCTCTTAACTCGTATTATATATTTTAGTATTATATCACCCAAGTGCCGTAATTCCACGCTGCATGTGGGCCAGATCATCTTTCCACGTGTGCCAGATGTGGGCCAGATCTGGGCCGACACAATGTTGCTATGTGGGATGGTCAGGAAAGGATAAAAGAAGATTGAAACTGTTGCTCTGTCTCTTTTGATGCTTTGACTCTCTTCTTCTCTGGGTCCCTTTCTTGGGGTTCTCTCTCTCTCTCTCTCTCTCTCTCTCTCTCTCTCTCTCTCTCTCTCTCTCTCTCTCTCTCTCTCTCTCTCTTACCTCCTCCTTCCCCTCTCTCTCTCTCTCTCTCTCTCTCTCTCTCTCTCGTAACATTTTACATGCTGGGTAAGATTAATGGTAAAAGTTATCCTCATCTCATACATCTATTTTGTAACTATTTTAAGTGTAACCATATTTTGTCATTAAACCTTTTCAATTACAACTAATGAGCTAACTAGTTTATGATTTGGTATTGACTTTGAAGTGCAATGCAATATCGTCATTCTCTATAGCAGTGGTTCCCAAACCTGTCCTGAAGGACCCCCAACACTGCACGTTTTCTTTGTCTCCCTAATCAAACACACCTGATTCAACTCATCAGCTCATTATCACATGGGTTAATGAGCTGATGAGTTGAATCAGGTGTGTTTGATGAGGGAGACAAAGAAAACGTGCAGTGTTGGGGGTCCTTCAGGACAGGTTTGGGAACCACTGCTCTATAGCAACACTCTCCCACAAATATTCAGAGGTGGAAAGTCCAGGGGTCAGAAAGTAAAAGTCCTGCCATATATTTATTCCACCCATGAACTCACACAGCAAAAACTCCAGTTTTAAATGAACTCTCCTGGGAGTTTATTTGGCTCCAGACTCAAGAGTGTTAAAGTTAATGAGATAATTTAGTGATTGATTGAGTGATGATTGAGCATTACTGAAGACACCTGATGTTAACAAGCAGAATCACTGAAGGAGAAAATCTATTTTTTTAAGTTGCCATTATGGTGATCAGTGTTGGCTTTAGTTGGGCTCTTGAACCTTAAACTAATACTGTTAGATTTTGTTTGGCTGTTCTATCAGACATAATCATCTTTTGACTTGAATCACAAAGCTCATTCAGAGAGTTAGGTTTACCTTGCTGATTACAGCAGTCTATGATTCTACAGTATACTCTTATCAATATAATCAGCATTTTCAAATTAATCCAAAAGATTTCTTTAAAGTTGTCCTGATCAAAAACACTTTGAAAAGTTTTTTTTTTTTTTTTTTTGGACACACTGACACCAAGAATCAGCCTGTGATTCTCAACAATGGTGACAATAATAAAGCATGTTGCAGTGCATTCTGGGTACCACCAATCAAAACCAAGCGGGAAGGAAGTCGACCGGAAGTTGAAGCCGGCCGCGTGCCACCATCTTGTAGCAGAACTTCACCTGCTGTTAGCATCCCATTGACTCCCATTCATTTTGGCGTCACTTTGACAGCGAATAACTTTACATCTGAGGAGTTAAAGACTCCATTTGTCCATTGTTTATTTCTTAAGAAACACGAAAATGTATAAAAGGCTCCATTACCTTGTATCTAACGTTATGGCCCCGTAGATGCAGTTTTTGTCAAAATAGGCTAACGATTGCGTCATAACAAGCGACTCTCTGTCGCACAGTAGAGAGATTACTGTATAGACAGGAGGAGAAGCTTGCGCGCAATCGGGGGGACGTGGAGGCAAAATGACAAAATAATTAATCAGAATACTTAGCAAAAGTTGCTCCTGCTCCAAGCTCATGGACACCTCCTACTCACACTCTCCGTCTCTGCACGTTTCGGAAGGGAATGATTCAGATTTCTCTTGGCACAGCTACTAGAAGACAGACGGGTTGCTCACGTGGTCCGTGTAACGCTTTGCTCTGTTTGAGTCTGCGCGTCAGGAAAGGAAGTGCTAAGAAATCGCTAAATATGGGCTTCACTTGTCTCAATTGAGATCCAATGAGATGGCTCTGTCCACTTCTTATACTGTCTATGATCAAAACTCATTCATGGCTCCCATCATGCATTGCGGTATGAATAAATTATGATCTGAAGTGTCTTACTAATTTCCTTTCCCTAATTGAATATTATTTTTGTCACCATTGTTGAGATTCATACACTGATTCTTGATGTCTGTGTGCGCCTTAAAGAAAGATTTTTTTTTTCTTTTTAATATCAGAACAACTTTTAAGAAATCATTTGGATTATAATGACAAATCTGGATATTATTCTGTAGAATCACTGTGATGCTGTTATGACCAATATACATTTAAGTCAGAGATTAGACTCTAAATGAGTTCAGTGATTCAGGTCTATTGATGATTATGTTAAAATATAACCAACACCTGTTCACCTTTTCTCTTTGTTCATCTGGCTGTTATAACTCAGATACAGCAGCCAAACAAAATCTAAAGTTAAACATTTAAAGGTCAACTGCCCAACTAAATCAAACACCGATATCCATAATGGTGACTAAAATTGTGATTTTTCTCCTTCAGTGATTCTGCTTGTTAACATCAGGTGTCTTCAATAATGGTCAATCATCACTCAATCAATCACTTAATTATCTCATTAACTTTAACACTCTTGAGTCTGGAGCCAAATAAACTCCCAGGAGAGTTCATTTAAAACTGGAGTTTTTGCTGTGTGAGTTCATGGGTGGAATAAATATATGGCAGGACTTTTACTTTCTGACCCCTGGACTTTCCACCTCTGCAAATATTAAGCTATTGTAACTGCGCTTATTTCCGCCATTGGTATAAGTGGCAGTGGGTGGAATAGACAAGAAATGTGCAAGCTATGGGTTTAACAATTTATTTAAGTTTGTTTAAATGTGTACATCTTACCCGTGGTTCCGCCGGGGTCCATAACTACAGCATGGAACAAAGGCTTGGAATTAAAAGGGTGCGGCCTTTCCTGGTGTCCCTTATATATTTGGTTGGGAATTATGGGAAATGTAGTTCTTGAGCAGAGGTGGGTAATCCAGGGCCAAAGAGTAGAAGTCCTGCCATATGTTTATTCCACCCATGAACTCAGTCAGCTGATTTCACTAATTAGTTCTCTCTCCTGCTGAATTAGCAAATCCAGGTGATTGGAACAAAATACTGAGGAGGACTTTTACTTTCTGAACCTGGACTTTACACCTCTGCATAGCAATGCCACATGTCAGCCAAGAGCACAGAAATAAACCAGAACTGGACCTTATCGTAGCCAAAAAATCTGTGTATATTAAATATGGAGTAATTTCAGCCACAGCCTCAGATGAAATCAACTGAAGAGAAAAGAAGACATTAAATCTGTGAAGATCTCAGCAGAGGAGGATTAAACAACTCCACAAACAGCATTACCAGCTTCACTTATTACTAACCAGACTGACTTTATTTCTGTCAGACGTCTACAGAAGTTTTATTGAGAATTAACAGAGGTTTAACTCTAATGTGTTTCATTTTAAGTCACCATAACAGTGATTAGTGTTTCCATTAGTTGGGCTCTTAACTCTTATTATTTTGGCCGCTGTGACAGTTTGTTTGTCAAACACATTTGCAGCAGCAAAGAAAGCTAAAGTGAAATGAGATCAGGTGATGATGGTTACCAGTTGATGGTTTTATAATCATCATGAAATAGACTGATTCACTTATGTTTTTTTTTTTTTTTAAATCTAGAAATTATTTTGTTCCACTAATATTTGCACATCACAAACCCTGTGTTACTGCAGCATGAGATCCAGCAAAACTATAACAATAAGTTAGAAGACTTTAACAAACATGAGCAAAAAAAAAGTCAGTTTAATATGACACACACAGGCATCAATAATCAGCGTATGAATCTCAACAATGGTGACAATCAAAAGTACTTTGCTGCAATGCATGCTGGGTACCAGCATAGTACAAAACTCCCAGCATGCATTGCAACATGAATAAATTATGCAGCTGAATTGTCCTATAATTTTGTTTGATTCTAAATATTTGGTTTTATTTTTTGCTGTTGGTTTTGCTGTGAATTAGTAGCTTTTCGTTGATGTTCTGAATTGATCTGTTTATCTAAATATTTGTGATTGTCACCATTGTTGAGATTCATACACTGATTGTTGATATCTGTGAGTGTCAGCATAAGGTTTTTTTCTTTTCTTGTTTGTTTAAAGATTTAAACCGATTGTTATATTGATGGCTCTCATACTGCAATAACACAGGGTTTGTGATGTGAAAAAAAATATTAATGTGACAACATAATTGTTAGATTAAAATACTTCAGTGAATCAGGCTATTTAATGATGATTATAAAACCATCAACAGGTAACCATCATCACCCGATCTCATTTCACTTTAGCTTTCTTTGCAAATGTGTTTGACAAACACACTGTCACAGCGGCCAAAAAAGACAATAGATATAATAAGAGTTAAAGGTCCCATTCCATGGATTATTTTATAATGTTTCCTGGGGTGCCCTTATAATGTTAGTATGTTTTTCAGATCAAATTTGTTTATAATTTAGAAATAAAAGGCATTTTTCCTAGCCTGATTTCATCCCTTGATTTGAACGCTCTGTTTGAAGGGGCGTGTCTGCTGTGAGACTTCAATGTAAACGCCCACTGCTGTGATTGGCTGACATGCTTGCATATGAAATATCTGGCATTACGTGTGGAACTATCTGGAAAACTTTTACTATTACAGCTATTATACGTTTTTACTATTACAGCTATCGAGATTAACAAATCGTGAGAAGTTTTTTAAGTATTTAGATCTATTTCAATCACATAAAAGGTTGCAGTGATGAGCATTGAGCAGATGACAGCCTGTTGATCACGTGAAAAAAAGATTGTATCATTGCAACGCAGTTTCTGCACTCTCACTAATGATTTCACCAATGCAAACATGAGGTATATAAATACAGTAAGAGCTTCGTTGTGCAGTGTAACAGCGTCATTGATTTCATAACGAGTTTTGGCAAGTGTCCAGATAAACTCGCGCTGTGTGATTGACAGCTTGGGCGATTGGAAAGGGATTGTTCTTTGATCGCTTTCTGTATATTAATCACAGTTTAAGTAAGATTATTTTCATCCTACTAAGAGAAACGATGTGAAGTTGATCGCTATTTCCATAGTAAATCACTACTTACCGCTTGCTGGAATAGTTGAAATTGCCCCCTTCGTCAGTATGAAACGCTGAGAGAAGCCTGCTTGATATTATCCCAGGTTAGAAAAACAGTCCGTGGTGAAATGGACAGAGCAAACTAACAACTTCGAATTAAACTTTTGCGGTATCCGATTAGGCTATAGATAAACATCAACCACGTCTGTTGACATTTCGCCATCAATACGCCTGTGTTCCTGTGGGCGGAGGTTAGTCAAAACACGGTTTTAATGACCCCATTAAAGAAGGAAGTAGAGGGATGTAGTCCAATCCAGCCGTTCGGTGTTGTCGACTTCTGTTAAATAAAATACTTTGAGCTTTACAATTTTACAGATATTATTTATACTCTAACAACAACATTACACACTAACTAAAGTTTGAAACATGGGATCATGAAGAACGGGACCTTTAAGAGCCCAACTAATGGAAACACTATTCACTGTTATGGTGACTTCAAATGACACTTCTAATTCTCAATAAAACTTCTGTAGGCGTCTGACAGAAATAAAGTCAGTCTGGTTAGTAATAAGTGAAGCTGGTAATGCTGTTTGTGGAGTTGTTTAATCCTCCTCTGCTGAGATCTTTACAGATTTAATGTCTTCTTTTCTCTTCAGTTGATTTCATCTGAGGCTGTGGCTGAAATTACTCCATATTTAATATACACAGATTATTTTGGCTACGATAAGGTCCAGTTCTGGTTTATTTCTTTGCTCTTGGCAATGTGGCATTGCTATGCAGAGGTGTAAAGACCAGGTTCAGAAAGTAAAAGTCCTCCTCAGTATTTTGTTCCAATCACCTGGATTTGCTAATTCAGCAGGAGAGAGAACTAATTAGTGAAATCAGATGACTGAGTTCATGGGTGGAATAAACATATGGCAGGACTTTTACTCTTTGGCCCCTGGATTACCCACCTCTTTTCTTGGGACAATATGTTTTGGGGGGGGTGAGTGTTAATTTGAATGTGTTTAAAAGATGTTTGTGTGTGTGTGTTTAAGTGTATGTTCATTATGGTTTTACGGTAAATGTGATTTTTATTTTGTTTATTTGAGTTTGTGTATAGATATATTTCCTCCTTCCCCCTTCAAGTTTGATGTAATTGAGAATTTGTGAGACCCCTGTAATTATAAGAGTGGTTTGGTCCGGCTTGTTAAAAGGGCTTCATTTTCTGTGGCTGGGTTAGTTTGGGTGAGGGATCCCTGAGAAACATCTGAGACCCAGAACTCAGTTGTGTACTGATGCACCGTTTATCAGTCAGTGTTTTTTGCTTTTTCTGCACAAAGTGTTGTTAATAAGTAAGTGTTGCAGTCAATAAAATTACACTTTGTTGACTCCATGAATGTCTCCTAAAAATTTAATGGAAGAACCCTTACAAACATTAAAGTAAACCATCCTGCATTTAATAAACTGAAAAACACTTATTTTACAGGTATTTCCTGAATAATCACGATCATATACCTTCACCTATACCTTTATATATACCTATACCTTTTTAAGGCATAAGGCATATACCTATACCTTTTTAAAAATCTAGACAAAAACTTTTTTTAAATCTTGCAGAATATCACATGACAGTATTGGAATAATCTGAGTTTCTCTTGAATTCCTATCATAACAAATATGTATCAGAGACACACAGTTTAACCAGCCAGAGAAAAACTAATGGTAATAACTGAAGGATCAAGAGCACAACTAAAGCAAACACTGATCATCAAACTTTATTATTTTCAATAAAACATCAACCTCTAAACCTCTGTTAATTCTCAATAAGAATGTTAGTATGAAAGAAATAAAGTCTGGATTGTAATAAGTGAAGATGCTGAGATCCTGAGAGATCTGGTAGTGTTTAATGTTCTGCTGGGATTTAAAAGGTTTCTGTTGAGTTGTGCGTGTCACCATTGTGTTGAAGAGTAGAGCCTGAGCTTCAGTCCAGGATGAGCAGAGAAACACTGATGATATGCTGTGTGTTGCTTTATTTCACATACATTAACTGTAATTGCTGATGCAATGACATTTAATCACAGAAAATCATGCATGTAATTTAATGTTCAATAATCCCAAAAATGAAAAAAAATCATGAGTGTAAAATATTCTAATTGTGTTGATCATGCAGTCACACTCAGACATCAAGATTGTGCATATGAATCACAACAATGGTGACAATCAAAACAACAAAAGCTTCATGCTGCAATGCATGATGGGTGGCTTCATATATAATACAAACTCATCCTTGATTCCAAGCTTCTTTGTTTTTATTGTCACCATTGTTGCAACCATCAGTGGCTGGAGAGAGCTGTGGTGAGGAGATCTGAAGCTCCAGCCAGCAGCGATCAACCTGAAGCTTTCGCCTGCACTCCCACCGAAGCTCAGGAGGGTTGAGCCCAGTCTTCATCTGGATGGGAGACCTCTGGGAGACTGGGTCGCTGCTGGAAGAGGTGTTAGAGAGAGCACTGGTCTGATCAACCTGAGGCCTGAGTGGGTCCTAACGCCCCAGTACAGTTGCAATAAGCTGTACTGTATAAAGGGAAACCCTGGTGTAAAATAGTCCTTACAGCACATATCGCCAACGCCCCAGTACAGTAGCCATAAACTGTACTGAATAAAGGGTTAAAATAAACCCCAGACTATAAGGGGTGTAACCCTGGGGCAAAAAATAATCCCCAATATCACATACCTATCTTTTTAAATTTCACATCACAAATGATACAGTACTTTATTTAGTTCTTACAATTACATGGAAACGAAAAAAAAAATGCCATGAAAGAAGTCTCTTATGCTCATCAAGCCTGCATTTATTTGATCAAATATACAGAAAAAAACTGTAATATTGTGAAATATTATTACAATTTCTATTTGAATATACTTTAAAATATAATTTATTTCTGTGAAGCAAAGCTGAACTTTCAGCATCATTATCACAGTCTTCAGTGTCACATGATCCTTCAGAAATCACTCTGATGCACTCTAAAAAAATGCTATGTTGGCTTTAACTTTTTTATGTCAACAGGTTCCACATAACTAGGTTACATTGAATTTATGTAACATTATTTATTTCAATTAACTTAATTACATAAGGTTAATCCAATGCCGTTTAGTTGAATAAGGTTAACAGTCTTAATTTTGTCCAAAACAATTAAGTTAATTAAGTTCAATTATCCTAAAATTTATATTTTTACATTCAACCAAAACAAATAATCCAGTTTCACACAGCAAAAACTCCAGTGTTAACTGAAATATGAGTGTTAAATTAACACTCAAGAGTGTTAAAGTTAATGAGATAATTTAGTGATTCATTGAGTGATGATTGACCATTACTGAAGACACCTGATGTTAACAAGCAGAATCACCAAAGGAGAAAATCAAATTAAATCATTAGCTTTAGATTTTGTTTGGCTGTTGTATCTGAGTTATAACTCTCAGATGAACAAAGCGAAAAGTTGATCAGGTGGTGTTGGTTACGTTTTGACATAATCATAATTTGACCTGAATCACAAATCTCATTTCGAGAGTTATGTCTACCTTGTTGATTACAGCAGCCTGTGACTCTACAGTAAATGATTTTCAGCATTTTCAATATAATCCAAAATATTTCTTATAAGTTATTCTGATCAAAACACTTTGAAAAAGACTTTATTTAGACACAATGACATCAATAATCAGCCTGTGAATCTCAACAATGGTGACAATAATAAAGCATGTTGCAGTGGCTGCCACCAATCAAAACTCATTTATGACTCCCATCATGCATTGCGGTATGAATAAATTATGATCTGAATTGTCTTAGTAATTTCCTTTCCCTAATTGAATATTCTGTTTGTCACCATTGTTGAGATTCATACACTGATTCTTGATGTCTGTGTGCGCCTTAAAGAAAGGTTTTGTTTTATCAGAACTACTTTTAAGAAATCTTTTAGATTTCTTTTATCTTTTAGAAATCTTTTAGATAAGGTTAATCCAATGCTGTTTAGTTGACTAAGGTTAACAGTCTTAATTTTGTCCAAAACAATTAAGTTAAATTATTCTAAAATGAATATTTTTACATTCAACCAAAACAAATAATCCAGTTTAACTAATTTAACCTAGTTACGTGGAATCTGCTGACATAAAAAAGTTACTTAAAGCCAACATAGCCAACATTTTTTGAGTGTGTATGACAGAAATAAAGTCAAACTGGTAATAATAAGTGCAATAATGTGTAATGGCTCGAAGTTGTGTTTCTCTATTTTTCCTGTTCTTCCTGTTTCTCTTTCCTTCAGTGATTCTGCTCATTAACATTAGGTGTCACCACTAATGTCCAATCATCACTTAATTATCTTATTAACTTAAGGCTGTGTCTGAGTCAATTGTAGTTCTTGTTGTTGATTTAAAAATCTGGCTTTCCCCTGTTGTTTAATTTCATGGAAACAGACACCAGTGATTTTGCCAAGAGATCTCTTATTTATTTGGTTTATAAAACATAGGAGGGAGAGACAATGGACTAAGCGAAGATCTAATTCAGCTTCTCAGTCATCTTTCCTACATTTCCATCTCTTCCTAATTTTCGGACAAAAGGCTTGGTCTTTATACCACTGACCAATGAAAAAAACATCACCATAGGAACACATGCTTTCAGCAAAAGAACATATGGTTTCCATTAATGTTGGAATGTATATCCTGCATATACATTTCAGTCTCCAACTCAGCACACAATTCAGTCCAAAGTCTCCCAAAGTCTCTCCCACATATTCACAAAATACATTGAGTACAAACAATTATGAATGTATATAAAAAATATAAAAGAGATACATAATACTACTGATTATGAATATTAATAAAAAGTAATAATAATACTAAAAAACATTAAATGATGAAATTTGAGTCTTCATTGTGTTCCACATAATTGATTTTAGCTACATTTAAACAAATACATTAAGTTGAACTAAGTTCAATTTTTTTCACTACAGGGTGTTAAAATTAACACTGAAGCAGATGAAATCAACTGAAGAGAAAAGAAGACATTAAATCTGTGAAGATCTCAGCAGAGGAGGATTAAACAACTCCACAAACAGCATTACCAGCTTCACTTATTACTAACCAGACTGACTTTATTTCTGTCAGACGTCTACAGAAGTTCTTATAGAGAATTAACAGAGGTTTGTTTAGATGTTGCTGTTTTAAAAGCACCATTATGGTGAACAGTGTTGCATTTAGTTGGGGAATTTGACTCTTAACTTTTTTACATTAGTTATGGTCTTAGTAACATTGTTAACCAAAACACATAATTTGTTGCATAGAAAGCCTGAAACAAAGATTGTCAGGTGAGAGGTCTATAGTTTTCAACATAATAAAGTACAAAAATTCACTAATTTTATCTTTGACCAAAAATGGTTATTTTTATCAATAAATTATTAACAATAATCAAAAATGTTAATTTTTACGGATCTTGGCATTTTAAAACTGAATTATTAACATTAGCTTTTCGCTGGCTGCTTTATTTGATACATATTTATCTCACCAGATGATTTTAGTCCCTAATTGGTGATGTTATAGTCATCATATGGTGACCTGATTTACTCATGTGATTTAGAGTCAAATCTCTGATTATATTAGTTGAGTTTATGAAACATATATAGAGTAGGCTATGCTTAATATAACAATTTTTCAAATGACCGTTGTGATATTGTAGCATCAGTATTATGACAATCTGATAACCTGCAATTAAAAAACAATATATATTCTACAAAAAGTGTTTTTTTTTGTTTGTTTTTTTTTAAAGTATAGTGACATCAAGAATCTCAACAATGGTGACAATCAACAAAGCTTTTTTGTGACGAGGTCAGAGTTGAGCTGAATTTTTTTCATAGTCACCATTGTTGCGATTCATGGCCAGATTTTTGATGTCTGTGTCTATATGATTTTGTCAAAAAAAGCTTTGTATTATAACTTCATAAAATATTTCAGAGTATCACAGCACAGTATTGGCATGGAAAATTTACAACACAATATTTAACAACTTAATCAGATATTAGTATCAATAAATCAGGCCATTAAATGATGACAATCATCACTAAAAAGGGACCAACATCATCTGATTTGAGTTTGTCTTGGATTCCTATCAGCAGCCAGAGAAAAACTAATGTTTAACACTTCTGGTCAAGAACATAATAAAGCAAACACTGATCATCAAACTTTATTATTTTAAATAAAACATCAACTTCTAAATCTTTGATAATTCTCAATAAAATTGTTAGTATGAAATAAATAAAGACTGGATTATAATATTGTCACAGAAAATCATACATGTACATTAATGATCAATAATACCAAAAGTAAATAAAAATCATGGGCAAAAAAATATGTTAATTAAGTTCATCAAACAGTCACATTCAGACATCAAGATTCTGCATATGAATCACAACAATGGTGACAATCAAAACAAAAAAAGCTTCATGCTGCAATGCATGATGGGTGGCTTCATCTATAATACAAACTCATCCTTGATTCCCAAACTTTTTTGTTTTTATTGTCACCATTGTTGCAACCATCAGTGGCTGGAGAGAGCTGTGATGAGGAGATCTGAAGCTCCAGCCAGCAGCGATCAACCTGAAGCTTTCGCCTGCACTCCCACCGAAGCTCAGGAGGGTTGAGCCCAGTCTTCATCTGGATGGGAGATCTCTGGGAGACTGGGTCGCTGCTGGAAGAGGTGTTAGAGAGAGCACAGGTCTGATCAACCTGAGGCCTGAGTGGGTCCTAACGCCCCAGTACAGTTGCAATAAGCTGTACTGTATAAAGGGAAACCCTGGTGTAAAATAGTCCTTACAACACATATCGCCAACGCCCCAGTACAGTCACCATAAACTGTACTGAATAAAGGGTTAACATAAACCCCAGACTATAAGGGGTGTAACCCTGGGGCAAAAAATAATCCTTAATATCACTACCTAGTTAGTTAATTTCACATCAAAAATTATATAATACTTTATTTAGTACATGGAAGCAAAAGAAAAATGCCATGAATGAAGTCTCTTATGCTCAACAAGCCTGCATTTATTTTATCAAATATACAGAAAAAAAAAAAAGTGATATTGTAATATTGTGAAGTATTATTACAATTTAAAATAATGGTTTTCTATTTTAATATAGTTTAAATTATAATTTATTTCTGTATCAAAGCTGAACTTTCAGCATCATTATTCCAGTCTTCAGGGTACATGATCCTTCAGAATATTCATATTCATATATTCATTCTAATATGGTGTGTCTGCAAGTTTAGCTAAATAAATAAAATAAATAAATAACCTAAATAAACACATCTGGACCAGCTAAACAAGACCTTCAGACGTTCAGTGTTTGCTTTAGTTTGGCATTACTTTGCATACCTCTGTGTTAATAAAGCAATGAAAACCACAAAAAAATCTGGTCATGTGTTGGTGGCTATTATTTAACCTCAATAAATATTTATCAGTGTTAAAACCTTGATTATAGAGAAGAGTTAAATTTATCTTGTTAATTGTAACAGCCCTCAGAATCTTAATCTGAATGATTTTCAAAAATTTCCCCTCAAAAATGATGTATTGATCAAAATTGATCTACTCTATCACTTGCAGTGTATGAATCTCAACAATGGTGACAATAAAAAAGTATGTTGCAGTGCATTCTGGGTGCGCCAATCAAAACTAATCAATCAAAACTCATCCATGGCTCCCAGCATGCATTGCGGCATGAATAAATTACGAGCTGAATTGTCTCAGTAATTTCTTTCATTCAGACTATGTTATTTTATTTGTGCTGTTTTTATGTGACATTTTTATAGCTTGATTTGTGAAGTTCAAAGTTGATCTGTTTATCTGAATATGCTGTTTGTCACCATTGCTAAGATTCATACGCTGATTCTTGGTGTGTGTGCGTGTGTGTGTGCGTGTGTGTAAACAAAGTTATACTGTATGTAATATCACTCATCTATTTAGCAGACATAATACTTCAACACACTGAATATATGATTTAATATCTAAACAATAAATAAATTATCCATGTTAAATGAAACATCCACTAAAAGAAGAGAGAGAAGAAGACATTGATTTCTCACTACAGCTAAAGAATGTTTTCAGACTGTTTTTCATGTGAAATTTTATCTTTTTTCTATGGAAATTATTGCGTAATACCAGTTTATCTCAGAGCATTTTTAGTTCCTCTCACACTCTCTAGAGTTATATTCAGACATTACTGTAAGACATTTTCATCTTTTCATTGATTTATTTAGTTTATTTTTCTGAAACTGTGTTTGTAAGTACAGATAATATTGTCTTTATGATGTTTAACATTCATAATGACACTAAAGACGTCCTGATGTTAATTGTGGTTTGTAGTTCTGTTGTCTTTGTGTTGATGATGTTCTGGATCTGAAACTCGTTGTGAACGCAGCGGAGTCTCCACAAATCCATTCACTCCGGACAGATTAAACACTTCTGGAAAAAAACATTGATTGACATTAAATATTTGTATCTTTTTTTCCAAATACAAATATATAAATATCTTTACTTACTTCTTGCATTCTTTCACAAAATTAGTTTACTTATAAAACATTTGTTTTGCTTACATCAGTTTTTTTCTTGTTTAAATCAAAACTGTAACAAAATATAATTATATTTATGCTAATGGGATGAGAAAAATCAAGATCATAAACTAATCATAAATCAATGAAGAGCTAAACTACAACTGGAGTCATATGGATTCAACTGCAGCCTTAACTATGAGTACATGTTAGTTTATCCATTAATTATTAGTATTAGTTTTAATACATGGCTATTCATGTACATTTATTTACCAACATTTCTCACCTGAACAACATCCTGCAAACACTCACTGAAGACTACAGCATTATTTGCACTCCATGAAGTTGGATCAAAGTTACCGTTTCCTTCATCCTCTGCTTTGTCTGGAAATTGGATTGAATGAGAAGTTTTCAATTTAACATTGTTCTTCTTATTCTCATTATGGTGATCTTTGCCTCTATTAGAGTCCATCGCTTGTTGGTTCGTTTCAGCCGGTGCGATGATCTGGAGACATCAGATCTTCACCAGTCTTTATCTTGTGTGATCAGACTGTGATTTGCATATGTACGGCCCTACAGGAGCGCTCTGAGCTCATGCAGCCAATCCACTGCTCTCACACAACTGAAATTAGCATAAAATACATCTGCCCAAAACTGTATATGTGAAACATGATGGTTTGTTTCAGAAGGATCATCTTCTCTGCAGATGGTAAATTCAAATCAAAAATATTATGTAATGTCACTGAATCAACCTCAATACATTAATTTATACCTGAAAACTATATTATCAGGGTTAAATCAGGAAGAAATACCTTGTTAAAGTAACAGTTGCAGGTTTTGCAGTGGATTATTTTCTAAAATTGACTGTGACATATTTTCTAGTTTAAAGAAAGTGGGTTGTGATGAAAGAATGTGATTTATGTCAAAATGCCATCATCGTTTATTTGTTTGTGCATTCATTTGATAAAAGTTTGAATGAGTGTCTATGATTCAATAAGATCGTGAGGCTTGGTGAGCATTAGAAAACAGTGGATAAGTGTTTGTCATTTGGTTTCTTCAGGACTGTTGACCCAACACACAGTTTATTGTACAAACGCTACAATTTAAAGAATTTAAAATTCTGAAGTTCATTAATATTACCATGAACTGCAGAAAAGGACTTAAACATATACATCATAATTAAATATCTTATAGCGATTTATCCATTAATCATACAGCTTTAGCAGCAGGGATCATTAGATGAGAGAAAAACATCATGTTCTGGTGTTTTACCACTTCATGAGCACATTTTACTGACAATAATGCACTGGAAATCTGCTGTTCATTCTTTTAGGATGTCCGGTACACGGGCCCATCTCTGGCTATATAATAATAAGATAGCTAAGTTAGCTACTACTAGCCACCCTTAAAACTTTGCTGTATGAATCGTTGTATGATGTATGAGTCGTTTTCAAGGTTTTGGCAACTTATAAATTAATTTCTTGTGAATGGTTGTGACAGGGTTTTTATGTAAAAGGCGTTTCAGACGGCTTGGATCCGCGGGGTTGCTCTGTCAATAGACAAAGACTGATCTGGCGACTGTTTTTTAACAGTTAGGCCACCAGGTCTTAAACAGGCGACAACCTTTACTGCTGTCTCTTATTCATTAAAAATAATCTAATAACTTTAAGGTTAGGCTACACAGCTAGAGCAGCACTCTTTAAAGGGTTAGTTCACCCAAAAATGAAAATTCTGTCAATTACTCACCCTCATGTTGTTCCAACCCCGTAAGACCTTCGTTCATCTTCGGAACACAAATTAAGATATTTTTGATTAAATCTGAGAGCTGCCTCACTCCTCCATAGGCTTTTAAGGGATTGGAACTTGCCGGCCCAGTAAAGTTATTAAAGACATCGTTAATATAGTCCAAGTGACTACAGTGGCTCAGTCTTAAGTATATCAAGCGACGAGAATACTTTTTGTGCGCAAAAAAACCCTAAAATAACGACTTTATTCCACTATTCATTTCCTTCTCTCTGGGAATCGAGTCTTTTCACGTAGTGTTTTAGCGCAGCGTGTCTGTGTTGCACGTCACACGCATCACACACATGACCAGCGTCGGCCAATAGTGAGCCTACGTGGTGACGTGCAACACAGACGCGCTGCGCTATTACACTACATGAAAAGCTGTAAATGTACAGCTGTGCAGAAATGTAAAACTATCGAGCCAAAGGTACAGAGCTCTGCTCAGAGATAAAGAAGAACTGAACAAAAGGCCTTATCACTCTGAGAAGCCATGCAACGGCCGGCAAGAAAATGGCAAAAGATGCCATCGTGGCAGCAGCTGTGAGTGCCAGGCGCAAATTCCAAAAGAAACATGTAGAAGCTCTAAAAAATCTTGCTACAAAGGCTAAAGAGTCATACAAAAATTGAGGCCTTCTTTTGACATGAAAATTTGCATGTTGCACTTTTAGCTGTTAAAGTTGTGTAAAACAAAAATAAGTTAAAATATATTTTTTTGTCATGGTTGTTGTTATAGAGAGAGGTGGTGATGGAGCAGTGGACAAGACACTTGCTTTTGATTCCCACTGTTACACATCCACCAAATAAGTTGTTATGTGTCATACTCATGACATAATAAGTTGGATGTTGCACATTAAGCAGTTTAAGTTTGGTTTAAAAACAAATGTAAAAAGATATATTTTATTTTTAAAATTCAAATAAGTTATTGTCATTGTTGTTATAATTATTATTACTACTATTATTATAGAATGGTGTTGATGGCGCAGTGGATTAGACACTTGGCTTTGATTTCAACTGCGACACATCCACCAAATAAGTTGTCATTTGTCATACTGTACAAAAAAAGTTGCATGTTGCACATCTAGCTGTAAAATAAATTAAAATGTATTTTTTTGTTCAAATAAGTTGTTATGGGTCCTGCTTTACTATCCATATAGCAGAGGTGGATAAGTCCAGGGGTCAGAAAGTAAAAGTCCTGCCATATATTTATTCCACCCATGAACTCACACAGCAAAAACTCCAGTGTTAAATGAACTCTCCTGGGAGTTTATTTGTCTCCAGTCTCAAGAGTGTTAAAGTTAATGAGATAATTTAGTGATTGATTGAGTGATGATTGACCATTATTGAAGACACCAGATGTTAACAAGCAGAATCACTGAAGGAGAAAATCTCTTTTTTTAAGTTGCCATTATGGTGATTAGTGTTGGCTTTAGTTGGGCTCTTGAACCTTAAACTAATACCGTTAGATTTTGTTTGGCTGTTCTATCAGTGTTATAACTCTCAGATGAACAAAGAGAAAAGCTGATCAGGTCATTTTGGTTGTGTTTCGACATAATCATCTTTTGACTTGAATCACAAAGCTCATTCAGAGAGTTAGGTTTACCTTGCTGATTACAGCAGTCTATGATTCTACAGTATAATCTTATCAATATAATCAGCATTTTCAAAATAATCCAAAAGATTTCTTTAAAGTTGCCCTGATCAAAACACTTTGAAAAGTTTTTTTTTTTTTTTTGGACACACTGACACCAAGAATCAGCCTGTGATTCTCAACAATGGTGACAATAATAAAGCATGTTGCAGTGCATTCTGGGTATCACCAATCAAAACTCATTCATGGCTCCCATCATGCATTGCGGTATGAATAAATTATGATCTGAAGTGTCTTACTAATTTCCTTTCCCTAAGTGAATATTCTTTTTGTCACCATTGTTGAGATTCATACACTGATTCTTGATGTCTGTGTGCGCCTTAAAGAGAAGAATTTTTTTTTTTTTTTTTATATCAGAACAACTTTTAAAAATCATTTGGATTATAATGACAAATCTGGATATTATTCTGTAGAATCACTGTGATGCTGTTATGACCAATATACATTTAAGTCAGAGATTAGACTCTAAATGAGTTCAGTGATTCAGATTAAATGATGATTATGTTAAAATATAACCAACACCTGTTCACCTTTTCTCTTTGTTCATCTGGCTGTTATAACTCAGTTACAGCAGCCAAACAAAATCTAAAGTTAAACATTTAAAGGTCAACTGCCCAACTAAATCAAACACCGATATCCATAATGGTAACTTGGTAATTGTGATTTTTCTCCTTCAGTGATTCTGCTTGTTAACATCAGGTGTCTTCAGTAATGCTCAATCATCACTCAATCAATCACTAAATTATCTCATTAACTTTAACACTCTTGAGTCTGGAGCCAAATAAACTCCCAGGAGAGTTCATTTAAAACTGGAGTTTTTGCTGTGTGAGTTCATGGGTGGAATAAATATATGGCAGGACTTTTACTTTCTGACCCCTGGACTTTCCACCTCTGCTTTATAGTAGTTCAGAGTTGATCAGATTTTTTTTTCATTGTCACCATTGCTGTGATTCATACACTCTCAGAAAATAAAGTACATAATTGTACCTTTAGGGGTACAATGGCTTGTCACTGGGGCTGTACCCTCAAGGGTACAATATTGTGATTTGTACCTTAAAAGACCAGTCTTGTACCTGTGGTGACAATTTTGTACTTTTATTTAACACACTCTCAGAAAAAAAGGTACAAAAGCCGTCGCTGTGGCAGTACCTTTTCAAAAGGTACACTTTTGTATCTAAAGAGTACATATTAGTCCCTCAAAGGTACATATTATCAGAGGTGGGTAATCCAGGGGCCAGCGAGTAAAAGTCCTTCCATATGTTTATTCCACCCATGAACTCAGCAGCTGATTTCACTAATTAGTTCTCTCTCCTGTCTGAATTAGCAAATCCAGGTGATTGGAACAAAATACTGAGGAGGACTTTTACTTTCTGAACCTGGACTTTACACCTCTGCATACCAATGCCACATGTCAGCCAAGAGCAAAGAAATAAACCAGAACTGGACATTATCGTACACTGTTAACCCTTGCTGTAAAAAAAGGCCAAATTCTGACAATATCATACCATTTTCCATTAAAACAGTAATATACCGTAGAAAATAAAACTATAGGAATATACTGTGAATTAACAGCGCTCGACACTCAGAGGCTGTTTTCCCAATCACACCCAATACCCTCATTCACTATTCCCTACATTAGTTCACTAATATAGTCCACTTGACAGAGTGAATGAAAATAAGTGAGTGAATTGAGACACTGATGAACACCTGATAAGCAGAATCACTGAAGGACAGAGAAACAAGAACAGAAAAAAGAGAAACACAAAAACTACAACTGACTTCCAGCCACACTGAGTGTGAAACCAGTTTACGATTATTTCTTTCATACATGTACAAAAGTTCTTGTTGAGAATTAACAGAGATTTAGTTAATAATAAAGTTTGTTGTCACCATGATGAAGATCAGTATTTGCTTTAGTTGGTCTCTTGTACCTTGACTTTGTTATCATCAGGTGTCACCACTAATGGCCAATCATCACTTAATTAATCACTTAATTATCTCATTAACTTCAACACTGCTTCAGTGTTAATTTTAACACTCTGTAGAGTGGGACCATATGTGCTCTAAGCAGTGTTGATTTAACACTGGGGTTTTTACTGTGTATATCGC
This sequence comes from Abramis brama, assembly GCA_022829085.1. Classification (NCBI taxonomy): domain Eukaryota; kingdom Metazoa; phylum Chordata; class Actinopteri; order Cypriniformes; family Leuciscidae; genus Abramis; species Abramis brama. The sequence goes on from CM040767.1 coordinate 50,285,953, forward strand.
GTGTGAGGATGTTGGTGGTGGAGATTTATAGCCTTTTCTCACAGCACTTGATATAATTAAACTTATCAATTTGATGGCGGATCCAGAAAGGTTCAAATGACAATCACCAGTGACAACACTGAAAAAAATGTTGAGTGACATTTACTTAAAAAAAGCTAGGCAACTTTTTCCACACAGAAAGTGCTTGTAATCTTTACTCGGGCTATTTCAATTAGTAATTAATTGTAAAAGTAATTAAATTGAACAAATTATAATTGAGTAATAATTAATCAAATTAATTCCTTAAAAGTTAACCATTTAAAATGAGTAAAATTTACAAAATATATTGTATTGCCAACATTGAAGACACCTGGTGTTAACAAGCAGAATCACTGAAGGAGAAAACCATAATTAAAGTCACCATTGTGGAGATCAGTGTGTGTTTTAGTTGGGCTCTTGACCCTTAAATTATTAACTTTAGGTTTAGTTGTGTTTTAACATAATCATTATTTCACAATCATTAGACCTGAATCACTGAACTCATATAGAGTCCAATTTAGTTATGTTAATTATATTAATTATAGCAGCACTGTCCTTGTACGGCAGAATATTTGTAACTTTTACAATGTAAACAAAAATAATTTCCAAAAAGTTTCTCTTTTACAAAAAAAGAGACACACAGACATCAATAATCAGCCTGTGAATCTCAACAATGGTGACATTTATAAAGCATGTTGCAGTGCATTCTGGGTGCCACCAATAAAAACTCATTCATGGCTCCCATCATGCATTGCTGCATGAATAAATAATGAGCTTATGATCAGAGGTGATCTGTTTGTCTCCATTGCTGAGATTCATACGCAAAATCTTGATGTGTGTGTGTGTGTGTGCCTATAAAAAGTGTATATATATATATATAATTTTTTTATTTAATTGATTTTTGGATTTCATTGAACAGGCTATAGATATAATGCTGCTATAATTAATATAGTTCACCTAACTCATGAATTGGGCTCTATATGAGTTCAGGTCAAATGATTGTGAAATAATGATTATGTTAAGACACAACCAACACCATCAGATCACCTTTTCTTTTTGTTCATCTGGCTGTTATAACTCATGTACAGCAGCCAAACAAAACTTAAAGTTAATAATTTAAGGGTCAAGAGCCCAACTAAAACACACACTGATCTCAACAATGGTGACTTTAATTATGGTTTTCTCCTTCAGTGATTCTGCTTGTTAACACCAGGTGTCTTCAATGTTGGCAATAAAAGATATTTTGTAAATTTTACTCATTTTAAATGGTTAACTTTTAAGGAATTAATTTGATTAATTATTACTCAATTATAATTTGTTCAATTTAATTACTTTTACAATTAATTACTAATTGAAATAGCCCGAGTAAAGATTACAAGCACTTTCTGTGTGGAAAAAGTTGCCTAGCTTTTTTTAAGTAAATGTCTCTCCACATTTTATTCAGTGTGGAGATTCACCCATTGTAAAATAATTCCACGAATAACTGCAATTGCAGATTTCGAACAGAGATGGCGACAAAGAGGAAAAACTGCGGACTGCAGTATTAAAGACCAGCCGCTGATGACAGAGACGCAGATCTCATACGCGCCTCATTCCCTCACAAATCTTTACGTTCATTTAAGACTTAATTTAACTCATTTAAGACTGCTCTTATGAGAATACTTGCCATTAATGTGTGTGTTATTGTTCGTTTAAGCGCAGAAGAGAACTCTATTCTGGCACACTGTCTGTGCACACGATACTGGCAATCATCTTTCTGTGCTGTCATTCCCAGGCAGCGCATCGTCTTCTGTCTTGTCGCGCCTGAATGGTTTAAAAGATTATCTGCATGAATAAGAGCGTGATCACGTAATGCAACACTAATCAAAGGATGAAAAAACAGACGCTGTGTTAATTGTGTTAAAGGGGTCATATAATGGTACATGCACTTTTACAAGTTGATTGTACTGAAATGTGTGTTGGCAGTGCCTGTACACAACCATCATAAAATGAAAAAAATCCATCCAGTGTTTTGTTTTTAATCTCCTGTTTTCCAATCTCTAAAATCAAGCCGTTCGACCTAGTGACGTCACACGGTCGGGCGCCCCTCCCACGATTTGTGATTGACAGCAGCGTTTCAACACAGTCCCGCCCTCGCTCGTGAGCGAGCTGTCTGTCATCATAGTCCGCACGTCATTGTTGATACCCTCACTGGAGCACTGTCTATGAGCAGAATGGCTCTAAGCGATTGTGGTGTTCTGTTCTTGGGTGTAATAAGGAACACAGCAGTCATTTTGATGTTCCTAAATCCGAACTGCTGAAGACGCAGTGCCTGAGTTTGTTTTCGAAGGGAATATTCCCCACGATCAACGTCAATGCTTTCATGTTTGCGCGAATCATTTCACACACCAGACTGCTTTACAAACGTGGGTCAGTAAAGCTGGATTTGCTAAGAAGCTGCTCCTGAAAAAAGGATCGGCAACTATTCGTGTTCCTGCTGCACCTCCAGAAGAACTGAAGTGAGTGTAACGTTTTATTAACCTTTATATTAATATTTATATTAATCTTTGCAAATCGCTTGCTGCACGCTTCACGATGAATGCGGCTGTTTACACTCAGGGTACATTACGGCATGTTTTCTATGTACGACGTTATCAATATAATTCATAATCCCACGTTTATAATGAACAACACGTTATGGTTATTGTGTTACAAACGGTGTATGCACAGAACAGAGGGGCGGGGTGAGCAAAGCTCATTATCATTTAAAGACACATGCACTGAAACAGTGTGCTGAAAACAGAGCTGTTTTTGACCAGGTAAAATGAGTGTTTTCTTATAATACTAATGAGAATTTTTAACTAAAGTATATTACAAACTTTTAATTTAGACCCTAAAGAATCAAATTAGCTTGTACAAAAATGGCATTATATGACCCCTTTAACTATTTTAACACGTTAAACTGGACACAAATGAATCGCATGCGTGAACGCTTAAACATTGCCAGCACTAAAAATTATGTTTAAAAAGTCAAGGGTCAAGAGCCCAACTACAGCAAAAACCGATCACCCTAATGGTGACTCTTTCCTTCAGTGATTCTGCTTATTAACAGCAAGTGTTCATCACTCAATCATCACTCCATTAATCACTTAATTATCTCATTAACTTTAACACTGCTTCAAAGATCATTTTAACACTCTTGAGTATGGAGTCAAATAAACATAATTTAAAGTTAATTTAACACTGGGGTTTTTGCTGTGTGTAGATGACTAATTTGCAAGACTGTTAATGCAACTGGCCACAGATATTCTTATGGCAGTCTTTGTCTAACTCTGTTCTTTGAAATCTTTCACATACAGATTTAATGAGAATAGCTGGACTGAGTTCAGATAATTATAAATTCCCATGCTGGGTGTATGAATTGATGATCATCTTTTGTATTTTGATTGTAAAAACCTGGAAATAGATCACAATCTCTCCATAAACATGTTACACACAAACCCTATTTCCTAGCAAGTCTTTTTTTCTGCAAAGCTACACTGCAAACAATTGTGCTGTACAATAACGGTAAAATACTGACAGCTGTGTTTGGCAGTAGCGTACTGTTAATTTACAGCCTATTCTACCATTCAGCTCTCCTTTTTTTACAGTATACAAGATCTACAAACATTGATGATATGCTGCATGTTGCTTTAACAGTAGCTTAACAATTGCATTAACAATTTAACAATGTTTTACAGTGTATACCTCAAACCACCCTACGAATGTCCAGCCTCATTTTATGTCACAATTCAAGAAGATTTCCCCAGTGTTAAATTGCATTATATAAAAGCAGATTGAACATTCAGAAAATGCCTATTCTTTCACAGAAGAAAAAATAAAGTCATACAGGTTTTGAACAACATGAGGGAGTAAATGATATCATAATTTTCTTTTTTTAATCAACTAGGCTATTCCTTATTAGAATAATTTTTCTCCCATATATAGCAAACTATGTGACATTCACTATGTATAAATGTGTAAAACTGTCACGTGTTGTAAGTTCAGTGATGTAAATTTGCAAACCAAATCTGATTTTTTTTTTTTTTTTTTTGTGATTAACAGATTAATCGAGCTATTAAAAGTAAGTTTGTTTATTTGGTGTGAAACGGTGAGTATTATTATGTTCTGTTTGTCCATGTTAAATTGTGCCTCACATTCACAAGCTGATAGCTTGATTATAACCAGCGTCAGTCCTGTCTGAAACTAAACCTGTCGTGCTACTGTTCATTTAACACTGGGAGTTTGTGTGTGCCTGAATGACAAATTTCTATAAATAAATGAAAAAGGAACATAACAGGAAACAAATTACACGTCTAAAATCTTAACATAAATAAAAAATACATAACTATTAAAACAATTTTACTTTATTATTTTTTCATTTATTATTATAACAAAAGGCAAATAATGTGAAAAACACAATTAAAAAAATTAAAGAACACCAACAAAAGGAAACAGGTGTCAGGTTTACAACCTTAAAATAAAAATTAAAAATTAAAATCCTCAAACTAAGAGCACAGAATCACCAGCACGTTCATGAAAAACCAGTTGATATCATTTGTACAGATTCTGAAAGTTAACAGCAGATAACAACATCTGAACATGGTTTTCTGTTCTATGCAAAATACCAAACTCAGTAAACATCATACTAATAAAGTAAACTGTGTACAGAAAAGCAGATGTGACCTTTCCAAGGTGATGTAATGCATGGCGCATCTCAGAGATGGTACAAGACGGGTATTTGTGGTTAAAAAGTATATCATT
>CM040767.1:50293252-50460752 GCA_022829085.1 Abramis brama
TCTACAAGGCTAGCTACCACCAGAGCTTGAAATTCATTTCACATTCACACAAAATGTCTAGTTAGTTGGCGAACTCATTAGTGCATTACTCCTCCTTTGTATTTCTTTCGAAAAGGTGAATTATTGCATGGTACCTGGATGTTCAGTCAGAACATATGCGGTGCGAAACTAGGATAGTTCACAACACAAACGTCCGTGTCCTCATCCGATTCAGAGATTTCGTCCAGGAGAAATTGTCATCGTTGAAATTCTTTGCCGCAGACGGACTCTATCTCTGTGTTCGTAGTTGCATCTTACAGTCTATGAGTTGCATAGTGAGATCACCGGCGCCACCAGTCCGCCCTAACTCGACCCAGTCCGGGCTCCTCGTCCGCGGCAGGCAGGTTTTCTGCCTCGGCTGCTCTTCGCTATAATGCGGCTTGTAAAGGTAGCCACAAACACCTGATTCAAGCATCAGACTTCCGAAATCCTCTTCTTCTATATCATATTGAGCACTCTCCTCCGCTATTGTCATAACTTTACATCTGTCTCCACAGCGCCTGTTAGCTTAGCTTCAAACAAGATGGAGGATATTGCTTTCAGTTTCAGAGAGTAAAGTCCCACCCACTGATCTGTAATAGGTCTGTAGCGTGAGCGGTAGGGCTGAACGATATGGACAAAATTTCATATCTCGATTTTCATGCCAGATATCTCGATATCGATACAATACGATATGACTACGTAAGTAATAAAAAAAACAATACATTTAGAGTTTGTAAAATACACACTGATGTCTATGGAAGAGGTAATAATAATCCTTTCCATTATAATTCGACACGTTTTATTCATATCAGATACACATTGTGTAAGTAACTTCAATGTTTACTCTATTCTATTCCCAGTTCACCAGCCACTTACTTTTAAGTATTTCGGGAGAAGTGGATGAATTCACATGTGGTTGTAAATCCAACAGATCCGATTCTCTGACCTGCGTCTGCGGCACAAACTAACACGGCGGCGCCCATCGCGTATACAGCTCAACTAACGCGATCGTTATAAAGGTGTTTAAACAACAATATACTTCCACTTGCATGTATTTGACAATCGGAATATCAGATATTTCATGCCATAGCTAACACATTTGTGAATATTCTGAATAAAAAAGGAAAAATAACATAAAAGCAGATCATCATTCATTCAGCGCTGTTGCTGCTGCGGTGTCACGTGACAAGCAATGACGCGTCACCATGGAAACGCCGCCCCCCCTCTCACAATATAGTTCCCACGTCCCTGGTAGTGTGTGCGCGCTGGCTTTAGCGGTGCATTCAAGGGCACTTGTAAAACTGATGTTTGTTGTGACTGCCAGAGTTGTATGCAGGGCGAGCGCGGAGAGGGGAAATCTATATCGTCTATATCGTTGCTTTTTTCGATAGTAATATCTTGAAAGTTCATATCTCGATATAGATACGATAACGATATATCGTTCAGCCCTAGTGAGCGGGTCCCGCCCCCTGGGAAAGATGAGGAACTAGTGCTTGTAGTCTCAACAGAAATCCCCCCCTCTTACACTTCCTCCTACAATGACGCAAAATGACGATTTTTGCGTCATTGTAGGAGGAAGTGTAAGAGGTAAATAACGGATTTCTCCCGTCTCAGGGGAAAATGAGAGAGTGTTGCACGACCATTCAATAGTATGACTGGGTTTCTAACAATGCAAAGCTTAATGCAAATGGGTGGAGTGTCCCTTTAAAAATCAACAAAGATACACATTACACATACACAACTTAACCCTCTTGGGACCAAGGTGTTTTTGGGGCCCTTGAGATGTTCTGACATGCCCTGACATTTGTGCTTTTTTCAGTTATTTATAAACATGATAATGGCAAAGGTGTAAATTCACTCTATATAGCACAAACAGGGCTACCATAATATGTGAGCATCATGTATGTATATGTTTGTATTTTTAAGAGAATAATGTTTATGCGTGGTTATTGAAAAAAATTAAAATGAAAGTTGCTGAAATAAGACCACAAAACACATACTAAATATATGTCCACAAGACTTTTGACTAATGGATGTTGTCGCTTCGAGTTCTGGCTTCAAAATTATGTGATATATAGTCTTGCTTTATCGTTCACATAAAACAATACATTGATTTAAATTGTGTAAAATTAGGTTTTGCTTGGAAAGCCAATATGCGAGGGGGGGCGTGAACAGGGAGTGGTTTACACCTGAGAATACAATGTCCCACCCATTATGCATAATGAGCCATTCATTCAGGTGTGACACTGACTGAGCCACAATGCAAGTGCAAAATATATATTTAGAAGAAGACTTATATTGACCATTTAAGATTTTGTTTACATCTATCTTGTAAATATATTTTGCTATTTTATTAAAAAGGTTACAATTACAACAATAATTACAATTTCAACAATATTTCAAGTGTACTCTTTCTTTGTAAAAAATGATTATAGGCCTACATTTTATCATATGTAGGGGAGAGCGGGGCACAAAGTAACGCTTTTTGACTTTCTCAGTTTGTGTAAATCTACTTATGGTTCAGAGTATTTTTATTTTTTTTTTCCCACATTAATTTCCCACATGTCTAGTACAATTATGTGTTTTTGTTTTATTAATACAGTATATACTTTTTTCTTGATATACCCCGAAAGAATGGAAGTGAAATGTGACAACATGCCCCATAGGTGGGGTACATTGTAACATGTGAGGGGCACATTGTAACATGACCATATTACAGATTAAAATGATATCTGATCGAATAAAAAAAAATATACAAAAACTAAAATATTTTCTAAATAAAATACAATTAAAAAACTTTTTCAAATAAAATAATGGCAATTTTTAAAGGTGCAATGTGTGATATTTCTGAGGATCTATTGACAGAAATGCAATATAAGATCCATAACTATGTTTTCAGTGTTGTATAAAGACCTTACTTAATGAACCGTTATGTTTTTATTACCTTAAAATGAGTCATTTATATCTTCATAACCGCGGCCACCCCCTTCTATGAAGGTCGACATATCGTGACGTCATGTTTCTACCATAGCAGACAGCGAACAAACAGCGCTACAGAGCGCGTTTCGTCACTAACTTGGATGAGAAGCAGCAGAAAAAGACGCAGCAGAATACTCAGGTTGTCCCTGACTCTGCAAACGTGGAAAAAACATGCTGTCTGAACGACGCCTCGGACATCGTAACGTTAGCTATTTCCCCTTACCTAGCTGCTTTGATGCTCTTATCCATAGCTCTTATCTTATACTAACTAGCATGGAAACAGGCTATGGTAAAGCCAGTGAATAAAAGACTAACACAATGATGAAAAAGTAAAAATAACAATCGCAATAACATGTGGTTTTACTGAATAATTAAGTAAATATAATTTAATATTTAATATAATATAAAGAAACCTCATTGCTTGACTTGCTACTCTCTGCTGACTCAGCCGACGACATGTTCCAATCCTACGTCGGCCACCGTAGCTTCTCATTCGAGTTTTCAATTTGAGGGATACGCAGTGAGTAACTGACTGTTTGCAATTCGCAAATCTCACCACTAGATGCCGTTAAAAATCACACACTGCACCTTTAATAATTAAATATAAACTCATTTTTGAGTTTTGACTACGAACACATGAAAACACAGATATACAACATAGTTCAAAACAAATAAATAATTAGTCATTTCTGAACATTGACTCTCAGTCTTTATTCACCTTTTTCTCACGTTTTCTCAATAAAATTAATAAAAGTATAGAATATAATAGCATATTATTTATAATAGGGGCACATTGAAACGCAGTGTTACAACATGCCCCGCCTGCACAACTGGGATTTAAACCCTGCTAATGTCTTCTGCTAGTTAGCGAAGCATTAAATAACTATCTCAACTGTTAAATAACATCTTGGAGATTAAAATAATATCAGATTTGTCTTATTTTAAATAAACACAAAAAATAGAGATGAAAAATTAACTTAAAGGGATAGTTCGCCTAAAAATGAAAATTCTGTCATCATTTACAAAAGAAGATATTTTGAAAAATGTCGGTAACCAAACAGTTGATGGACCCCATTGCAGACGCTCACATCCACACATAAACACTGACGTCTTCACTTCCAGGTCACGAAGCGATCAATCAAAAGCTCAGTAACCAGTGAGAACACACTGCTACTAGCCCCGCCCCCACGAGAGAAATGTGTCAGAACGGCGAACGAAAACTCAGGGAGCGTAAACGAAAACTTCAGAAGCGTAAATAAAAACTCTGGAAGCGCATTTGTAAGTTCAGATCAGCGATTGAAATATGAGAAACAGTTAGCAAAGCATGCAGTGTATTAAAAACGAAGTAAAAAAAATTTGCCTGCGATTTATTCTTTTTCAGTTTTAGAGATAATTTATTTAGTTTCAATTTATATTTTCATTAGTTTCTTGAAAAGCTACGTTCATTTTTATTGGCACAAGAATAGCTCCATAGTCTACTGTCATCTGTCAATAATAGAAAAAAAGAATGAACAAATTAATTAATTAGAATTGAATTAATAAATAAATAATAATATTGACGCACATGCTTTTCTGTCTCATTATTGCAACATCTCTCTCTACTAATAACTGCATTAAGCCGGGGACACACTTTAAGGCCGGTTATGAATGTAATTTGATACTTATGACTGATCATGCCAAAACACGCGTTCAGTCTGTGTTCAAAGTCGGTGTTTAAAATCTGCTGCAGTCGATGAAAACAGTCAGAGAATGTGTCAGCTAGTCGTGTGTCCCAGCATTAGTCTGCTATCAGTGGCTCAAACCTCCGTTACTAACTTTAAAATGACGTTTTGGAATTAGCAACGGAGGCATATGGGATTAGATGCGTAAGAAATTAGTCCTACATACAAGAGCGTTTAAATGACAAAAACTTTACAAACGTCTTGAAATACATAATCTGAACAATGTTTCGATGTGTGGTAACTGTAGTATAATAAAAATAATGCTATTTTTAAAAAATAACTCCGCTTCGCGTCGTGACCGCATTACCACCTCGGGTGTGCATTATTTTTCTAATAATTCAACGGCCTGTCATCAATTATTCCTTACTTAACCTGTTAGTAATGTCTTGAGTATTTAATTAATGTTTAAATAAATGTATCATAAAAACAAGTTATGACAGCCACTGTGCAAATTATTATATTTAAAAAAAGAATTGGAGTAGAAAATTAACTTTATAATTATATTTAGAAGTTAAAGCTACAATATGCAAGATTTTTTTTGCCGCTAGAGGGCGTTGCATCCAAACAACAACAACGGCGTAGCTTGATGACGAAGTGAAGGAGCGTGGAATGATGGGAACTGTCGTTTTAAACTCCACCGTGGATGTTAATCAGTCAGACGGGAATCGAAAAATCATGTTCATGGATGAGGCTAAGTTCTATTTTTACAATGACATGCTTTTTGTGGCGAGGGGGGCGTGGTTCAGCGCGGTCTGTAATGGGAGAGAGAAGAGACGAGCGGGACGCAAGTAGGTCAAGTGCAAATAACGAACACCTGTGTCTTATTGCTGTGATCCACGCGCTGGAACGGGAGAGAGACTGGAGAGAAAATTGGATGCAGAGAAAGAAAACCGGTGGATCCGAGCTCTCATTTTTGAACTGTTTTGTGCCGTCATACTGATTACATACAAAATACTGATTAATCTTTATGTATAACACATGCTATATTTATTTACATGGCCATAAACACCAGACGTGATAAACAATGTCAATAAACTAAACACAAATCTAAAGCAATAATACTTCCCTTACATAAACATAACTATTACCGAATGCTACATTTGGAAAATATAAAATTAAGCATGCTTTGTCGACAGAACCGACAGAATAATTGTATTCCATAACGACTGCAAGAAACAAGCTAACGTTTGTTGCTTGATAGATGCTACAACTACAACTTCCGCATTTGTCCAGGACTCCACGCAGTACGAGCGGAAACCGAGGGTAATGCGGATATGACGCAATTGACTGGCGACTCCCAGCTCACCCCTGCTCTAACGCCCCGTTTCCTTGGTTAAAATCGCAATTTTCTCACGATTTAAAAATAGTTGGAAACATTTGGGATATTGTAAGTAATCAACTTAACAAAATATATAACACTGGCCTTGAGATTATGGGATATTTTAATGCAAAATTATTGCATATTGTACCTTTAACAGTTTATTAAAAAAAGAAAAAATAACCAATTTTGTGTTTTATTTTCTCCCCCCTACCGAACCGTCATGTTTGTGTACCGTTACACCCCAAATATATATTTCCCATATTTTGGGGAAAAATAAATAAAGGATTGAATTTTAGAAATAAAAGCAAGCAAGTTCATCAAAATGTATTAAAATCCCCAGTTAGCAGTGGTAATATGACTGTGTGTGGTGGCGTTCATGTGCATTTTACTAGTTAATCTTTAAACTAGTTCATCTTTAATCGATTAGAAAGAAAATTAAAGCTGCAAGCAGCGATGAAAAGGGCCCTCGCACCCGTGCCGCCACCACCCGGCGCCTTTAGGAAAACAGAGCACGGTGGGCAGTATGTAAATATAGGAGGACTATGTCAAAGTATTTTGTATTTGCCACACTTCCTGCTACCAGCAGGTGGCCCTATTGCTATAACCAAATATGAGCATGGTCATGTGTTCAGGACAGGACTCTTATCAAACATTTGAAATTTGGGGCAGATTGGACATTGAATGCCAGTTACTGCAGGCTGTCTGTGGTTGCCTAGCAACATCGGAACTGCAAGCAATATTGAAAGAGAACTTATCTGATCATGCATAAATCACCAAAAGGCCAAGGTGTACGTTTGTCAGGCCGCCGAGGGCACACCCTTCAACGAAAACTCAAGTTCTTCGCAATTTAACGTCGTGGAGGAGTAACAAAACTGTAGGAGGAGTTCGTTAAAGTACAACATCAGGAAATGGCAAAAACTGCCCAAAATCTGAGAGGAAGTTCAAAATAGCTGACTTCCTGTTGTGTTTAGGGGTATGCTCCAAGAGACTTTTTTGTAGGTATTGGGTCATTACATGTACCAAATTTCATACCTGTACGTGAAACCAGGAGCCGGGGCAAAATGTGGGGGCAATAATTTACCGAATTTACAAAACACGTTACAGGCAGATCACAGTACAGTCACTTGCATTTCACAAGATTATTTTACCATAGCACTTTTTCATGATGTGATGTTAATCTCATTTAAATAACTTCCAGTGCTAGTTTTGACAGTGTGTGTGTTTAGGCACACGTGGTAGGCTATGACGTGCGTATATGCCTATAAACGCTCCGATCACCAACACAACACCAATGTCAACATACTAAAAAAAAATGAACACATTTTGTGTCATATAAAACTATATGACCATTATGAACACTAATGACTGGAGATATAGTCCATCTAACATTTACTCACATGTGTGAAGAATCACGATGAGCGCCACCAAGTTTCTCTTCACTTCCTGAAGTTATCAAGCAGGCTTGATCATCAGTCTTGACGCACTAAAGTGAAACTGAAAGTCTGCTTTGTTTCAAATGAATGGTTACCTCTGACAATGACTGGTTATTTCTATTTCTAAGGAGCTAAGGACATTTCGTGTAGCCTTCCTCTTGCCTTTGTCGGGATCGGGCGCGTTTTGGTTCGAGTTTTAGGATATTCGGTTGCACTGGACAGAAGATAATTATTCATGAGTTTCCTGTTTCCTGTTAGCGCGGGTAAAACTTACTGTATGGTAGCCTACGTGCTTCTGTTTTCATCAAAATCTATCTGGGGAAAATTTGAATTTCTCATCATATAAATGAGGCCAATATTGCATACACGAGTGAATCAGTGAATATGTTAGTTTTTAGTGATAATTTTGAGTTGCCTATATTTGTGAGCACCAAAAATGAAGCAAACCTCTTTTTTTCATGTTAGTACATTTCACTCAAATCACTTATTCTCTTTCTTTTTGTGTGTCAATGTCACTGACATAGCTCTGTTTCCCTACTCTGTATAGTCGCTGTTTCCCGGCTGCACTCAGTTTAGCCATACCCTCAATTTAGAAATACCTAAACAAAGGAGGATTAACAATGATAAAGAAAAGTTAGAAGAATCACACAATGTTAGTGCTATTTTATGCAAAAGAACTAAATGAATAGCTTTAAACAAAGTTTATCTATAAAAGGGAGTCACTGGTGTTACTGATCTTCACTGGTGTTACCCATAAGGAAGGTGACACCAGTGACAGTAACACCAGTGACAATTTTCATGAAAACTGCATTTTACAAAATGGCTTCTGCAAGGTTTCAAACCACATGCTGTCAATCATGGTACACAGCAAAAAGTCCAGTGTTAAATTAACTCTCCTGGGAGTTTATATGGCTCCAGAGTCAGTGTTAAAATATGAGTGTTAAATTAACACTCAAGAGTGTTAAAGTTAATGAGCTCATTAAGTGATTAATTGAGTGATGATTGCGCATTATTGAAGACACCTGATGTTAGCAAGCAGAATCACCAAAGGAGAAAATCTATTTTTTTAAGCCACCGTTATGGGGATCAGTGTTTGCTTTAGTTGGGCTCTTGACCCATAAACTGTAAACATTAGATTATCTTTGGTTGTTGTATCTGAGTTTTTACTGCCAGATGAACAAAGAGAAAAGTTGATCAGCTTTTGTTAGTTATGTTTTGACATCATCATAATTTCACCTGAATCACTGATCTTATTTAGAGTCTAATCTCTGACTTAAATGTATATTGTTGATTACAGCATCACTGTGATTCTACAGCATAAGATCCAGAATTGTCTAACTAGTCTAAAGGATTTCTTAAAAGTTGTTCTGATAAAACAAAATCTTTCTTTTAGGCACATACAGACATCAAGAATCAGTGTATTGAAACAGAATATTCAATTAGGAAAAGGAAATTAGTAAGACAATTCAGATCATAATTTATTCATACATGCATGCATATTCATGCATGATTGGAGCCATGAATGAGTTTTGATTGGTGGCACCCAGAATGCACTACAACATGCTTTATTATTGTCACCATTGTTGAGATTCACAGGCTGATTATTGATGTCAGTGTGTCTAAATAAAGTAATTTTCTACGTATTTTTATCAGAACAATTTTTAAGAAATATTTTGGATTATACTGTTAATGATAAAAATCATTTGCTGTAGAATCACAGGCTGCTGTAATCAACAAGGTAAATCTGACTCTCTAAATGAGAGTTGATATTCAGGTCAAATTATGATTATCAAATCATAACCAACACCACCTGATCACCTTTTCTCTTTGTTCATCTGAGAGTTATAACTCAGATACAACAGCCAAACTAAATTTAAAGTTAAAGCTTTATGGGTCAAGAGCCCAACTAAAGCAAACACTGATCTCCATAACGGTGTCTTAAAACATTTGATTTTCTCCTTTGGTGAGTCTGCTTGCTAACATCAGGTGTCTTCAATATTGGTCAATTATCACTCAATGAATCACTTAATGAGCTCATTACCTTTAACACTCTTGAGTGTTAATTTAACACTCATATTTTAACACTGACTCTGGAGCCATATAAACTCCCAGGAGAGTTAATTTAACACTGGACTTTTTGCTGTGTATACTCACTAAATTAAGTAGTTTAATCCATTTGTATTCTAGTTTTTTACAAATACCAAACAATAAAGGAGGTCTACCAGTGACTTCAACTAAAAGCTTCATATGAAATCATGAGATAAATGAGAAGATTTCTGATAACTGAAAAGAGACAGTGGACTTACCATGTGCTTCTCTTCATAGATCTCCAGGAAAGGAAATTGAAAGAAGGAAGTCAAGTGATGTCGTCAAGTGATGTCATCGGTGTGATTTTTATTTCAAAATAAGAGCTTTTTTGTTAAACGGTAACACCAGTGACACAACTCCAGGGGACCACTACTTTCATTATATATTTTATAATATTTGTTTAGCATTTTGTTTTTTAATTTAATTTACATCATATATTTAATAGTCATGGACACATTATTGTATTTTAAATGGAAGAAAGCACTGTTTTTGACCTCAAAATAAAGCATTTTCCCTCTGTACATGACTGTGGGGACGAGCACTTCTGTGGTGCTTGGAATTCTAATTAATTAATAAAAATCAAATATTGCCACATTGATGGCTCAAAAAAGTGTGTGTGTGTGTGTGTGTGTGTGTGTGTGTGTGTGTGTGTGTGTGTGTGTGTGTGTGTGTTAAAGCAGCCAGAGAAAAAAACTAATGTTAAAAAGTGAAGGGTCAAGAGATAAAGCAAACACTTGTGACTTCAGACTTTATTATTTTCACTAAAACATCAATATCTAAACCTCTCAATAAGAGCTTCTCGATAAAAGCTTCAGATGTCTGACAGAAATAAAGTCAAACTGGTTATTAATAATGTATGATGACAGGAAGTTTGTGTTTCTGCTTGTCTCGTCTCTATTTTCTGTTCTTGTGTTCCTCTTTTCTTCAGTGATTCTGCTTGTTAACAGCAGGTGTTCATCACTAATGCTCAACATTATTACTAACATATTCACATAATTATCTCCCTGCAAAATTGCATCAATGTTACTTTTTCCCTTTATAGTGTGCACACTACAGGATTTTCCTGTGGAGTTGAAAGGGTTAAATGTATTTTAACAATAAGAAACTGTAAATTAAGTTTATGGCAACAAATTGTAGAAAAACAGTTATATAATTTACCTTAAAATCGAAAAAAAAAACCCAGAAATGTCCTGTAAAAACCTAGGCATCAAATTTACAAAATGGAACAAGTTAATTTCACACAGATATTAAAGTTCCTTGCTTTTAGTAGAAAAAAAAAAAAAATACGTGACCTCAAAAGGAGAATAAATGCTGAATAGAAGTGTTATTTTATGTGTTTTTGCACATAATGATATAGTGGAGATCTGTTAGTGTTTAATGTTCTTTTGGGATTTTAAGGGCCCTATTTCAACAATCTGAAACGCAAGTAACTTTGTGAGCGGGTCTTGGGCGCTGTTGTTATTATACCGGCGGGATAAATGACTCTTGCGCCCGACGCAAATCTAAAATGGGTTGGTCTGAAGTAGTTACATTATTCATAGGTGTGGTTTGGGTTAGGGATGTCCCGATCCGATCACGTGATCGGAAATCGGGCCCGATCACGTGTTTTCAGACTCGATCGGAATCGGACGTTACCTCCCGATCAGGACTCGGATATATATGTATATATATTCTCATTATTTTTTAACACATCTATAGTTATGCGGTGGCACAGAGTTACGCCGGTTTCACACTGCACGCGTTAGCAGAGCGTAAGCAGCGCAGGAGCAGTGCGTATGGTGAGCAGGAGCAGGACACGCGCGTTTTGCTTTCACACTGGCAGCGTTTGTCACGCGCGGCTGAACCGCGGGTTGTGTAGGCTACAGACAGAGTACTCTATAATGGCTAAGTTGGCATTGCTTTTTTTCGTTTTCAAATACATTTAAGAAAAAAGACTTGTCAAGAAGCTTATTTTATTAATAATTTCATATAACTTTTGGTTCATCTTTGTTTTTATTGTTCTGGCAACAAGTTTGTTTTTGGACATTTGTTTTCTTTTTAAATTGCTGTTGGTCATTTGATTGACTGTTTAAAACACAATAGATATCATCAATGCACTTTTTGGATAAAACTGCGGTGTATTATGGCCATGATCAATGTATTGTCACTTTAATTCAGCAAAAGCGGCGCAGCAAAAATAGACTCGGCGCCGAAACGATCGCGGCACTTCTGCTCTGCTACGCACTGCCGCGCCACCTCTGCGCGCGGTGTGAATGCTCTAAAGCCTGGTTTAATCTGTTAACATGGGCGACGAAAAATATACCCACTGCACGCTCTGCTAACAGTGCAGTGTGAAACCGGCGTAAGAGTTAGGAGTGCAGTTCCTAAAAGCACATTACTGGCTTTGCAAACACTGTAGCACTTTTATTTTTTATTTGTTTACATGCCTGCCGGGTATTTTAAGTTGAGGTGCTGTTTGTTTATATATTAGACTTTTTTATATTTACTGTTGCACTAAAGTCCAAAAGTGAAGAATTTATGTATTACTTGATTGTTCAAGCTACCTCACAGAAGTGCTCTGTTTGTTAACAGAGTTGTTGAATGTTAAAATAAGGTGAATTAAATAAAAAATAAGGAACATCCTGGATCTGTTTTTTCGCTCTTCTTTATTCTTTTTTTATGTATTAAGTATCGGATCGGGACTCGGTATCGGCAGATACTCAAAATCAAATGACTCGGACTCGGACTCGAGGGCAAAAAAACCTGATCGGGACATCCCTAGTTTGGGTGTGAAGTGAAATAAACCAATCAGAGCGACATCTCACATTCCCTTTAAGAGCAAGCGCGCTTGTTCCATGGCGGATTGCTATTATAACGGCGGATTTGCCAGACGCACGCCAGGAGCGGTTCACAGCCGAGGAGACCGACGTTCTCGACAAATACAATTATCAATTTTAAAAAAAATGTCAACAAGAACAGTCTTTGTGTGACATATGTAATGAAATGCCCTTTGAGGTCTGTATCATCTGACAGCAGGCCAAGATTGTAATTTTCATATTGTTTAAATTGCTCTTATTTAAGTGATCATTAATTTTGATGGTGTAAATACATATCATGCTAACAATGAGTGATGTTCAGTTTCAATTTATATTTTCATTAGTTTCTTGAAAAGTTACGTTCATTATTATTGGCACAAAAGTAATTCCATACATGTTGCTTTATTTAACAATTTAAACATGTTTTACAGTGTATACCTCAAACCACCCTGAGAATATCCAGTCTCATCTTATGTCACAGTTTAAGAAGATTTTCCCAGTGTTAAATTACATTATATAAAAGCAGATTGGACATTCCGAAAATGCCTATTGTTTCACAGAAGAAAAAATAAAGTCATACAGGTTTTGAACAACATGAGGGAGTAAATGATGACGAAATGTTTTTTTTTTTTTTTTAATTTTTTTATCAACTAGGCTATTCCTTATTAGAATAATTTCCTCCCATTTATAGCAAACTGTGTGACATTCACTATGTATAAATGTGTAAAACTGTCACGTGCCTTGTAAGTTCAGCGATGTACATTTGCAAACCAAATCTGCTTTTTTTTTTTTTTTTTTTTTTGTGTGATTAAAACGGGTGTCAGGTTTACAACCTTAAAATAAAAAAATTGAGGACCAGCAATTACACAGTCACCGCCTGTTAAATAAGCAACATGCAGCATATAATCAATGTTTGTAGATCTTCTCCTGGACTGAAGCACAGGCTCTACTCTTCTGCACAATGGTGACCCACAAAATAAGATTTTACAGTAAACTACTGGCAACAGTGTTGCCAGTATAAACCTGTTTTATAACTTACAGTTTATTACTGTTACATTCAGTGGGTGTGTCTTTTTATCTTACACTGTTAACCCTTTCAACCCCACAGGAAAATCCACACTACAAAGAGTAAAAAGTAACATTGACAGTGTTGCAGTGAGATAATTAAGGGAACATGTAAGTGATTGTTGAGCATTAGTGATGAACACCTGCTGTTAACAAGCAGAATCACTGAAGGAAAGAGGAACCACAGAAAATAGAGAAACACAAGAAATACAACTGACTTCAGGCCATTGCACATTATTACACTTATTATTAACCAGTATGACTTTATTTCTGTCATACATCTACATAAGTTGTTATTGAGATGTTTAATTGAAAATGTTTGACTTGAAGTTACCATTATATAGATCAGTGTTTGCTTTAGGTGAGTTCTGGACTCTTGACTTTTTAATAGTAGGTTATTTCTCTTGCTGTTTGAACTGTGTTTGCAAGTCATCCTTGTGCACACCCACGGTTTGTGAATGATTGCAGATATGTTGATTAAAATTATGAATAATGATTATGTTAAAACACAACCAACACCATCAGATCACCTTTTCTATTTGTTCATCTGGCTGTTATAACTCATGTACAGCAGCCAAACGAAACTTAAAGTTAATAAGTTAAGGGTCAAGAGCCCAACTAAAACAAACACTGATCACCACAATGGTGACTTAATTATGGTTTTCTCCTTCAGTGATTCTGCTTGTTAACAGCAGGTGTCTTCAATGTTGGCAATAAAATATATTTTGTAAATTTTACTCATTTTAAATGGTTAACTTTTAAGGAATTAATTTAATTAATTATTACTCAATTCTAATTTGTTAAATTTAATTAATAATATTGCTTGTAATCTGTTGCCTCAATTTTACTGATTAGATATCAATACAATCAATGTATTCTGATCTTAATATTTAATAACAAAGAAAATAATGAGAACATTTTTTTATCTTCGCCCCTGTCTGTCATTCTTTTTTATTTTATATTTTGTTACCTAAGGCTTTGTTTTTAAAATATGGACATTAGTTTGGCTGTAATGCTCTGTCACAAAATAGTAAAACCAACATAAAAAAGAATCGTGATAAAATCGTGAATTCGTGATTTTCCTGAAAAAAATCGTGATATGATATTTTGGCCATATCGCCCACCCCTTTATAAAGCATTTCTTAGGTATTCTTTAATTTTGCACCTTAATGTTAAAGGTGCCATGTGTAAAAATTGAGGTAAAAATATCCAAAAAATGAGCTACACGCATCAAAAGAATGAGAAGAAATAAGGGCGATGATGTCATTAAAAAAATGTCAAGTTATAGTGCTGCAGAGATATCAACCTTAATTAGCATTAGCATTACTAGCCACGGCCCGACAGGTGTCGTAATACCAGCTTCGGCCATGGGAGGCGGTATGCGGGCAACATAACCACCAGCCAACCTGCAATACACAAATAACTCGCACGGCTTGTGGGCGTACTTGAGCCTGATGTCAATCGTGTGGAAAGTACAGCCCACTACTACATTTCAGTTCAGGGAAGAGAGCGGAAGGATGGCTGAAGCCCTTGGCAAGAGACCCCTACCACCACCACCACCCGCTGCAGGGAAAAAACGCGCTCTGAAGCACAAATAAAATCAGATAAGAAAAGGAGCCGAACCCGAGTAAACATTGGCACTGCTTTCCATCGCTGGAGACAACTGATGGACATGAAAGAAATGAGGTTCGACTCCGAACTTGCAACATTTCTTTTGGATTTGTAAGTAAGATGCTGTTAGTATTTCGCTAGAAGTTTTTTTTATGTTTGTGTAGTTTTTTCGGGAAGTTATAATATAGAAATGTATCGAAGGCTGTTCGATAAACGTGCTAATGTTAGTGATGGCTAACCGTAGCCGCGTTTGATAATTAGCTCTAACTTACCCACAGATCCGATCCGGTTTTCACCTGTTATGTACCAGAGCCCGTCTCTACCAAGCTGATGCTAAAATGTAACATTACCTAAGAAGCTTGAAATGTCTTCGATGATAATGAACCCCAAATGGACGCACGCAGGGTCCGAAACTAACACCCGCCAAGCGCCATATGCGGGTAGATTTTCTGTTTGGCGAGTAAATCTCAAAAGGCTATCCGCCACACTGGCGGGTGAACGTTCATACCAAAATATGAAATTTTAAGCGCGCACGCGCTCTTCTGCCTCTAAGAACGAGCAGAGAGAGAGAGCGAGAGCCCCGGCCGCGCGCGCGCACTCACTCACTGTATTCAGAGCGGTCAAGTTTCCCCGTACTTTTTGACAAGCGTCCTTGACAGGGCGGCCAGAGCTTCTTTGCAGCTCAAGTCGGCGGCGGTGTATACAGTTACAGTAACGCTCTATCTGTTGACGGCACTGAGGAAAAAGCTCCCGCCACTGGAAGAAGCTGTCGCCGCCCATTTGTGTCCTCCTGCGCACCCAGGGTCGTTGTGAAGGTAGGGGCGGAGCATAGAGACTATGCCGTTTCTCGTTTGTTACTCTTGAGTAGACCAATTCACTTTCTGGAGGTATACTGCCCCCATCTGGTATGGAATGTGGAGTATGACTTGATTTTTTTGCCAGACATAACACATGGCACCTTTAAGAGATAATTGTTAAGTGTTCATTGTGATTTTAGACTTTAATTATTTGAGTGTTTTCCATGGTCGTGTTGACATTTCTGCCTTTATAACTGATGGGATTATAATCAGAGGAAGGTGAAGTTTAAAATAAAAAAAATCTTTAAATGTATTATATTTGTCTCCTGGACTGGTCCTTATTTTAAATATGTCATAAAAAATATCAATAATTATCGATATCGACCGATATGAAACACTTATATCGTGATACAGTTTTCAGCCATATCGCCCAGCCCTAACTGAAACTGACATTTGGACCTTCAACCCTGAAGAAAGAAAGACATGGACATGACACAAAAGCACATGCACAAAGACATCAGGAAACTTTTATTTGAAAGTGAACTAATTCTTTAAGTTTTGTGCAAAATAATGTATTCATGCTTGTAATTTTTTTATTCACGATTTTACATTAACAAAAGGTATCCAACTATTGCCAGAACTGCTCCTATTATTGCTCCTATTATTGCTCCCACTAAAGATTGTCCTGATCTTGGTGCTGTTGCTGTTGATCCCATTAATGCTATTTCTGTAGTTGGTGTTCCAGTCATAGATGCTCCTACTACTACTCCTACTGCTGCTCCTACTACTACTCCTAATGTTACACATTTCTTGAGTAGAAGATCATTCTGAGTCTGCTTATAGCCCTGTTTTGTGTATCTCTTGTATGCATTCATCATCCTCAGTGACTCAATCTTTTTCAGGAGCTCAGTGACCTGAGATCGATCTTCATTTTTGTTGTTAAAAACATGAAAACCTCCTGAACACTGATCAACTACTGACCGCAGTGTTTCACATTTACTCAGATAATCTTCTATTGGACCGTGTAACTGATCTCCGTGAGTAAAGAGCACTATTGTGTGTTTTGAGAACTTTGATCCAAAATTATTCTGGATCCACTGCACAACTTTACTGCTCTCTGTTACAGTCTCACCCAGTCTGATCACCAGCAGAAACACATCAACACTATGAGGAGCAAGCATCTTTTCTATTTGAGTCTGAGCATCTGTGATGTTCACTGTTATATCAGAGAGTCCTACAGTGTCGATCACTGTGATTGTTTGTCCATCCAGCTCTGTTTGTGCTGATTCACTGGTTCTGGTCACAGCCTCAGGAGAAAAATCTTCTTTAAATGTTTCTCTAACACCTATGATGGTGTTTCCTGAAGCGCTCTTTCCTGATCCAGTCGAGCCCAACAGCATAATACTCATATCAGGAGGTTCATCTATGCTGTTCCTCCGCATCTTGTCTGTCAGTGGAGTAGATTTTGTCCTTTCTCTCTCTATTACGAGGAAACATATTTTGTTAATTAAATGAATTAAACCTGCTGCTTCTTTACACAGCTTAAGACTAACTAAGATTTTTTTTTCTAGCAGAAGGAATGCTTTTATTGATTTAACTTCATGAAAGTTGCACTAATACTTTTTTTTTTCTTTGAAAAAAAAAGCTCCACTTCACGTAGTGCCTAACACCGCCCTTCAGCCGTTACTTTTTCACGATACAGCACAGCCTCTCGTACCTTATTGCTTACATATATATATATTTTTTTTTTTTTTCAATAATAATAATAATATTTATTTTTTTAAAGGAACCGTATGTAAGACTGTGGCCAAAACTGGTACTGCACTGCGGTGTATCCCCTCCCCCTCCCCCAAAATGTGAAAGACGTTTGTTAAATGTTAAATGTTAATCTCATTTAAATAACTTCCAGTGCTAGTTTTGACATACTAAACACTGAACAAATTTTGGAGTGTCATATAAAACTATGTGACCATTATGAACACTAATGACTGGAGATACAGGGGCGGTTTCTTCATTAGGGCGATTGGGCGGCGCACCACCAAAGTGTGAAAAGGACTTTTTCAATTACATTCACAATCTCATTCAACCAGAGTTACGCTAGCCGTCACTGTTCTGCCTCTGGATATAGTCCAATCAGCGTCATGTCACGTTCTGTGGAGTACCGCCTCTTTTTGGGCGATTTCACTCTGGCTGAGAATCGCCCAGAGTGTTCCCATAGACTTACATTCAAAGATTTTTTTTTTTTTTTCGAACTGCAGGCACTGCAATGCATTCTCTACGTGCTTACGTCATCATACGTATCCTTAACTTGTGCAGCGATTGGTGGGAACAAACATACACTATTAAAAATCTTTAAGATTAAAGTGACAAATAATATTTGAAAACAATTTTGAATTTGAACAACAAGAAAAAATGAATCACTACTTTAATATCTTTATCAAATGTGATTAAAAAAATAAAATAAAAAAGAGAACAAGAGCGAGAGAGACTGTTGGGACATCTCGTGAGTTGAGGCCAGTTGAACTTGAACAACGTCTTGGTGAACGCAGTTAATTCTATCGTGTCATTAAGCCATCGTAGTAATCAGGATAAATTGTCAATTAAAGAGTTAGGGCCACCAAGACCAAATTTAAAAATAAAACAAGTATCTACAAAGGGCGTGAAATCATATAATAGAAGATTCTCGAGGAACTGGTACGAGCGGATAAAATGGCTAGCAGGTTGCGAAGTAGCTAATGCTAATGCTCTATTCTGCTACCCCTGCATTCTCTTCCATCCCGAGAACGGGACGGACATTGCATGGACAACAACAGGTGTCACCGATACGCATCATCTCTCGGAGAAGGTGAAAAAACATGTTTGAAAAGTGCTTAAATTTTGGATAAAATGCTTGAAAATGTAACTATATTTCTTTCACAACAAATATTTATCTGACGGAATAGTTTGTTTATTAAATGGAGAAATAAAATGTAGCCCTTCAGATTCAGAGCGATTTGCGCTACGCTTGCCAGAGCAAGTAACGTTAGCGTAAAAAGTGAGTTATGTGATTTCAGTTGTTTCTTATTAAATTGAAATTGGCTGGGCTTTGTTTGAATTGATTTTGACTTGCTGCTGAATTGTTAACACTCATATAGAAACAAACAAGGAGATTTATTGTAAGAGTCACTTTATTTTTCATTAATATTAAAGTAGTGAAGTTGCCTTTACATGCTTAAGCTGTTAATTTATCCATTGCATAGGTGGACCTTATCCTTATCAATCATCCAAACAATTGCCCCCCCTGAGAGATTTTGCAGGAGCCGCCACTGATCTAACATCTACTCACATGTGTGAAGAGTCACGATGAGCGCCACCAAGTTTCTCTTCACTTCCTGAAGTTAACAAGCTTGATCATGAGTCGTGACGCACTAAAGTGAAACTGAAAGTCTGATTTGTTCAAATGAATGTTTACCTCTGACAATGACTGGATATTTCTGCAGAAGGAGCTAAGGACATTTCGTGTAGCCTTCCTCTTGCCTTTGTCGGGATCGGGCGCGTTTTGGTTTGAGTTTTAGGATATTCGGTTGCACTGGACAGAAGATAATTATTCATGAGTTTCCTGTTTCCTGTTAGCGCGGGTAAAACTTACTGTATGGTAGCCTACGTGCTTCTGTTTTCGTCCAAATCTATCTGGGGAAAACTTGAATTTCTCATCATATAAATGAGGCCAATATTGCATAGCTACACTATACTACTACCACATGGTATACTCATGGTTGTCAATCATGGTATACTCACTAAATTAAGTAGTTTTTACAATTTTTTACAAAGTTTTTACAATTCCCAAACAATAAAGGAGGTCATACCAGTGACTTGAACTAAAAGCTTCATAATGAAATCCTGAGATGAGAAGATTTCTGAAAAGAGACAGTGGACTTACCATGTGCTTTTCTTCATAGATCTCCAGGAAACTGAAAGAAGGAAGTCAAGTGATGTTGTCAGTGTTTTTTGTTAAACGGTAACACCAGTGACACAACTCCAGGGGACCACTACTTTTATTATATATTTTTTAATATTTATTTAGCATTTTGTTTTTTAATGTAATTTACATCATATATTTGATAGTTAAGGACACATTATTGTATTTTAAATGGAAGAAAACACTGTTTTTGACCTCAAAATAAAGCATTTTCCCTCTGTACATGACTGTGGGGACGAGCACTTCTGTGGTGCTTGGAATTCTAATTAATTAATAAAAATCAAATATTGCCACATTGATGGCTCAAAAAAGTGTAATTGTTCAAATAACATATTGTTTCATTTTAAAATATAAAGAAATTGTAACCCTAAAGTGTTTTTCAAGTGTAATATTTCTGTAAAGGCTAGGGACAGAAAAATGGACATTTCCGTAGAATGACCCATGCAGCTACACGAGTGAATCAGTGAATGTGTTTTTAGTGATATGTTTGAGCTGCTTATATTTGTGAGCACCAAAAATGAAGCAAAACTCTTTTTCTCATGTTAGTACATTTATTTCCAATACATTTTAATTTTAGACAAAATATTTTTGTTTTGTTTTTATTTAACATATTTCCATTTTTTTTCGAGATGGAGGGAGCAGATAAATTACATTCAATTCAAGCAACAAACACCTTCATTTCCAAACCATAAATTACAATTAAATATGTAGACAAAGAAAGTTCGTACCCAAATACACAAACTCGCTTACAATGCACACAAGCAGGCAGCGCGCTCGCACACACACACACACGCACACACGCACACACATTCACATTCACTCAGGGGGGCAGGGTTTCATAAAATATTGAAGCTTCCCCGGGCGCCGCCATTGATTAGCGGACCCCCACCTGCTGTTAGCATCCCCATTGACTCCCATTCATTTTGGCGTCACTTTGACAGCGAATAACTTTACATCTGAGGCGTTTAAAGACTCCATTTGTCCATTATTTATTTCTAAATAAACACGAAAATGTATAAAAGGCTCCATTACCTTGTATCTTACGTTATGGCCCCGTAGAAGCAGTTTTTGTAAAAATAGGCTAATGATTGCGTCATAACCACGCGACTCTCTGTCGCACAGTAGAGAGATTACCGTATGGACAGGAGGAGAAGCTCGCGGGCAATCGGGGGGACGTGGAGGCAAAATGACTAAATAATTAATCAGAATACTTAGCAAAAGTTTCTCCTGCTCCAGCTCATGGACAGCTCCTACTCACACTCTCCGTCTCTGCAAGTTTCAGAAGGGAATGATTCAGATTTCTCTTGGCACAGCTACTAGAAGACAGACGGGTTGCTCACGCCACATCTACGTCGTCAAGCTCAGTTTGAGTCTGCGCAGTCGCTCAGCCATCAGGAAGTGAGAGCTTCTAATTGACTTCACTTTTCTTCGTTGAATCCAATGGGGTCGCTGTGTCCAGTTTATATACTGTCTATGCATTCACTGTATGACACAGCGCCCTCTGCTGGTCACGGTTAAACAAGGCTTTCATTCTTAGTGTCAAAATAAACTGTCTTTATGCATTTACCAATATGGTAGTTTGCCAACTTAATCTAAAATATTAAGTTTAAACGTTAAGTAAATATGTGATAAATGTTTGTTATATGCTTTGTTCAAGTAAAACACTAAGATAAATTCAGGACCAAATCGTGAAACATAATTACTACAAGTAATTTGTGCAACTTATTCACTAAATGCCCCCATTATGTTGAACCACAAAAAAACTACAAGCACATTTGCAGGAATTACAGTGGCTCATTTCTGTCACAATGATGCAGGACACGTGTCAATTGTTGAATTATTAAAAACAGAGATGAACAGAACAGAAATATAATGTAAAATCGTCTTTCATATTGCAAAAAAAAAAAAAAAAAAGGATCCCCATCAGTCAGTCATTTCTTGTTGTCTTTTCCTCTGATGCTGCACATTTTGGTTATAAAAGTAAAACTCGGTTTATTTCTGTCCTCTTGAATGTTTCCTTGTCCCTAATTAACATCTGTCAATCAAACTCAGCAACATATCTATGCAGTGTCAAATACAGATCTTTGAAAATACAGTATTTAGGTCATTAAAACACAAGACATAAAAATTTCATGCAAACTTTAAAACCGTAAATATGGACCGTTTTGTGTGTGCATTTTATGTCTTAAAGGAATAGTTCACTCAAAAATGTCATAATTTACTCATCCTAACGAAACAATTCATGTTTATTAAATGGAAAAGAGCTGCATGAACACATCAAAAAGAGATCCTAATCCTACAGGTTTGGAACAACATCAGGCGAGTAAATGATGAGATGATGTTTATGTTTGAAAAATACTCAGACATGCTTCGAAACACGCAAATGAACCTCATTGGTTCTTGCAGAAGCTCAAACGTGCGGCGTAAATCGTTAACGCTAAATACAGAGTTTAGACATTACACTCACATATACATTGGGAAACAATTAATATCGTGAACAGTCTTTCTCACAACTCGACCAGAACAATGATGGTATGCATTTGTACATTTTAACATGTAAAAGATGATATTAAATGAATACACATTCAAGCGATGCTTCTTCTCCATTGCTTTATCGTGAATGAAGCGTATAGCGAGAACTCCCTCTTCTAATGTAGGCTACACAATGACGTGCACATGCACGTATAACCAATCACACACATCCATCTCCAGCAAAAATAATATAAAGTATTCATTTGAAGCAATAACACTTAATTATTATAGAACCCAAAATATTTGTTAAAAGCATGCTGTATTTTTCATGAAAATAATAATGACAATAATCATCATTTAAATCGAATATAAATCTGTAAATAATACCTTAAAGCAGAAAAACGTCTCGGTTACTAACGTGACCTCGGTTCCCTGAGATGAGGGATGGGAAAACTCCTCAGAATATTGAAGCCATTGTTTTAAAACGCAGTGTAGCTGCACAGCACACACAGATGAGCGGCGAGCACGGCCATTGGCTGTGCTGCGGCAACTGCACGAACCTATGACGGGGCGACACGTCAGAGCCCACCAAGATGGGTGTGGCCAGAGGCTATAAATTGAGCCCATCGTCCATCAAAGTTTTTAGGTTAAATCAACTGAAGCGATCCTTGACCAAAGCACAAGCACGGCAAGTTACGCAATACTCGTTCCCTCTTCTCAGGGAACCAAGGTTACGTTAGTAACCGAGACGTTCCCTTTCGAGAGGTCTCTCCTATTGCGTAAGTAGCTTACGCTATGGGGACCCCCTTCAAAACGCCCTGCGTGCTTAACTTCGCTCTAATAAAAGCCTGAGGCAAGATGCCTGAAGCCTAAGAGTAAAGTATGAACTAGTGCTGGGCGGTTCATACCGAATACCGGTGTTTATTTTTGTTATGATATGAATTTTTAAAATACCACAATACCGGTGTGCCGCTTTAATAATGATCGGAACGCGGCGCGGCACGCAACACTCATAAATGCTGCTTTATCAGGAAAGATAAAGAAAGATTCAATCGTAATAACAAAGAAACTTTTCTAAAGAACGTCAGTTCACTTCAGATACATTCATATAAAAACACCGGCGCCGCGTTTTGATTTTGAAACGTGCAGTCCTCATGTTTATTCAATGATGGCCAACCACAAAAAGATTTTCCAAAAGGCTGTGTTGATATTGTGAACCAATGTATGGGAAACACTGTAATATAATTTGACAGCTATCAATTATAGTTTAACCTATCCATCTTCAAAGTCACGCTAGTAACACGTGCATCACCACAGCGCAACAGTGAAAAAGGACCCTCTCAAACTGTAAAAATGAATACGCTATATCTAATCAATAAAATTGTGGCAACAGATTACAAGCAATATTATTAATTAAATTTAACAAATTAGAATTGAGTAATAATTAATCAAATTAATTCCTTAAAAGTTAACCATTTAAAATGAGTAAACTGTAAAAAAAAAATGTTTTAAACATTTTTTTTTTATTGCCAGCATTGAAGACACCTGATGTTAACAGCAGAATCACTGAAGGAGAAAACCGTAATTGGTATGTTACCATTATGGTGATCAGTGTTTGTTTTAGTTGGGCTCTTGACCTTAAATCATTGACTTTAGATTTTGTTTGGCTGCTGTACCTGAGTTATAACAGCCAGATGAACAACGAGAAAAGGTGATCTGATGGGGTTGGTTATGTTTTAACATAATCATTATTTCACAATCGTTTGACCTTGAGGGTGGAGAGACCATTCCCCTGGGGGAACATTGTTTCTGGATAACATATCTGCACCCTGGTTCAGAATGCCTGGCATGTGCGCCGCCCTCAACGAGTGCAGGTTGTGCTGAGCCCATAGAATGAGACTCTTGGCCATGGCATGCAAGGTGTTCGACCTGAGGCCGCCCTGCCAATTTATGTAAGACACCACTGCCATGTTGTCCGTTCGGACCAGGACGTGTTCGTCTTTTAGATATGGGAGCAGGGCTCTGAGCGTTAAAGCGACCGCTCTCATCTCCAGACAGTTTATGTGTAGGCGCTTCTCTGGGCTTGACTAAAGGCCAGAGACGGGCCTGCTCTCGTAGAGGGCTCCCCAACCTAGGTTGTCTGTCGTGATCACTTTTCTCCTCGAAATCACACCCAAACTCACGCCAGACTGGTACCAGTCGATAGCTTTCCAGGGAGTCAGGGCTTTGACGCAGCCGCGATTCACTCTGATCAGTAAGTGGCTGGAGCACCACGCGTGAGCTGCGACATGGCTCTTTAGCCAGTGTTTGAGAGGATGGATGTGCAGTAATCCGAGCTGGAGCACTGCTGATGCTGAGGCAATAAGACCCAGCATCCTCTGGAATCCTTTGAGGGGGGCGCGGGCGCCTGCTCTGAAAGATGCTCCTAGGCGCCAAATAGAGAGCGCGCGCTCCGAGGAGAGGCACACTTTCATTCGCATAGAGTCTATTACTATCCCCAGAAAGAAGATATTCTGGCTGGGAGATAGTGTGCTCTTGGAAAAGTTGATCTTTAGACCCAGGCATTCTAGATGGCTGATAATCCAAGATCTGTGAGTTATTAACTGTGCCTCTGATTGTGCTATAACCAGCCAATCGTCGAGGTAGTTCAGTATTCGCACTCCCCGCTGTCTCAGGGGGGAAAGTGCTTCATCCATACACTTTGTGAATGTACGGGGGGCCAACGATAGGCCGAATGGTAGTATTGTGTACTGGTAAGCCTGTCCCTCGAAAGCGAATCTCAGAAATTGCCTGTGATGACGCGATATTGGGATATGAAAATAAGCGTCTTTCATATCCACTGAGAAAAAACAATCCTCCGGACGAATTTGCGCTAGGATATGTTTGGTCGTCAGCATTCTGAATGAGTGATTCGTCAGTGCTTTGTTCAAGTGTCTGAGATCTAGGATGGGTCGGAGACCGCCATCCTTTTTTGGGACGAGGAAATAGCGGCTGTAGAAACCCGACTCGCTTTGTGAGGGGGGAACTGTTTCGACCGCACCCTTCTCCAGCAGTTTGAGCACCTCGGTGCGGAGAACGTGTGAAACGTCTTTTCTCACTTTCGTCTCGACCACGGCTGAAAAGCGCGCCGGTCTGCGAGCAAACTGTAGCGAGTAGCCGTGTTTTATTGTGTTCAACACCCATTTTGATATGTCAGGTATAGCTTGCCAGGCTTTGGCCCGTACCGCTAGGGGTTGAATAAAGGCTGGGGGCGGGCCGCTAGGGAAAAACTGATGCGGGAACAGTATTTATGTGTAGACATGCACACTGAGGAGTGGGCACACGGTCTATTTTTATTGTCTCTCCCGTGCTGGTTGGGGGGAGAGTGAGTGTCGAGTTGACAATATTTGTGTGTAGGGGTGTGTGCTGTGAAGCAGGCACGCGCGCTACATTTATGAAACTTCCAGCATGAGCTGGGGGAGTGTTTGGGACTGTGGGAACAGTGTTTGTGTGTAGGGGTGCGTACGTTATCGTGGGCACGTCACCTACAAGTGACACAGACAGAAAATTATTTTATATATATATATATATATATATATATATAGAGAGAGAGAGAGAGAGAGAGAGAGAGAGAGAGAGAGCGAGAGAGAGAGAGAGAGAGACAGAGAGAGAGAGAGCGAGCGCAAATAATGACACAGCAATAATGACAACCCTTGGCGAAGTAAAGCCCAAGGTGCAGCAAGGTGTTCTTCCCGCCGAACTTGCCCGACCAGACGTCTACAGATGTTCTTAGTGAGAATTAACAGAGGTTTACATGTTTATGTTTTATTGAAAATCTTTCCATTATTGTGATCAGTTTTTCTTTAGCTGGGCAGTTTAACTCTTAAACTTTTAATGTAAGTGAACTTAAAACAATCCTCACATAAACCCATAATAAATGTCATATTTACTTGTGCCCTGTGGAATATACAAAAATGTAATAAAGTTTTCAAACAGTCTGCACGGCATAAATTATAGATTAAATATAGATTAATCCTTAATAAAGCTACAAAAGTTATTTAGTCAAGAGCAGTGAGTAATTTTCACTGTTACCTTTGTTATTTTATTAACTTTACTTATAAAGCTTTATTGGCCGCTGTCACTTAAAGACCAGCCGCTGCTGACAGAGACGCGGATCTCATACGCGCCTCATTCCCTCACAAATCTATACGTTCATTTAAGACTTAATTTAACTCATTTAAGACTGTTCTTATGAGAATACTCGACAAAATTGCCATGAATGTGTGTGTTATTGTTCGTTTAAGCGCGGAAGAGAACTCTATTCTGGCACACTGTCTGTCCACACGATACTGGCAATCGTCTTTCTGTGCTGTCATTCCCAGGCAGCGCATCCTCTTCTGTCTTGTCGCGCCTGAATGGTTTAAAAGCCTTTGCATGAACAAGAGTGTGATCACATAATGTAACACTAATCAAAGGATGACAGAAAAAACAGACGCTGTGTTAATTGTGTTAAATATTTTAACACGTTTAACTGGACACAAATGAATCGTTAGGGTAAGGTTAGGGTTAGGATTGCGTGAACGCTTTAATATTGCCAGCACTAAAAATGATGTTTAAAAAGTCAAGGGTCAATAGCCCAACCACAGCAAAAAAAAATATTTATTTTTGAAATGACAGATCGTTTCGCTAGATAAGACCCTTATTCATCGTCTGGTATCGTTTAAAGCCCTTTGAAGCTGCACTGAAACTGTCATTTGGACCTTGAACCGTTTGGGTCCCATTGGAGTCTATTATATGGGGGGAAATCCTGGAATGTTTTCATCAAAATTCCTTTTCGACTGAATAAAGAAAGACATGGACATCTTGGATGACATGGGGGTGAGTAAATTATCAGTAAAAGTTTTTTTAAAAGTGAACTAATCCTTTAAATTACCTTATATAAAAGCAGATTGAACATTCAGAAAATGCCTATTGTTTCTCAGAAAAATAAAGTCATACAGGTTTTGAACAACATGGAGTAAACGATGACATCATTTTCATTTTTTTATCAACTAGGCTATTCCTTATTAGAATAAATTCCTCACATATATAGCAAACTATGTGACATTCACTATGTATAAATGTGTACAACTGTCACGTGCCTTGTAAGTTCAACGATGTACATTTGCAAACCAAATCTGATTTTTTTTTTAGAGATTAACAGATGAATCGAGCTATTAAAAATAGGTTTGTTTATTTGGTGTGAAACGGTGAGTATTATTATGTTTTATGTTTGTCCATGTTAAATTGTGCCTCACATTCACAAGCTGATAGCCTGATTATAACCAGTGTCAGTCCTGTCTGTAACTAGCAAACAGTGCTACTGTTCATTTAACACTGGGAGATTCTGTGTGCCTGTATGAAAAATTTCTATAAATAAATGAAAAAGGAACATAAAAGGAAACAAATTGCACGTCTAAAATCTTAACATAAATAAAAACATACATAAATATAAAAAAAATGATTGTACTTTATTATTTTTTCATTTATTATAACAAAAGGCAAATAATGTGAAAAACACAATTTTAAAAATTAAAGAAGGACAACAAAAGGAAACAGGTGTCAGGTTTACAACCTTAAAATAAAAAATAAAAAATCCTCAAACTAAGAGCACAGAATCACCAGCACGTTCATGAAAAACCAGTTGATATCATTTGTACAGGTTCTGAAAGTTAACAGCACAGAGATAGCAACGTCTGCACATGGTTTTCTGTTCTATGCAAAAAACCAAACTCAGTAAACATCATAATAATAAAGTATTCTGTGTACAGAAAAAAAGATGAGCCCAGAAAATGAACACAATGCATTTAATTACACGTTAAGCGGTTTCCTCCCATAGAAAATCGTTAAAGAAAATTATTGACACTTAGTACCGGTATATTAAGTCACGTTAAGAGTTTTTCACATTAAACATATTAGAAAGTGTGAGAGTGGTGAAGAGTGGACAGTGAGAGAGTGGTGAAGAGTGGACAGTGTGAGAGTGGAGAAGAGTGGACAGTGAGAGAGTGGTGAAGAGTGGTGAAGAGTGGACAGTGAGAGAGTGGAGAAGAGTGGACAGTGTGAGAGTGGTGAAGAGTGGACAGTGTGAGAGTGGAGAAGAGTGGACAGTGTGAGAGTGGAGAAGAGTGGACAGTGTGAGAGTGGAGAAGAGTGGACAGTGTGAGAGTGGAGAAGAGTGGACAGTGTGAGAGTGGACAGTGTGAGAGTGGTGAAGAGTGGACAGTGTGAGAGTGGAGAAGAGTGGACAGTGTGAGAGTGGACAGTGTGAGAGTGGAGAAGAGTGGACAGTGTGAGAGCGGACAGTGTGAGAGTGGTGAAGAGTGGACAGTGTGAGAGTGGAGAAGAGTGGACAGTGTGAGAGTGGTGAAGAGTGGACAGTGTGAGAGTGGAGAAGAGTGGACAGTGTGAGAGTGGAGAAGAGTGGACAGTGTGAGAGTGGAGAAGAGTGTGAGAGTGGAGAAGAGTGGACAGTGTGAGAGTGGACAGTGTGAGAGTGGTGAAGAGTGGACAGTGTGAGAGTGGAGAAGAGTGGACAGTGTGAGAGTGGACAGTGTGAGAGTGGAGAAGAGTGGACAGTGTGAGAGCGGACAGTGTGAGAGTGGTGAAGAGTGGACAGTGTGAGAGTGGTGGACAGTGTGAGAGTGGTGAAGAGTGAACAGTGTGAGAGTGGAGAAGAGTGGACAGTGTGAGAGTGGTGAAGAGTGGACAGTGTGAGAGTGGAGAAGAGTGGACAGTGTGAGAGTGGTGAAGAGTGTGAGAGTGGTGAAGAGTGGACAGTGTGAGAGTGGTGAAGAGTGGACAGTGTGAGAGTGGTGAAGAGTGGACAGTGTGAGAGTGGAGAAGAGTGGACAGTGTGAGAGTGGTGAAGAGTGTGAGAGTGGTGAAGAGTGAACAGTGTGAGAGTGGAGAAGAGTGGACAGTGTGAGAGTGGAGAAGAGTGGACAGTGTGAGAGTGGAGAAGAGTGGACAGTGTGAGAGTGGAGAAGAGTGGACAGTGTGAGAGTGGTGAAGAGTGTGAGAGTGGTGAAGAGTGGACAGTGTGAGAGTGGAGAAGAGTGAACAGTGTGAGAGTGGAGAAGAGTGGACAGTGTGAGAGTGGAGAAGAGTGGACAGTGAGAGAGTGGTGAAGAGTGGTGAAGAGTGGACAGTGAGAGAGTGGAGAAGAGTGGACAGTGTAAGAGTGGTGAAGAGTGGACAGTGTGAGAGTGGAGAAGAGTGGACAGTGTGAGAGTGGAGAAGAGTGGACAGTGTGAGAGTGGACAGTGTGAGAGTGGACAGTGTGAGAGTGGAGAAGAGTGGACAGTGTGAGAGTGGAGAAGAGTGGACAGTGTGAGAGTGGACAGTGTGAGAGTGGTGAAGAGTGGACAGTGTGAGAGTGGTGAAGAGTGGACAGTGTGAGAGTGGAGAAGAGTGGACAGTGTGAGAGTGGACAGTGTGAGAGTGGAGAAGAGTGGACAGTGTGAGAGCGGACAGTGTGAGAGTGGTGAAGAGTGGACAGTGTGAGAGTGGAGAAGAGCGGACAGTGTGAGAGTGGTGAAGAGTGGACAGTGTGAGAGTGGTGAAGAGTGTGAGAGTGGTGAAGAGTGGACAGTGTGAGAGTGGAGAAGAGTGAACAGTGTGAGAGTGGAGAAGAGTGGACAGTGTGAGAGTGGAGAAGAGTGGACAGTGTGAGAGTGGACAGTGTGAGAGTGGAGAAGAGTGGACAGTGTGAGAGTGGAGAAGAGTGGACAGTGTGAGAGTGGTGAAGAGTGGACAGTGTGAGAGTGGTGAAGAGTGGAGAGTGTGAGAGTGGAGAAGAGTGGACAGTGTGAGAGTGGACAGTGTGAGAGTGGTGAAGAGTGGACAGTGTGAGAGTGGTGAAGAGTGGACAGTGTGAGAGTGGAGAAGAGTGGACAGTGTGAGAGTGGACAGTGTGAGAGTGGAGAAGAGTGGACAGTGTGAGAGTGGAGAAGAGCGGACAGTGTGAGAGTGGTGAAGAGTGGACAGTGTGAGAGTGGTGAAGAGTGTGAGAGTGGTGAAGAGTGGACAGTGTGAGAGTGGAGAAGAGTGAACAGTGTGAGAGTGGAGAAGAGTGGACAGTGTGAGAGTGGAGAAGAGTGGACAGTGTGAGAGTGGAGAAGAGTGGACAGTGTGAGAGTGGAGAAGAGTGGACAGTGTGAGAGTGGACAGTGTGAGAGTGGTGAAGAGTGGACAGTGTGAGAGTGGAGAAGAGTGGACAGTGTGAGAGTGGACAGTGTGAGAGTGGAGAAGAGTGGACAGTGTGAGAGCGGACAGTGTGAGAGTGGTGAAGAGTGGACAGTGTGAGAGTGGAGAAGAGTGGACAGTGTGAGAGTGGTGAAGAGTGGACAGTGTGAGAGTGGAGAAGAGTGGACAGTGTGAGAGTGGAGAAGAGTGGACAGTGTGAGAGTGGAGAAGAGTGTGAGAGTGGAGAAGAGTGGACAGTGTGAGAGTGGACAGTGTGAGAGTGGTGAAGAGTGGACAGTGTGAGAGTGGAGAAGAGTGGACAGTGTGAGAGTGGACAGTGTGAGAGTGGAGAAGAGTGGACAGTGTGAGAGCGGACAGTGTGAGAGTGGTGAAGAGTGGACAGTGTGAGAGTGGTGGACAGTGTGAGAGTGGTGAAGAGTGAACAGTGTGAGAGTGGAGAAGAGTGGACAGTGTGAGAGTGGTGAAGAGTGGACAGTGTGAGAGTGGAGAAGAGTGGACAGTGTGAGAGTGGTGAAGAGTGTGAGAGTGGTGAAGAGTGGACAGTGTGAGAGTGGTGAAGAGTGGACAGTGTGAGAGTGGTGAAGAGTGGACAGTGTGAGAGTGGAGAAGAGTGGACAGTGTGAGAGTGGTGAAGAGTGTGAGAGTGGTGAAGAGTGAACAGTGTGAGAGTGGAGAAGAGTGGACAGTGTGAGAGTGGAGAAGAGTGGACAGTGTGAGAGTGGAGAAGAGTGGACAGTGTGAGAGTGGAGAAGAGTGGACAGTGTGAGAGTGGTGAAGAGTGTGAGAGTGGTGAAGAGTGGACAGTGTGAGAGTGGAGAAGAGTGAACAGTGTGAGAGTGGAGAAGAGTGGACAGTGTGAGAGTGGAGAAGAGTGGACAGTGAGAGAGTGGTGAAGAGTGGTGAAGAGTGGACAGTGAGAGAGTGGAGAAGAGTGGACAGTGTAAGAGTGGTGAAGAGTGGACAGTGTGAGAGTGGAGAAGAGTGGACAGTGTGAGAGTGGAGAAGAGTGGACAGTGTGAGAGTGGACAGTGTGAGAGTGGACAGTGTGAGAGTGGAGAAGAGTGGACAGTGTGAGAGTGGAGAAGAGTGGACAGTGTGAGAGTGGACAGTGTGAGAGTGGTGAAGAGTGGACAGTGTGAGAGTGGTGAAGAGTGGACAGTGTGAGAGTGGAGAAGAGTGGACAGTGTGAGAGTGGACAGTGTGAGAGTGGAGAAGAGTGGACAGTGTGAGAGCGGACAGTGTGAGAGTGGTGAAGAGTGGACAGTGTGAGAGTGGAGAAGAGCGGACAGTGTGAGAGTGGTGAAGAGTGGACAGTGTGAGAGTGGTGAAGAGTGTGAGAGTGGTGAAGAGTGGACAGTGTGAGAGTGGAGAAGAGTGAACAGTGTGAGAGTGGAGAAGAGTGGACAGTGTGAGAGTGGAGAAGAGTGGACAGTGTGAGAGTGGACAGTGTGAGAGTGGAGAAGAGTGGACAGTGTGAGAGTGGAGAAGAGTGGACAGTGTGAGAGTGGTGAAGAGTGGACAGTGTGAGAGTGGTGAAGAGTGGAGAGTGTGAGAGTGGAGAAGAGTGGACAGTGTGAGAGTGGACAGTGTGAGAGTGGTGAAGAGTGGACAGTGTGAGAGTGGTGAAGAGTGGACAGTGTGAGAGTGGAGAAGAGTGGACAGTGTGAGAGTGGACAGTGTGAGAGTGGAGAAGAGTGGACAGTGTGAGAGCGGACAGTGTGAGAGTGGTGAAGAGTGGACAGTGTGAGAGTGGAGAAGAGCGGACAGTGTGAGAGTGGTGAAGAGTGGACAGTGTGAGAGTGGTGAAGAGTGTGAGAGTGGTGAAGAGTGGACAGTGTGAGAGTGGAGAAGAGTGAACAGTGTGAGAGTGGAGAAGAGTGGACAGTGTGAGAGTGGAGAAGAGTGGACAGTGTGAGAGTGGACAGTGTGAGAGTGGAGAAGAGTGGACAGTGTGAGAGCGGACAGTGTGAGAGTGGTGAAGAGTGGACAGTGTGAGAGTGGAGAAGAGTGGACAGTGTGAGAGTGGTGAAGAGTGGACAGTGTGAGAGTGGTGAAGAGTGGAGAGTGTGAGAGTGGAGAAGAGTGAACAGTGTGAGAGTGGAGAAGAGTGGACAGTGTGAGAGAGGTGAAGAGTGGACAGTGTGAGAGTGGTGAAGAGTCTAACAACTGTGTTGTTCCACTAATATATTCTCATCACAAACCCTGTGTTACTGCAGCGTGAGGTCCAGCAATATTATAACAATCAGTTAGAAGATTTTAACGAACATGAACATGAAAAATGAATCCACGGTGACACACAGAGATCAAATCAAATCAAATCAAATCAAGTATATTTGTATAGCGCTTTTCACAATACAGATTGTATCAAAGCAGCTTCACAGTATTAAAATAAAATAATACAACAAAGTTTGTTTCTAGTGGAATTTATTGATTGATAGAATAAAATTAAATATCCCCAAAATATCCCCAACTGAGCAAGCCAAAGGCAACAGTGGCAAGGAACCGAAAAAACTCCATCAAGCGGCCTAATGGTGTCCTAAAACTCCATCAGGAGACCTAATGGAGAAAAAAAAAAACTTGGGAGAACCCAGGCTCAGTCGGGGGCCAGTTCTCCTCTGGCATTTATGAACTAGAGGCCGGATTGTAGTTTGAAACTGTGAGATTAACAATATTATATGAATGCCTGGCTGAAAAGATGCGTCTTTAATCTAGTTTTAAACTGGGAGAGTGAGTCCGAGCAACGAACAGTATCAGGAAGACTATTCCAGAGTTTTGGAGCCAAATGTGAAAATGCTCTCCCTCCTTTGGTGGATCTGGATATCCTAGGTATGACCAAAAGCCTTGAATTTATTGATTTTAAAGAGCGCGATGGATTATAGGGTGATAGAAGATCCGTTAAATAGACTGGAGCTAAGCCGTTTAGGGCTTTATAAGTCAGTAGCAATACCTTGTAATTAATACGGAACTTTATAGGTAACCAATGTAGTGATGATAAAATCGGTGTTATATGATCATATTTTCTTGATCTAGTAAGAACTCTAGCGGCTGCATTTTGGACTAACTGTAGCTTGTTTATTGAGGATGCAGGACAACCGGCTAATAAAGCATTACAGTAATCTAGTCTCGAGGTCATGAATGCATGAACTAACTTTTCTGCATCAGAAACTGATAGCATATTACGTAGCTTAGCAATGTTTCTAAGGTGGAAAAAGGCTGTTTTTGTAACATACGAAATATGATTTTCAAAAGACAGGTTACAATCGAGTATAACACCCAGGTCTTTTACTGTAGTGGATAAAGTAACAGGACATCCTACGATGTTAAAGTTGTATTGTGAGAGGTTCTGTGGGCGGTTTTTTGAACCGATAAGTATTACCTCTGTCTTGTCTGGATTTAATAATAGAAAATTACGCGTCATCCAATCTTTTATATCTTTAACACACTCTGTCAATTTGGATAATTTAGCGTTTTCATCCGGCCGTGATGAAATATATATTTGAGTGTCATCAGCATAACAATGGAAACTAATTCCATGTTTCCTTATAATATTTCCAAGTGGCAGCATATATATTGAGAATAATAGAGGGCCCAACACAGATCCCTGCGGCACTCCATAGTTTACTGGAATTATGATCGATTTTTCTCCATTTAAATAGACAAAATGGTAGCGGTCTGATAAGTATGATCTAAACCAGCTTAATGCTTGTCCTTGAACACCAGTATAATTTTGTAGTCGATCTAAGAGTATTGTATGATCTATAGTATCGAACGCAGCACTTAGATCGAGTAAAACTAGTATTGAGATGCAGCCTTGGTCAGAAGCTAAGAGTAAATCATTTGTGATTTTAACGAGCGCAGTTTCAGTGCTATGGTGCGGCCTGAATCCTGACTGAAACTTTTCATAGATATCATTTTCTTGCAAGAAAGAGCCCAGTTGAGCGGACACAACTTTTTCTAGTATTTTAGACATAAAAGGTAGATTTGAAATGGGTCTATAATTTGCTAGATTATGCGGGTCTAATTGTGGTTTCTTAATGAGAGGTTTTATCACTGCCAGTTTAAATGTTCTTGGAACATGACCTAAAGATAAAGACGAGTTAATAATATTGAGGAGAGGCTCTTCTACTACAGGTAACACTTCTTTCAGTAGTTTAGTTGGTATAGGATCTAATAAACATGTTGTTGTTTTAGATGAAGTGATAAGTTTATTTAACTCTTTTTGTTCTATAGTTGTAAAGCACTGTAATTGTTCTTGCGGGGGGAAAATTGAGGCTGAATTATAAGGTGCGATTGAGGATTGAACGTTTACAATTGTGGTTCTGATGTTTTCTATTTTCTCAGTGAAGAAGTTCATGAAATCATTACTACTAAACTGTAACGGGATATTTTGTTCGGGTGACGTCTGTTTATTTGTTAGTCTAGCCACGGTGTTAAATAAAAACCTAGGATTGTTTTGGTTGTTTTCTATTAGTTTGCGGAGATGCTCAGCCCTGGCCGCTTTTAGGGCCTTTTTATAACGTGACATACTGTCTTTCCACGCGATTCTAAAGACCTCTAAATTAGTTTGTTTCCATTTACGCTCTAAATTACGGGTTTCTCTCTTTAGAACATGCGTAGTATTATTGTACCATGGTGCTTTAATTTTCTCTGTGACCTTTTTTAATCTAACGGGTGCAACAACATCCAATGTTCTAGAGAGAATGGTGTTCATAGTGCTAATTAGTTCTACTAGTTCATCTGTTTGTTTGGGTTCAGGCCGCAGCTGAGACAGATCAGACAAGCAACTCGAGAAATTATCTATGGTGGATGGAAGGATTGTTCTGCCTGGTCGAAAACGCGGCGCCGCATGACATATTACAGCAGTACGTAATATGCAAGTTACCAAGTAATGGTCAGTGACATCATCACTTTGTGGAATGATATCTATATCGGTTGGATCGGTTCCATATGATATAATTAAATCGAGTGTGTGATTAAGACGATGAGTTGGTCCGGTGACGTTTTGTTTGACCCCAAAGGAATTTAATAAATCTATAAACGCAGCCCCTAACGCATCATTTGGATTATCTACGTGTATGTTAAAATCTCCAACAATTAATGCTTTATCTACATTGACCAATAGATCTGAGAGAAAATCTGCAAACTCTTTTAGGAAATCAGCGTAAGGCCCAGGCGGTCTATATACGGTAGCCAAGGCTAGAGATAATATGGATTTTTTTCTAACATCTAAGAGCGTAACATTTAGTACAAGTATTTCAAACGAAATAAACTTATAACCCGTTTTCTGAGTAACATTGAGAATATCTCTATAGACCGCTGCAACACCGCCGCCACGACCAATCAGACGGGGTTCGTGCTTATAGGAGTATCCTGATGGAGTAGACTCATTTAGACCGAAATAATCATTAGGTTTAAGCCAAGTTTCAGTAAGGCAAAGGACATCGAAGCTATTATCCGTGACTATTTCATTTACAATAACTGCCTTAGGTGTGAGTGATCTAATGTTTAGAAGACCTAGCTTTAGAAATTGTTTTTGATTACTAATAGCAACATTTTCTGGTTTAATAACAATTAGATTTTTTCTAGATCCTGCAGTAGATTTATTATTTGATCTCACTAAACGAGGAATAGACACAGTTTCTATGCAATGTTCTACACTATTTATATCAGTTAATTTGGTGCAGCAGAGACTATGATTTGAACTTTTGGTTACTAGTCAAAAGGTATTTAACATTTTGGAGATGTTATCTGACAGAAGATCCGATCCGAATCTGCTTGGGTGTAAGCCATCGGCACGGTAAAGCCTAGGACGCTCCCAAAACAGATTCCAATTATTTACAAAGAGCAGTTTCTGCTCATTGCACCATGACATTAACCATTCATTTAGCGCGAATAATCTACTAAACTTTTCATGACCTAGTCGGTACGTGGGAAGCGGTCCTGACACAATGATCGTTATATCAGGCGATGTGCTGCGTACCGTATCGATCAGATTCCTGAAGTCTTTCTTCAGAACCTCTGTCTGGCGCAGCCTGATGTCGGCCCCTCCCGCGTGCAGGACCACAGTTCCGACGCGCTCGTTCAGAATCTCGGGAACGTGAGCAGCGATTTCAGAAACACGAGCACCAGGAAAGCAGTGACTATGCACCTTACTTTTATTTAACGTAGCTTGTACGTGTCGAACGATGGAATCACCGATGATCACAGCATCGCGTTCTGTTTCGCGAAGAGGGGAGAAGCGGTTTTGTGTGGATATCTCGAAAACCGGGAGGGTCGGAGAGAGTTTTCTTGGTCTAGACCTGACTCGCGTCTTCCGCTGCGGAAATATCCAGGCTTCGTGGTGGCATGTTGGAGCCGGCGTAAACGAGACCATGGCTGATCGCGGCCTCGACGCTCGTGACCGATGCTGAGTAACGCACGGAGTAGACGAGGTCGGAGTCAGCGGGTTAGTAACGTTGATCACTGATTTGTGTGCATCGGCGCGTGATGTTTCAAGAGCTAACCGCCGGTCTATCAGCTCGGCTTTTCTCACTAAAAGGTCGTGGATCTGTTTCTCAACAGCTTCCAGCTCAGACTGCAACGCGTGTAGCTCAAATGTGTCCTCACCTGCACCAAAAGGTAGACTACTTACATCTGATATATTCGCCATTTTAACAGATGGACAGTAAGTTAAGTTAGCAACGACGCTACCAGTGATGCTATCAATATTAATACTAATTTATGACTGAAGTCTTGGATATAATCCGTCTTTTTAGTGGTACAGGTGTAGAGTAGACGCACGATAGGCGAAAAAAATGTTTGTTTGTAAGTGAGTGTGGAGAAGACGCGTTCAGCCGTGAACCACAGGAGTAACCTATAAGAGTATCTGACGTTGGATCACTAATAGGCTTGAGACGCGTCTGCTCAACAGTCCGCGTTGTAACTATGAGGTGAGGAAAAATAGAAAATGTTCGTTGTAAGTGAGTTTAAAGAGAAATCAAGAATTATAAATCAATCGATGGAGCTCCAAAGACAACAACGCGTTCAGACGCGACGCATGCGCATTCGAAACAGGAAGTCGAAACAGCATTCAAAAATCAGATATCAAAAATCAGCACATGAATCTCAACAAGGGTGACAATATATATATTTTTTTAGATAAACAGATTAATTCAGAACATCACTGAAAAGCTACTAAATGTCACAAAAAAACAACAGCAAAAAATAAAAGCACATATTTAGAATTAAAATAATAGGACAATTCAGCTGCATAATTTATTCATGTTGCAATGCATGCTGGGAGTTTTGTACAATGATGGTACCCAGCATGCATTGCAGCAAGGTACTTTAGATTGTCACCATTGTTGAGATTCATACGTTGATTATTGATGTCTGTGTTTGTCATCGAACGGTAATTTTTCGTGCTCATGTTTGTTAAAAACTGACAACTTTTAAATAGGAAAAATTCCAGAAATCTTAGTCACTTTGAGGGCGAGATGCTAATGGTCTAATCTGATCCAATGATCTATGCTAGGCTGGAGCTATACGTGGTATCGCCAGACTCAGGGAACTGCTGGATGAACGGGAGAAAGGTAAAAATCAATTGTTTTACTCGAGGGGTGGTGGAAAATGAGCTTAATTCCCCAAATGGTGGAATATTTCTTTAAGGTCAAGGTATTTAGTGTACCACAACCATGCATGCCAGAGAGCCACTATGAACAATATCAGCGCCCTGGCTCAGCTAAATCCTAAATGGAACAAGGCCATAATCACAGTTAATTGCACGTGTTTACTACACTATTAACATCGCAACATGCTTGCTGTGAAAAGGGTCCATGTCAAAGTGTCAATAAAATAGTCAAGAGAAAAGTATGTTTTGTCCTGTTTCAAGGTTATTCATGGTCATATACAATGCTTTCGAACAAACATTGACAGACTTTACATGTATATTGCCACATACCCATATTGGTCAACAGGACCTCTTGCCAGTCTGGCCTCTCCTGCCATTCCCGTGCGCGGTCTTCTTTCTCTGCGGCGTTGAGCAAGAGTATTATTCCTATTTTTGTACTCCACTCTCGTTTTTACTTGTTGCAGAAGAGAGTGGCATCCGTCTCCAGCAGTATCACCGTGCTTGCCAATGTCGCCAAATGATTTTGGATGGCTCCTGAAAATGTGGGTGGGATAAATAGAAAACATGTCACCATTGTGGCACTTACGACAGAAGCGTACAGCTAATGTAAGGATTACTTAAAGGAAAGAACCACGCTTAAAAAAAACATCAGGCTGAACAAGACCAAAAAAAAAAACCCATCAGGCTGAACAAGACCTTCATAAAAACATGTGAATTAGTATGGTTTTCTTGAATATACTAGCACTGTTTAAACAAACCATGTTTACAAAGTCTTCACTTTTGCACCCTTGTTACATCATAGGTGCAGGGAATGAATCAGTGAAAGTTACAAACAGTTGAAGGGGGTGGGGCTGGGGATTAACTGACAGCTAATATTGATAATAGCCCCATCCCTACCTGACAATGTTTCTCACAACGCTGTGGCACATGGCTCTGGTTGGGTTGCGGTCGTGCTGCATCATTTGGTCCACGAGCACGACCACGAAGGCCTTTCTCTCGTCTGGCAATGGTCTTTCTTCTTTTTCCACTCTAAGTCGAATGGCTGATGACACCTGGTCCCAGTTGAGATGAAAGTCAACATGCCATGGTACGCCAGGCTGTGAAGCGCTTGACGTGCTTGGGGCAGTGCTTGGAGGGCTGGGCAACAGCTGATTTGGAGGCTGGAATGTTGTGTTTGGAGAACATGGAGTTGGGGAACTTGGAGCACTTGGATCAGGAGCAGAGACCAAATCCATATTAAGAGTAACAAGTCCT
Organism: Abramis brama; assembly: GCA_022829085.1. Taxonomy (NCBI): domain Eukaryota; kingdom Metazoa; phylum Chordata; class Actinopteri; order Cypriniformes; family Leuciscidae; genus Abramis; species Abramis brama. The sequence continues at coordinate 50,332,600 of CM040767.1, forward strand.
AGAAGGCACAAAAACTATTTATTAATTAAGATAGGGCAAGATGTAGGGCTATGGGTCAATAGACTGTGTGCTTAACTGTAGTCCTGCTCCAGTACTTCCTGGAGGAAGCTCACACATTGGTTTCTTGTCAGCACTATTGGATGAAGCAATTCGAATTTATTCACTCAAGTGCCATTTGTTCGAATGTGACATAATGGGTTGGGAGAACGCAGAAGTGTCCATTGACTCATGTTAAAAGATTGCTCTGATAATGTCACTTAAAAAAACAATAGTTAAAATAACAGGCCAATACACTATTGGAATTACAAACTCATCATAACAGGGTCTGATTGTTTTTCACTGCTATTGTTATTAAGTTTGGAAATGCATGCAAGTAATAAGCATCAGCTGCATTCACTTCTATGTATTTCCAGATGTGAAAACAACAGCAGTGAAAAACAGCCCAGTTTTGATGAGCTTGTAATTCCAATTATAATTTTTTATGCCTATTATACATTTCCCCAACCCATTACGTCACACTGAACAAATGCCACACACATGAATAAGGTCTATAAGCTGTGCTGCACACCTGAGATTAATCACTTCATCCAATAGTATTTGACAGGTAACCAATTTGTGAGCTTGGGACTACATACAAAGTATATTGTCTACCAGTTGTGCCAATGTTCTAAGGCCCTAGTTCAGTGACATGAAAGAGTGAAAAGTGTTATGGGTGAACAGATGAATTTACCATCCTTGATGCCCTTCATTAACTTCCGACTTTGGATAGGTTTGAGGTATTTCACCAGATCCCTCTCCTCCACCAAGGTCAGATCTTCAATAGACTCGACCCCAAGCTCATCCAGCATGATGGTAAGAAGGTCATCAGGGAGACCAGGCAAGTATGACCACACTGCTTCCTTGACCTAGTCTCACTAAGCAGTGAATCATGAAACACTAATTTCTAATTTTTGCCATCCCTACACTGTATGCATATTTCCTACTATAGTCTGTTCAATCAACAAAGCAAATTAAAGACAAAATCAACTTTATTCAAGGCTACCAAAAAAAAAACCAAAAAAACTTTGTTTGCTATGACTAGCCTGCTCTACTACTCACGTCTCTCCTCACATATCCTGTATCCTCACTTTCCTCCCTGCTCATACTGCCTCTGGAAAAGAATGGTGGAGAGCAATAAGGGACTGATCATACACATTGTATGCTGAAAGAGGATAGTAGTCTAGTAGATCTTCCTGCTTAATGCACACATAATTGTCTTGGGACACTCCTAGGTCACAGTACACACCTGTGTCACATAACTTTACAAAAGTATGTTTCTCTGAGACAAAATAGACCGAATAATGAACAACAATAACTAGCATAATCTTCCCCATAAGAAGCCCTTCATCACTGTTCTCTAGTAAAATGTACATTCCCCTTCTGTAATCTGTGCCTTTGACTGTAACATAGTTACAAGCCTGTGCCAACTGTAACTGGAATGGACAACTGGCTACAGATGCCCTGATTCTGTCATTGTAATCGTCAACATGAAAATCAGTCCCCTTTTCTGCTTGTACAAGTGGAGGGAACAAGTTTCCTGCACTCAAGTACGCTTGTAGAAGTTGGTGCCTCTCTGCTAGAGTTTTGCACAAATTCTTAAAATTGTGCAATTTTCTGGCACACTGTTTAAAAAATGTATGTTTGCTCTCAAATCGGAGTGTCCATAGGCGAATAAGTGGGCCAAAGTGAATGATGAGAGATGGATAGTGGCACAGATAATGGTGCTTTGGTCTGAGGGGGGCATTGGGGAAAAGCCTTGTCCTGTTGTCTATGTACTCCTCTATGAGGACTTTAAGTTACGCAACCTGGCCCTCTGTAATGACCGGTGCACAGATGAGCTCAACAATCTCCCTCAGCTGCAAAATGATTTGCCACACCTCATTTTCGCACGGATCTTTAATCCTGTCACCCACCATGAGTGGGAGAAGTCTAAGCAAACACCAGTTCTGAACTGCATGCCCACTGAGCTTGTCACTGCTGGGAGAGAGGTCTGCTGGTTTGTCCTTACCATCATTAACGTCATATCTGAACTGGTTCTTGCACCTGTTTAACTGCAGGTATGTAAAATGATTATCCTCAACTAAATGGCGAATATATAAAGGAAGGTCATAAGCTATGTCTCCCTCAAATAAGTCATGGCCTAGACATGGTGGTAGGCCAGGCTGGCAAACATGGAAATGTGAAAGCTGATTGAAAGGAGAGTCAAACTTGATGCCGCATACAGAGTCAGTGGCAGTAGTTTCCTGCTCTTGCAAATTACTTGCGTATGATTGGGCTGTTCTTTTGGTACCACACAATATAGGATTAGTCAGGAAATCACCTCTACACACCTCACAGTAACGACAAAAATAAGTAGACCGACTGAAGTTCTCCAAGAATCCCCCAATACAATGGGATCCCAGGTTGTCTCCTGCAATGGCAACCAAAGAGCCCTTTAGTACAATGCCATCAGATGTGACTACACCTCTCTGCTCCAGAATTTTGAGGTCCTCAATCAGGGGAGCAAAAACTTTATTTACCCCAAAATACTTAAAGTCATGTTCCCTACATAACAGAACAAGTTGCATCTGATCAATAGAAGATCTATTGTGAGGCAAAATGTCAGTCAGAGTTAGGTAAACTGCTAAAACCTTGTGCTTTTTTTTCCCTGAGCCCAGGGGGTTGACAACCTCAAAGGCATCTTGGTACAGTATTAAACCAAGTGAAGAAGGGTCAGCTTTCAACATTGGATTACTTTGAAAGCCTTCTCCATCCTTGACATCCTGATAGACAGCATCAGTAGATGGCTGCAAACGTGTCATGGTATACTGTTTGCGTAGAGACTCATTTTTGAAAAGTGTCACCAATGTCTCACGTATAGGAACATACTGAGCAAAACATTCTTTGTCATTTTCATCATTGCCCAAGAGCAAAGGAACAGGATGAACATAGTTAAAACACTCTTTAAAAGCAGCCTTCCTCTTTGCATCTGTACTGAGCATTCCCCTGTTATAGAGTGTGAGTAGATCATCTCTGTTCATTTCCTCAGTGATGCTGCTTATAGTGGCCTGAGGGATTCCGAGTTCTTTTAGTTTCTCACTCAGAATGTTTAGGGAATTGGACAGGCCAAGTTCATGAGCACTTTGAAAGCCATCAATAATGGTTTGAATTGTGCTTGCTGGTAAGAGTAGCTTAGATTGCAATTTCAGGTAGAAAAGTGTAAGGTTCTGTAAAAATAGGTTTTCGTCGACAGCTAATGGCATTTGTGGTTCATTATGTTCCTCGGCAGCCTCTGAATATGACTGACTGGGTCCTGGCTCTGTAACAATAGACTTGTCTAAAACAAGGTCATCTAAAACTGAACCCTCTGCACACCTATGTTTTCTGGAAATATGTGAAGCAAAAGTCATCACGTGTGTGAACGTGCAATCACAACCTCTAAATGGACATCTAGTTACCATTCCTCCCCTTATGTGCGTCTTCAAATGCTTAATAAGAGAGGCCATAGTGTCACACTTAAATGCACAAGCCTCAAACAGACATTTCAAGGGTGTGTCAGGTGGTAGAGCTGATGTGTCAGGTGGTAGAGCTGATGTGCCAGGCAGTATAGGCCCAGCAGCCTGCAGGTAGGACCTATGCTGCCTATACATATGAATTTGCAGTCCTGTGTGTTTTCTGTACCTCCGTGAGCAGTCAGGGACCCCACACTGGTAGTGATAATTGGGGGCATTGCTATGCAGTTTTGTGTGCTGAACATAGTTACACACATTCTCAGACACATGCTCACAGCCAACAAATTTACAGTTGAACATTGTGGTGCATTTTAACTAGTCACCTACCTAATCTATTTCTCCTCACTCTTAGCCTGACACTGAACAGGATGGTTAACCTCACCCTCTGATGACCTGGAAAGAAAAGAAAAGAAAAAGGAGAAATTACACAAAGACAACCAACAATAAGAATTTCAGTTTGAATGCAGATTATGATCATTGATCATTGTAATTTAATTTTAGCCGTATGTCAAAAATGATAGTGGTTTATATATAGTGTTTTTTTCTGTAGCACTTTGAGATTACTCACTCAATGTAAAGTGCATTTACAACTTTTACAATTATTATTCATTCATATCAGGACAAGTGGGAACCCTAGTGTTAAAACCCTCCCGTTGTCGAATACGACATGAGACTAACTTACTCTAGTTACACTGTTAGACCTTACCGGTTTTTTTTACAGTAAAATACTGGCAACACTGTTGCCAGTAAAATACTGTTAATTGTACAGTTCTTTACTGTAATCTAGTTTGTTTCTGTAAAAATGCACTAAATTATAGTTAACTAATTACACTTGCAGAAACCGACTGCCTTAAATTGACCAATTGTCATTTAAATGTATTAACTAAAATGTATAATGCATTAATAATGTGAGTAAAGTATTACTGTGAACTTCTTTTATTTGAGACCACTAAAAAACTATTGTACATAAAAAGATTTCCACTGGACCAGCAACTACAGTCACCGTCTGTTAAATAAAGCAACATGCAGCAAATCATCAATGTTTGTAGATCTTCTCCTGGACTGAAGCACAGGCTCTACTCTTCTGCACAATGGTGACCCAAAAAACAAATTTTACAGTAAACTACTGGCAACAGTGTTGCCAGTATAAACCTGTTTTATAACTTACAGTTTATTACTGTTAAAAAACATTTTGTGGGTGTGTCTTTTTTATCTTACACAGTTAACCCTTTCAACCCCTCAGGGAAATCCACACTACGAGTAAAAAGTAACGATGCAGTGAGATAATTAAGGGAATATGTAAGTGATTGTAAGCAGAATCACTGAAGAAAAGAGAAACACAAGAACAGAAAATAGAGAAACACAAGAACTACGACTGACTTCCAGCCATTACACATTATTACACTTATTATTAACCAGTATGACTTTATTTCTGTCATACATCTACAGAAGTTGTTATTGAGATGTTTAATTGAAAATGTTTGGTTTGAAGTTACCATTATAGAGATTAGTGCTTGCTTTAGTTGGGATGCTGATGCTAAAACATTAGTTTTTTCTTTTGCTGCTTGAGCTGTGTTGTTGCAAGTCACACTTGTGCACACACAGTTTATGAATGACTGCAGTTATAATGATTATGATGACAAAATCATCATATTGCCTGTTTATTCACTAAGGAATTCATTCTCACTTATTCAGAGTTTAATCCTCAATCAAAAGTGTTCCATTACCACCACTGTGAAAACGCAGCAATAAGATACAATGACTCTTTTTTTTTTTAACACATGATGCATAACCAGAGAAACAGACCTACACTGTGTTTTAGAATCACCGAGATATCACAATTTAGCACATGAATCTCAACAATGGTGGCAATATTTCTTTTTTATTATTATTATTATTCATGCAGCAGTGCATGCTGGGAGTTTTATATTATCCTGGAACCCAGCATGCATTGCGACATGAAACTTTTCACCATTGTTGAGATTCATATGCTGATTGTTGATATCTGTGTGTGTCTGAGTCAAGCAGGAGTAAAATAAAATTGAATGCACTATATGATTACAATATTCTTCAGAAGACCTTATTACAGAAATATTGATTTCATTTAGTAGATTCACAGATATATGCTAAACATGAGATAACTATAATTTCAATGACTATATACAGGAAAAATCTGAAAATCAGGCATGTCCAGGATGATTGTAACATCATCACAAAATAATAAAAACACCTGATCATCTTCCTCTTGACTCTTTCTTGCCATAACAAATGTGTTTTATAAACTCACTGTTACAGCAGTCAGAGAGAGATGAAAGGTAAGAAGTCCAGCGACAAGAGACCAACTAAAGCAAATACTGATCTCCATCATGGTGACAACAAATTTTATTAATAACTAAATCTCTGTTAATTCTCAACAAGAACTTTTGTACATGTATGAAAGAAATAATCATAAACTGGTTTGTAAACTGGTTTCACACTCAGTGTGGCTGGAAGTCAGTTGTAGTTCTTGTGTTTCTCTTTTTTCTGTTCTTGATTCTCTGTCCTTCAGTGATTCTGCTTATCAGGTGTTCATCAGTTTCTCAATTCACTCACTTCTTTTCATTCAAGTGGACTATATTAGTGAACTAGGGAATAGTGAATGAGGGTATAGGGTGTGATTTGGAAAACAGCCTTTGAGTGTCGATTTTGAGCACTGTTAATTCACAGTATATTCCTGTAGGCTAGTTTTATTTTCTACGGTATATTACTGTTTTAATGGAAAATGGTATAATATTGTCAGAATTTTACAGCAAGGGTTAACAGTGTAGCTCAGTCATGTTGTAACTAGGATATCCGCTGGAAAAATATTTTTTTCATGGACGTTTGGATCACTACTCCCACATGCAGAGGGAGCATGTGAAACCCGAGGGAGCGGTTCTAGCAGACCAATCACAGCGCTTGCGTTCGCGTAGAGTTGACGCGTTGTTACATTTTTGGAGAGGTGCACATCAGGGTACGCCGAAGGGTACGCGCGCTCCAAAAAGCCTACGACGTAGCTACGGCGTAAGTTCGACGCAGAAGTATAAATTAGGCTTAAAGCCTTGTTTATACTCGACGCATCCGCATGAGCGCGAAGGTGCGCGCGGCAAAAATTACATCATCGCGGTGTGGGCGGTCGCGCGCATTGGGTGCGCATGGGCCCATTTCGCCTGGCGGTGTGCACGGCAGATAATAGGCTTGTTCGACTTCATGCAGCTCTGCGCAGACCGATCGGCGGCTGACTTGAAGCAGTGCATGCCGGTTAGAAAATTTGTCCGACTTGATCCAGCGCCGACGCCACGTGACTGTGACGTATGCCATCAAAGTACCGCGAGAGCGATTCGAGAGTAGCCGGAGAACTCAGCCAGCGCAGCTTCTCAAGAGCGGCTGCACTGGGCTGCACGTGGGCTGATGACGACACAGCTGTTCCACGATTGGCCGGATTCATTGCATGACAACGATCACATATGTTGCGTGTTTATTCAAACACCTTTAGTTCCTCTAAAGCGCACAAATCAGTTTTTTTATAACAGTAAACACTCTTTTCATGTAGTTGCGATGTTATATTGTGTCATGTTTATCAAAATAAAACTGATTAAAAAACGTAGACTCCACTTCATTGATAGTAGCTTATGTTGAACTTTATTCTTGTTCAAACGGACGCTGTGTGAAGCAGTACATAAAGTATTTAATGAAAATGTCTCTGAAACATTATTTTACGGTGGCCGAGAGAGCTCAACGCGCTGCAAATGAAGAAAACACATGCAAACAGAAAAAAACGCATGCAAACAGAAAAAAACACATGCAAATAGAAAAAAACACATGCAAATAGAAAAAAACACCAGCGAATAAGAAAACATCTTCATCAGTTTTACAACTCACGTGCGTCCCAATACTCACAACACAACCAAATACGGAAACGCGCTGCAATTACAGAAACGCGCTGCAAAAGTTCACAACACAACCAAACAGAAACGCGCTGCAAATAGGACAGAACACAACGGAAATGTTTCCGGGGAACCCAATAAGTGACGGACGGACGGCTCGCGAGCTTTACCAGAGAGACGCGGGCTCTGGCTTTACCTATGCCCTACTCTCTTAAAAGGGCAGACGGCAGAGCCCTTGAATTGGGCACTTTGGAGGGAGCGGGGCACTTGTGTGCCATTATGTTGATGAAGGGAGCAACGAAAGACAACGTAATTTCCTCATTATTTTCACCTGGGATGTTCCCATGACAACGCAGCGCGTGTCCATCAGCTGAATAGCTGTTCTTACCAGAAATATAGTATTAATGCTGTTAACATAACTGTTGCAAATAAATATACATTTTATACAACAAAGTTTTTAAAATATGTGTTATATCTTTGTGTGAGTGTCTCAACTTTAAAACTTGCCGTCTCATATTTGGACCTATAGCTACATTCTAACATTTCTTACGAAACTTATTTTAACATAACATGACAAAATGTGTTCAATGTAACTGATGTATAGATTAATGTCTTTTCCTCGTTCTTTTTCTCTATCTTTTTTATTTATTTATTTATTTTAGTCTTCAGCTCATTGTTCTTTTTAGTATTCTTATGACATTGAACATATCGCAAATACATTTTGTATATTGTATACAAAGTTGTATGTCATAAACGTGTCATCTTTGTATGTTTTGCAAAAAATATAAAATAATTAATAATAATAAAAGTAGACAGCTGTAAGCACGTCCTAGCCGTCCGTCCGTCACTTATTGCCCCGCTCCCTCCAAAGTGCCCAATTCAAGGGCTCTGCCGTCTGCCCTTTTAAGAGAGTAGGGCATAGGTAAAGCCAGAGCCCGCGTCTCTCTGGTAAAGCTCGCGAGCCGTCCGTCCGTCACTTATTGGGTTCCCCGGAAACATTTCCGTTGTGTTCTGTCCTATTTGCAGCGCGTTTCTGTTTGGTTGTGTTGTGAACTTTTGCAGCGCGTTTCTGTAATTGCAGCGCGTTTCCGTATTTGGTTGTGTTGTGAGTATTGGGACGCACGTGAGTTGTAAAACTGATGAAGATGTTTTCTTATTCGCTGGTGTTTTTTTCTATTTGCATGTGTTTTTTTCTATTTGCATGTGTTTTTTTCTGTTTGCATGCGTTTTTTTCTGTTTGCATGTGTTTTCTTCATTTGCAGCGCGTTGAGCTCTCTCGGCCACCGTATTATTTGGCAAATATTGCATTTATTTCACTTCAGCTGTGGTAAAGTATGCAAACACCACGTGAGCGGTCACTACGGGAACCAGAAAGTGTCCGACTTCACATCTCCGTTTGCAGCTCCTCCCCGCCTGCACGCGGCTACTCTCGCCGATCGGGTGCATCCAGCCGCAGCCGATGTCGAACACACCTTTTGTAACAGCGCGCGGCTCCACATCCGAAGATGAACGACTTCGAGCCGAATCTGGCCGAGCATGAACTTCTCATCACACCAGCACCCAGTTTGCACGTCTAAATTACTTGCTTACATTTAAAAAATGAGCATACAATAGCATATAAAGCCTTTTTAATGAACATAAGGTCCATGTTTAAAACAAATGTACACGAAACTTATAATGAAATGTTTAGGAAATTTAGAAAATATTTAAGAGATCGTTAATTTAGGTGTATACATGTTCCCATACAGGCAAGCCTAGGCTACATATATTTTGTTCTAATGTCACAAGTAATAATCTCAGGGTTTACTGGGTTTTACACGATTATTTTTGTATTCGTGGTGATGTGACACTGAACACTTGCAGTCATATTTCTGAATGAGACGAATAATTAAACTCACATAATTAAAGAAGTCATTTGACCTACGTTATAATGAGTCATTAATGTCTTTTAATATATATATAATAGAAACGAAGCTATAGATTGAGAATTTAAACATTTCTCGTTTACCTGCGGCAAACGTCAGGAGGACTAGCCGAGGTTAGGCTGTTCCAGGCGGGTTACATGAGCGCGAGCGCCCGGTGATCGCCTGGATCTCGCACAACCCGAAAACGTCAGATCAAACGTTTGAAATAGGCGCTCTCTTTATAAATAAACCACAGATTTGAGCTTTAAACAACTACATTCTCGACTGAACAACTCTTAAAACTACATTTCGTGACACAATAACACAGTAGTAGCCTATTTTTAATTTCGCGGCCTTATTGCAAGATGGCTGCTGTGTGTTGCAAGATGGCTGCCAACGGGTTTCGAAACTTTCGCCTCTGACGCGTGTAAATTTCGCTTCAAACTTTTGTTTTTACGCGCGTCAATTTTGCTCTTAACGCGCGAATTAACACAAAGTGGTCAAGCGTATAACTAAACGCGGCAGGCGCGAATTTGACGCGCTATTCGCGTCCGGTGTGAATGCATAGTAAGGTGAACGACCATGCCGTCTTCCCTCTCGTTCTCTGTGGGAGTCACGTACGATCTCGCGAGAATAAGCAAGTTGAAGCTGAGAATCTATCGATTACGGCAAAATCAGAACCATTTATGTGTACTGCACAATCGCGGAGATATTAATAGAAACATTTAGTAAACACCGAGTGAACGCGGCCGCGCGCCATCCGACCTAAGGTGAACGACCATGTTGTCTTCCCGCTTGTTCTCTGTGGGAGTCACGTACGATCTCGCGAGAATAAGCACGTTGAAGCTGAGAATCTATCGATTACGGCAAAATCAAAACCATATGTGTGCTGCACAATTGCGGAGATATTAACAGAAACATTTAGTAAACATCGAGTTGACGCGCCCGCGTCAACTCGATCTGTTTGTCAACCCCGCGTCAACTTGACCTGTTTGTGTGCTTGGTATTTTTTCTGTTATACTTGGTTTGTTTTTGTTTGATTCGATTTGTGTTAGAACTTATTAAGCTTTGTTAGTGTGCTTTAATTCTCATGTAAGTTACTTTTCCGTCCTATTTCCTTTATTATTGAATATTTGAGAGCGGTAACGCTGTGTTTTGGGCTGGATAGAGGAAAAAGGGATAGGTGAGTTATGTCACGTGACTTACATCACACACACTTAGGTTTGATGTATTTTGTTTAGACCCACTAGGTTTAGGGGCATGTGCCATTCATTGTAATTTTTGTTTTGATAGGTAGAGTAGGGAAGTATACGACGTCTAGGACGTTGAAGACTTTTTCTTTCTACCTTTTTCTTTTGTATTAAATAGATTATTTTTATATTTGAAATGGGTTAGAAAGATTCCTTCTGTTTTATTCTTTTCTTTGTGTTGGCACTTTCCAATTATTCCCTTTTTTTCTTTCCAGGTTTTATATATGTTTTTTCTCTCTAGTACCATATATAGGCCTATCTATATATCTTTTGGCCGGTTCTTACACATAATAAATGTGTTTACATTTTCTGCTACTTGCTACTAAAAACAGTGAAGGGTGTAACAAGATGACTCATTTGGAAGACTCTGAGCAGTTAATGCAACTGGCCACAGATCTTCTTATGGCAATCTTTGTCTAACTCTGTTCTTTGAAATCTTCCACATACAGATTTAATGAGAATAGCTGGACTGAGTTCAGATAATTATAAATTCCCATGCTGGGTGTATGAATTGATGATCATCTGTTGTATTTTAATTGTAAAAACCTGGAAATAGATCACAATCTCTCCATAAACATGTTACACAAAAACCCTATTTCCTAGCAAGTCTTTTTTTCTGCAAAGCTACACTGCAAACAATTGTGCTGTACAATAACCTTAAAATACTGACAGCTGTGTTTGGCAGTAGCGTACTGTTAATTTACAGCCTATTCTACCATTCAGCTCTCCTTTTTTTTACAGTATGTAGAAGATCTACAAACATTGATGATATGCTGCATGTTGCTTTAACAGGAGCTTAACAATTTGCATTAACAATTTAACAATGTTTTACAGTGTATACCTCAAACCACCCTAAGAATGTCCAGTCTCATCTTATGTCACAATTCAAGAAAATTTCCCCAGTGTTAAATTACATTATATAAAAGCAGATTGAACATTCAAAAATAAAGTCATACAGGTTTTGAACAACATGAGGGAGTAAATGATGACATAATTTTCTTTTTTTTTATCAACTAGGCTATTCCTTATTATAATCATTTCCTCCCATATATAGCAAACTATGTGACATTCACTATGTATAAATGTGTAAAACTGTCACTTGTTGTAAGTTCAGCGATGTACATTTGCAAACCAAATCTGTTTTTTTTATTTTTTTTAGATTAACAGATTAATCAAGCTATTAAAAATAGGTTTGGTGTGAAACGGTGAGTATTATTAAGTCAAGTCAAGTCAAGTGTATTTATATAGCGCTTTTCACAATACAGATTGCATCAAAGCAGCTTCACAGCATTAAACCAAAATAACACAACAAGGTTGTTTCTAGTGTAAATTTATTGATTGATAAAATTAAATTAATATCCCCAAAATATCCCCAACTGAGCAAGCCAAAGGCAACAGTGGCAAGGAACCGAAAACTCCATCAAGTGACCTAATGGTGTCCTAAAACTCCATCAGGTGACCCAATGGAGAAAAAAAACCTTGGGAGAACCCAGGCTCAGTCGGGGGCCAGTTCTCCTCTGGCATTTATGAACTATTTATTACGTTCTATGTTTGTCCATGTTAAATTGTGCCTCACATTCACAAGCTGAGAGCCTGATTATAACCAGTGTCAGTCCTGTCTGTAACTCAAACAGTGCTACTGTTCATTTAACACTGGGAGATTGTGTGTGCCTGTATGACGAATTTCTATAAATAAATGAAAAAGGAACATAACAGGAAACAAATTGCACGTATAAAATCTTAACATAAATAAAAAATACATATCTATTTTTTTTTTTTTCCTTTATTTTTTTTTTTCATTTATTATAACAACAGGCAAACAATGTGGAAAACACAATTTTAAAAATGAAAGAAGAACAACAAAAGGAAACAGATGTCAGGTTTACAACCTTAAAATAAAAAAATAAAAAAAAATCCTCAAATTAAGAACATAATCACCAGCACGTTCATGAAAAACCAGTTGATATCATTTGTACAGGTTCTGAAAGTTAAAGCACAGAGATAGCAACGTCTGCACATGGTTTTCTGTTCTATGCAAAAGACCAAACTCAGTAAACATCATAATAATAAAGTATACTATGTACAGAAAAAAAGATGAGCCCAGAAGATGAACACAATGCATTTAATTACACGTTAAGCGGTTTCCTCCCATAGAAAATCGTTAAAGAAAATTATTGACACTTAGTATATTAAGTCACAAGTTTTTGAGTTCAAATGAGTTTTTCACATTAAACATATTAGAACGTGTGTGAGTGGTGAAGAGTGGACAGTGTGAGAGTGGTGAAGAGTGAGAGTGGTGAAGAGTGTGAGAGTGGTGAAGAGTGGACAGTGTGAGAGTGGTGAAGAGTGAGAGTGGTGAAGAGTGTGAGAGTGGTGAAGAGTGAGAGTGGTGAAGAGTGAGAGTGGTGAAGAGTGGACAGTGTGAGAGTGGACAGTGTGAGAGTGGTGAAGAGTGGACAGTGTGAGAGTGGTTGAAGAGTGGACAGTGTGAGAGTGGTGAAGAGTGGACAGTGTGAGAGTGGTGAAGAGTGAAGAGTGTGAGAGTGGTGAAGAGTGGAGAAGAGTGGACAGTGTGAGAGTGGTGAAGAGTGTGAGAGTGGTGAAGAGTGGACAGTGGTGAAGAGTGGAGAAGAGTGAACAGTGTGAGAGTGGAGAAGAGTGGACAGTGTGAGAGTGGTGAAGAGTGGACAGTGTGAGAGTGGTGAAGAGTGTGAAGAGTGGTGAAGATTGGACAGTGTGAGAGTGGTGAAGAGTGGACAGTGTGAGAGTGGACAAGAGTGTGAGGGTGGTGAAGAGTGGACAGTGTGAGAGTGGAGAAGAGTGGACAATGTGAGAGTGGAGAAGAGTGGACAGTGTGAGAGTGGTGAAGAGTGGAGAAGAGTGGACAGTGTGAGAGTGGTGAAGAGTGGTGAAGAGTGTGAGAGTGGTGAAGAGTGGTGAAGAGTGGACAGTGTGAGAGTGGTGAAGAGTGTGAGAGTGGTGAAGAGTGGACAGTGTGAGAGTGGTGAAGAGTGGACAGTGTGAGAGTGGTGAAGAGTGGACAGTGTGAGAGTGGTGAAGAGTGGAGAAGAGTGAACAGTGTGAGAGTGGAGAAGAGTGGACAGTGTGAGAGTGGAGAAGAGTGGACAATGTGAGAGTGGAGAAGAGTGGACAGTGTGAGAGTGGAGAAGAGTGGACAGTGTGAGAGTGGTGAAGAGTGGACAGTGTGAGAGTGGAGAAGAGTGGACAGTGTGAGAGTGGACAGTGTGAGAGTGGAGAAGAGTGGACAGTGTGAGAGTGGTGAAGAGTGGACAGTGTGAGAGTGGTGAAGAGTGGACAGTGTGAGAGTGGAGAAGAGTGTGAGAGTGGTGAAGAGTGGACAGTGTGAGAGTGGTGAAGAGTGGACAGTGTGAGAGTGGTGAAGAGTGGACAGTGTGAGAGTGTGAGAGTGGTGAAGAGTGGACAGTGTGAGAGTGGAGAAGAGTGGACAGTGTGAGAGTGGAGAAGAGTGGACAATGTGAGAGTGGAGAAGAGTGGACAGTGTGAGAGTGGTGAAGAGTGGACAGTGTGAGAGTGGTGAAGAGTGTGAGAGTGGTGAAGAGTGGACAGTGTGAGAGTGGTGAAGAGTGGACAGTGTGAGAGTGGTGAAGAGTGGACAGTGTGAGAGTGGAGAAGAGTGTGAGAGTGGTGAAGAGTGGACAGTGTGAGAGTGGTGAAGAGTGGACAGTGTGAGAGTGGTGAAGAGTGGACAGTGTGAGAGTGGTGAAGAGTGGACAGTGTGAGAGTGGAGAAGAGTGAACAGTGTGAGAGTGGAGAAGAGTGGACAGTGTGAGAGTGGTGAAGAGTGGACAGTGTGAGAGTGGTGAAGAGTGTGAGAGTGGTGAAGAGTGGACAGTGTGAGAGTGGTGAAGAGTGGACAGTGTGAGAGTGGAGAAGAGTGTGAGAGTGGTGAAGAGTGGACAGTGTGAGAGTGGTGAAGAGTGGACAGTGTGAGAGTGGAGAAGAGTGTGAGAGTGGTGAAGAGTGGACAGTGTGAGAGTGGTGAAGAGTGGACAGTGAGAGAGTGGAGAAGAGTGGACAGTGTGAGAGTGGTGAAGAGTGGACAGTGTGAGAGTGGTGAAGAGTGGACAGTGAGAGAGTGGAGAAGATTGGACAGTGTGAGAGTGGTGAAGAGTGTGAGAGTGGTGAAGAGTGGACAGTGTGAGAGTGGTGAAGAGTGTGAGAGTGGTGAAGAGTGGACAGTGTGAGAGTGGTGGACAGTGTGAGAGTGGTGAAGAGTGGACAGTGTGAGAGTGGTGAAGAGTGGACAGTGTGAGAGTGGTGAAGAGTGGACAGTGAGAGAGTGGAGAAGATTGGACAGTGTGAGAGTGGTGAAGAGTGTGAGAGTGGTGAAGAGTGGACAGTGTGAGAGTGGTGAAGAGTGGACAGTGAGAGAGTGGTGAAGAGTGTGAGAGTGGTGAAGAGTGGACAGTGTGAGAGTGGTGGACAGTGTGAGAGTGGTGAAGAGTGGACAGTGTGAGAGTGGTGAAGAGTGGACAGTGTGAGAGTGGTGAAGAGTGGACAGTGTGAGAGTGGTGAAGAGTGGAGAAGAGTGAACAGTGTGAGAGTGGAGAAGAGTGGACAGTGTGAGAGTGGTGAAGAGTGGACAGTGTGAGAGTGGTGAAGAGTGTGAGAGTGGTGAAGAGTGGACAGTGTGAGAGTGGAGAAGAGTGTGAGAGTGGTGAAGAGTGGAGAAGAGTGTGAGAGTGGTGAAGAGTGGACAGTGTGAGAGTGGTGAAGAGTGGACAGTGAGAGAGTGGAGAAGAGTGGACAGTGTGAGAGTGGTGAAGAGTGTGAGAGTGGTGAAGAGTGTGAGAGTGGTGAAGAGTGTGAGAGTGGTGAAGAGTGGACAGTGTGAGAGTGGTGAAGAGTGGACAGTGGAGAAGAGTGGACAGTGTGAGAGTGGTGAAGAGTGTGAGAGTGGTGAAGAGTGGACAGTGTGAGAGTGGTGAAGAGTGGACAGTGTGAGAGTGGTGAAGAGTGGACAGTGTGAGAGTGGAGAAGAGTGTGAGAGTGGTGAAGAGTGGACAGTGTGAGAGTGGTGAAGAGTGGACAGTGTGAGAGTGGTGAAGAGTGGACAGTGAGAGAGTGGTGAAGAGTGGACAGTGTGAGAGTGGTGAAGAGTGGAGAAGAGTGGACAGTGTGAGAGTGGAGAAGAGTGGACAGTGTGAGAGTGGTGAAGAGTGTGAGAGTGGTGAAGAGTGGACAGTGTGAGAGTGGTGAAGAGTGGACAGTGTGAGAGTGGTGAAGAGTGGACAGTGTGAGAGTGGTGAAGAGTGTGAGAGTGGTGAAGAGTGGACAGTGTGAGAGTGGTGAAGAGTGGACAGTGTGAGAGTGGTGAAGAGTGGACAGTGAGAGAGTGGAGAAGAGTGGACAGTGTGAGAGTGGTGAAGAGTGTGAGAGTGGTGAAGAGTGGACAGTGTGAGAGTGGAGAAGAGTGGACAGTGTGAGAGTGGAGAAGAGTGGACAGTGTGAGAGTGGTGAAGAGTGTGAGAGTGGTGAAGAGTGGACAGTGTGAGAGTGGAGAAGAGTGGACAGTGTGAGAGTGGTGAAGAGTGGACAGTGTGAGAGTGGAGAAGAGTGGACAGTGTGAGAGTGGAGAAGAGTGGACAGTGTGAGAGTGGTGAAGAGTGTGAGAGTGGTGAAGAGTGGACAGTGTGAGAGTGGAGAAGAGTGGACAGTGTGAGAGTGGTGAAGAGTGGACAGTGTGAGAGTGGTGAAGAGTGGACAGTGTGAGAGTGGTGAAGAGTGGACAGTGTGAGAGTGGTGGCGCTGTTTTGTAAAAACACAGAAGAAAAGTTTTCCGGAAGAGAGAAGAGAATGGATGTTGAGTTATTTTAATCATTGGTGTCTGAGAACAGATTTATTCTCACATGTTCTTTATACAGATTATCATTTCTATTAATTTTCCACTGAATTATGTGATCTGAAGAGCGAGCGCTGTTTTCTTCTGTGCGTGTCTTTTATGAGTCAGAGTTCATTCGCTCTAGAGCTGAGAGAAACATACAGATGAAACATGAAGCCAAATAAATATATGAATACGAAGATATATGTTCTGTGTGTGTTTTTAATGCGGATCGGGGTATTTTTATTTATTAATTTTATTTGTATTTTTTTTATAAAGAAAGTCAAATGGGAAAACCTACGAGATACGCGAGGAAAAATGTATTCTCTGTCAGCGCCACCAGGTGTGAATTAGCTGAAGGCAATCATACAAAACAGTAAAAAAGGATGGGGGAAACGAGCAAAAAATTGCTAAATTATACAATGCTAAAAACGTTTTAAAAAAATCTAACTATTACATCAGGATAGTCTAGTACAATTTTTTTTATTTTTTTATTCTCTTATTTGAATTACTTATTTTGAAGCATTGACTGCCTATGTGGAAGTAAATAGGTTTATTTCAAATGGGTTTGTTCTACTCATGTTATATACATGTTTTGTAATGATACAGTTTTGTAGTTCCTTTTATCTTTTTTTTTCTCATCTATATTTTTTTGCCAAAAAAATTACTCCAGATCCCACTGCTGCTGCTGCTGCTGCTGCTGCCACAGCTGGACCTCCTATTACTGCTGCTTTCCCAACAGTTAATGCAGTTGTCATCATGGATGCCATTGCTCCTCCTCCTCCTCCTGCTGCTCCTATTACTGCTGCTTTCCCAACAGTTAATGCAGTTGTCATCATGGATGCCATTGCTCCTCCTCCTCCTCCTGCTGCTGCTACTGCTCCACCTACTCCTGCTCCCACTGCTCCTACTGTTGCACATTTCTTGAGTAGAAGATCATTCTGAGTCTCCTTATAGTCCTGCTCTGTGTATCTCTTGTATGCATTCATCATCCTCAGTGACTCAATCTTTTTCAGAAGCTCAGTGACCTGAGATCGATCTTCATCTTTGTTGTTAAAAACATGATAACGTCCTGAACACTGATCAACTACAGACCGCAGTGTTTCACATTCTCCCAGATATCTCTCTATTGGCTTATGTAACTGATCTCCGTGAGTAAAGAGCACTATTGTGTGTTTTAAGAGCTTTGATCCAAAATTATTCTTGATCCATTTCACAACTTTCCTGCTCTCCTCTGTTAAAGTCTCACCCAGTCTGATCACCAGCAGAAACACATCAACACTATGAGGAGTAAGCATATTCTCTATTTGAGTTTCAGCATATTTAATCTTCACTGATGTGTCAGAGAGTCCTACAGTGTCGATCACTGTGATTTTTTGTCCATCCAGCTCTTTTTTTTCTGATCGACAGAATCTGGTCACAGCCTCAGGAGACAAATCTTCTTTAAATGTTTCTCTAACACCTAAGATGGTGTTTCCTGAAGCGCTCTTTCCTGATCCAGTCGAGCCCAACAGCATAATATTCACAATAGAAGGTTCTTCCATGATGATCCTCTGCATCTTGTCTGTGAGTGGAGTAGATGTTGTCCTTTTTCTCTCTCTCTATTACAAGGAAACATATTTTGTTAATTAAACGAATTTAACCTGCTGCTTCTTTACACAGCTTAAGTTTATATATATATATATATATATATATATATATATATATATATATATATATATATATAAAGAGTTCAGATGCAAAAGCCTCTAAGTGCCATCTGAAAATTTCTTCTAGAATGATCATTTTTATCAAGCTCGAATATTAAAGTTCAGTAATTTCACTTAAATGACAATAAATAGGTAATTTTCATTGCCATTTAAGTGAAATTACTGAACTTAAATATACAAGCTTGATAAAAATGATCATTCTAGAAGAAATTTTCAGATGGCACTTAGAGGCTTTTGCATCTGAACTCTTCATATATATATATATATATATAACGGTATAATGGTACATGTTAGGGCTGGGCGATATATCGCATGATATTGTTATGCGCATCTCATCAGTAAAACCGGTTCCTTGATTAGTAGTAAATCACCTTCACCTGCTTTCAGATGGAGCGGCATTTACTACAAAGAGCCGTAGTTAACTGACAAGCTGAGCCATATCGCATCGATATCGCGGACGTATCGCCAGCGATAATTAATGCGATATGGCTCAGCTTGTCAGTTAGCTACGGCTCTTTGTACACAGCAAAAACTCCAGTGTTAAATTAACACTCCTGGGAGTGTATATGAACACTCAAGAGTGTTGAAGTTAATGAGATAATTAAGTGATTAATTTAGTGATGATTGAACATTATTGAAGACACCTGATGTTAACAAGCAGAATCACTGAAGGAGAAAATCACAAATTCTAAGCCACCATTATGGAGAATAATGTTTGCTTTAGTTGGACTCTTGAGCCTTATCTTATTAATTTTAGATTTTGTCTGTCTGAGGTATTTGAGTTATAATTGCCAGATGAATGAAGAAAAAAAGTGATCTGATGGTGTTGTTTATATTATGACATTCATCATTTGAACTTGATCACTGAACTCATTAAGATCCTTCTTTCTGACTTCGATTTATGTTGTTGGTTACAGCATAACTGTGAATCTGCATAAATGCCCAGAATTTTTGATATAATATAAAGGATTTCTTAAAAGTTGTTTAAAAAAAATCATTCTTTTAGGCACACACAGATGTCAAGATTCAGTCTATGCATCTCAACAATGGTGAGGAGCAGAATATTCAATCAGGAAAAGTAAATTACATAGACAATTCAGATCATAATTTATTCATACCACAATGCATGATGGGAGCCATTAATGAGTTGTGATTGGTGGCAGCCACTGCAACATGCTTTATTATTGTCACCATTGTTGAGATGCACAGGCTGATTATTGATGTCTGTGTTTTAAATGAATTTAGTTGAAAGTCTTTTGATCAGAACAATGTTTATTAAATATTTTGAATTATAAGTAAAGTACTGATAATCATAGGCTGTAGAATCACAAAGCTGCTGCTAACAAGTTAAACCAAACTATCTCAATAAGTTTCATTTTTCAGATCACAGCATGATTATGTCAAAACATAACCAACACTATCAGATCACATTTTACTTTGTTCATTTAACTGTTATACATCAATAACAGCAGACAAACAACAATAAAGATTGAAATAAACATCTAAGGTGCAAGAGCCCAACTAAAGCAAACACCCATCACCGTAATGGTAACTTACAATTTGTGATTTTCTCCTTCAGTGATTCTGCTTGTTAACATCAGGTGTCTTCAATAATGCTCAATCATCACTAAATGAATCACTTAATTATCTCATCAGCCCTAAATGCCGCTCCATCTGAAAGCAGGTGATGGCGATTTACTACTAATCAAGGGAACCGGCTTTACTGATGAGACGCGCATAACAATATCGTGCGATATATCGCCCAGCCCTAGTACATGTAGAGGCGAACCACTGTAAAAAATTGCTGTAAAATTTAAAGCAACTTACTGGCAATTTTGGTTGCCAGTAAGCATGTAAATTTACAAGAGTACTGTAAATTATAAACTACAATTAGACTGTAGAATTATACAGCACACCTGTAAAATCAGCAAAACTAGAGCAGCTGTGAATTTACAGTTCTTTAATGTAATCTTTACAGTATGTTACTGTCAGATGGTTCAGAATGCAGCAGTCAGACTTTTGACAAGGAAGATTGATCATATTTCCCCAATGCGTTCGTTGCATGCCAGTTTGTTCCCAGCTAACAGACCTTTGTTATAAGAACGTTCTCCAAATATTCAGTGTTGGTTCTGGGAACGTGAAAAATGTCCAGTTTTCTTGACGTTAGAGGAACGTGTTTTAAAAGGTATAATGTTCCTCAAACGTTCTTTCAACTTAATTTTTATTTAAAATTCAACATTATAGGAACGTTGATTTCTAACATTCCAAGAGCATAAAAATGTCCAGTTTCCTTAATGTTACTAGAATGTTATTTAAAGGTTAGTGTGATGTTCCTGAAACATTCTTTCAATCATCTTTCCAAAGAGTAATAAGAACACAAACTACAACTTTATTCAGACACAGCCTTAGATGAATTGAAGATAAAATACAATAACTCTCTGAAGATCTGATTAAACAACCCCACAAACAGCTTTACCAGCTTCACTTATTACTAACCAGACTGACTATTTCTGCCACACGTCTACAGAAGATCTTATTGAGAATTAACAGAGGTTTAGATGTTGATGTCTTATTGAAAATGTTCCGTTTGAGGTCACCATTATGGAGATCAGTGTTTGCTTTAGTTGGGCTCTTGACTCCTGACTTCCATTAAGCTGGTGCTTTATCAGCAATTGCAGGTGTTTATGGAGAACGACATGTCTGCTTTAATAACAGACAAAGGACTGCATTTAATCAATTGCTTTCACTGTAGTTTTGCTTAGAATTGATTTGAATTTTCTGATTTTTCTTTTTGTTTTTAAAGCAATGAACGGATTAGCTCCAAGCTATCTCTCTGATCTTTTGAAATTAAATAACTCTGCTAGATCATTGAGGTCATCTTAACAAAGACTGCTGATGGAATCTAAAATTAAAACGAGAGATGACCGTGCATTTTCTGTAGTTGGTCCAAAATTGTTGAATAGTCTTCCTCTATCCCTAAGACTAGTATCCACAGAGTCTGTTTTTAAATCCAAGTTAAAAGCCTACCTCTTTTCAGAGGCTTACAGCTGTCCTTGATTTTAATGTTGAATTTTCAAATTGGTGTTTCCAGTGTAAACTCCGTTTATCATTTGTTTTGCGTTTTTTTCTTGGTTTTTAGATATTTATTAGGGCTGGGCGATTTAAATCGCGATATTGTTATGCGCATCTCGTCAGTAAAGCCAGTTCCTTGATTAGTAGTAAATCGCCATCCGTTGCTTTAGTTGGGCTCTTGACCATTATATGATTACTTTAATATTTACTGTTGTTTGTCTGCTGTTATTGATTTATAACAGTTAAATGAACAAAGTTATCTTATAGTGTTGGTTATGTTTTGACATAATCATGCTGTGATCTGAAAAAGGAAACTTATTGAGATAGTTTGGTTTAACTTGTTAGCAGCAGTTTTGTGATTCTTCAGCCTATGATTATCAGTACTTTACTTATAATTCAAAATATTTAATAAACATTGTTCTGATCAAAAGACTTTCGGATAAATTCATTAAAAACACAGACATCAATAATCAGCCTGTGAATCTCAACAATGGTGACAATAATAAAGCATGTTGCAGTGGCTGCCACCAATCACAACTCATTAATGGCTCCCATCATGCATTGCGGTATGAATAAATTATGATCTGAATTGTCTATGACAATTTACTTTTCCTAATTGAATATTCTGCTCCTCACCATTGTTGAGATGCATAGACTGAATCTTGACATCTGTGTGTGCCTAAAAGAATGATTTTTTTTTTTTAAAACAACTTTTAAGAAATCCTTTATATTATATAAAAAATTCTGGGCAATTATGCAGATTCACAGTTATGCTGTAACCAACAACATAAATCGAAGTCAGAAAGAAGGATTTTAATGAGTTCAGTGATCAAGTTCAAATGATGATTGTCATAATACAACCAACACCATCAGATCACTTTTTTTCTTTGTTCAACTGGCGATTATAATTCAGATACCTCAGACAAACAAAATCTAAAGTTAATAATATATGGGTCAAGAGTCCAACTAAAGCAACCATTGATCGTCATAACGGTGGCTTACAATTTGTGATTTTCTCCTTCAGTGATTCTGCTTGTTAACATCAGGTGTCTTCAATAATGTTCAATCATCACTAAATTAATCACTTAATTATCTCATCAGCCCTAAATGCCGCTCCATCTGAAAGCAGGTGATGGTGATTTACTACTAATCAAGGAACCGGCTTTACTAACGAGATGCGCATAACAATATCGCGATTTAAATCGCCCAGCCCTAATATTTATCCTGTTGTACACCACAATGGCCAACTACTGTTGCTTTTACTGTGCTATATAAATACAAGTTGATTGATCGATTACTGTTATTAATAATACACTGAATTAAAACCTGCAATAACTCATTTCATTTGAGGAAATCGATTGGTCAATTGCCAGTCAATATTTATACTGTGAGCTTACTTCACTTGAGTCCACTAAGAAAAAGACTTAAGTTAACTAGAAACATAATTTTAACTAAATCCTGCTAGTTAACAACATCACACATGCATGAAATGAAGATCTTAACAAAAAAAAAAAAATCAATGCATCAACAACTTCCTTCAAGTACAGCAACATACAGCGTATCATCAGTGTTTCTCTGCTCATCCTGGACTGAAGCACAGGCTCTACTCTTCAACACAATGGTGACACACAAACAAACAATACAGAAACACTTTAAACCCCATCAGAACATTAAACACTAGCATATCTCCACTATAGCATTATGTGCAAAAACACATAAAATCACATAAAGTAATTCACAGAATTTTACTTTTTTTTGTTTAATAAATCTGATTGTGAGATTTTACAGGAAACAACTGACTTCCTACCACAGTCTTAGATGTAATCAACTGAAGAAAAAAAAAAGAGACATTAAATCTGTGAAGATCTCAGCAGAGGAGGATTAAACAACTCCACAAACAGCATTACCAGCTTCACTTATTACTAACCAGACTTCATGTCTGTCATAATCAGAAGTTCTTTTTGATAATTAACAGAGGTTTAGAAGTTTATGATTTATTGAAAATATTTCATTTGAAGTTACCATGATTGTGGTCAGTGTTTACTTTAGTTGGGTTCTTGACTCTTAGAGGGATTTTATCATTCTTAAATGAAAATATATTCAGTAGTTAATTGCTCTCATGTTGTTCAAAACCAAAAATATTTTTTGTTCATTTTCAGAACACTAATTAAGATTTTGTTGATGAAATCTGAGAGCTGACCCACTCCTTCACAGGCATCTATGTATTTTTGCATCACTGGTCTAGGAAATTTGGAAAACAATTTCGGGTTAAAATAATCCGAGTGATAATAGTGGCTCAACCTTCGGTTTATCACTCGACGACAATATTTTTGTGCACAAGAAAACCAAAAATAATGCCTTTATTCAACTATTATTTTTTTTTCTGTGTGGGCCTCTAAACATAAAAGTGCCTTACTAATGTCCCAAAATGAATGGCTTACCTTTCACACTTTCCTATCAAATGATTGTGAGCGTCATCTCCTCAGTTCTCGTGCATGCGTTGCGTTGCTCTCGTGAACTCGCGTCAGAGGCCCACACAGGAAAAAAAATTAATAGTTGAATAAAGTCGTTATTTTGGGATTTTTTTGTGCACAAAAAGTATTCTCGTCGTTTGATAAACTTTAGTCACTGTAGTCACTTGGACTAACAATGTCTTTACTAGATCATCAAAAATATCTTAATTTGTGTTCTGAAGATGAACAAACGTCTTACGGGGATTGGAACAACATGAATTCATTTTTGGGTGAACTAACCCTTTAAAAACACTAACGTTAGATTTTTTCTGTCTGCTATAACCATGTCTTTATAAGACAAATTGTTAGATAGATTTCACCTTATTTATTGTAGTAGTGCTGTGATTCTACAGCAGTGTTTCCCAACCCTGCTCCTGAAGGACCCACTGCAGGTTTTCTTTGTCTCCCTAATCAAACACACCTGATTCAACTCATCAGCTCATTAGAAGAAACTCTAGGACAGGGATGGGCAAATGCTGTCCTGGAGGGCCACTGTCCTGCAGAGTTTAGCTCCAACCCTGATAAACTCTCCTCTCTGTAGCTTTCTAGTAATCCTGAAGACATTGATTAGCTGGTTCAGGTGTGTTTGATTAGGGTCAGATAGATGAAACTATGGTGACAAACAAAACTCTGAACATCACAAATCAAGCTACTAAAAAGTCACATAAAAAAAAAAAAAAAAAAAAAATGCATGCTGGGAGTTCTGTACTATGGTGGTACCCAGCATGCATTGTGACATGAAGCTTTTCATTTGAGTGTCACCATTGTTGAGATTCATATTATGCTGATTGTTGATGTCTGTGCGTGAGAAAATAACTTGGTGTTTTAAAATTTTCTTTGCTTAATGTGTTTAAATTGTTCAAATTATAAAAAATTGTTGGGTGTTCAGAATATAAAATCACAGAATTATTATATTCAATCTTGTTGACAGACCAGAAAAATAATATATTACACTCCATATGAACTTAGGTCCTTTTGATTTATAAGTTCTATTGATGACATCATCAATTCAGAGCTATAGCCACAAGATTACCTTTCTCTCGGCTTTTATACTACATATATTGTGCCTTATAAACACACATGTACGGCAGCCAGAGAAAAACAAACGTCAAGGGCAAGAGCCCAACTAAAGCCAACACTGATCACCATCATGGTAACTACAAACTAAACAATAAATCATCAACATCTAAACCTCTGTTAATTATCAAAAAGAACTTCTGATTATGACAGACATGAAGTCTGGTTAGTAATAAGTGAAGCTGGTAATGCTGTTTGTGGAGTTGTTTAATCCTCCTCTGCTGAGAACTTCACAGATTTAATGTCTTCTTTTTTCTTCAGTTGATTACATCTAAGACTGTGGTAGGAAGTCAGTTGTTTCCTGTAAAATCTCACAATCAGATTTACTAAACAAAAACAAGTAAAATTCTGTGAATTTTCTGTTTTGCACACATTGCTATAGTGGAGATCTGTTAGTGTTTAATGTTCTGATGGGATTTAAAGTGTTTCTGTATTGACTGTTTGTGTGTCACCATTGTGTTGAAGAGCAGAGCCAGTGCTTCAGTCCAGGATGAGCAGAGAAACACTGATGGTATGCTGTTTGTTGCTGTACTTGAAGGAAGGGACTGTGTAGTTGCTGATGCATTGATAATTTTTTTGTTAAGATCTTCATCTCATGCATGTGTGATGTTGTTAACTAGCAGGATTTAGTTAAAATAATGTTTCTAGTTAACTTATTTAAGTCTTTTTCTTAGAGGACTCAAGTGAAGTAATCTCACAGTATAAATATTTACTGGCAATTGACCAATCCAGCAGCCATGTCACCCTGTAGCCTAAGACTGGTTGCCCACTGAAGCTAAGCAGGGCTGAGCCTGGTTAGTACCTGGATGGGAGACCTCCTGAGAAAAACCAGGTTGCTGCTGGAAGAGGTGTTAGTGAGGCCAGCAGGGGGTGCTCACCCTGTGGTCTGTGTGGGTCCTAACGCCCCAGTGTAGTGACGGGGACACTATACTGTCAAAGAGCACCGTCCTTCGGATGAGACGTTAAACCGAGGTTCTGACTCTCTGTGGTCATTAAAAATCCCAGGATGTCTTTCGAAAGAGTAGGGGTGTAACCCCGGCATCCTGGCCAAATTTGCCCCTTGGCCTCTGTCCATCATGGCCTCCTAATCATCCCCATATATACTGATTGGCTTCATCACTGTCTCCTCTCCACCAGTAAGCTGGTGTGTGGTGGGCGTTCTGGCGCAATATGGCTGCCGTCGCATCATCCAGGTGGATGCTGCACATTGGTGGTGGTTGAGGAGATCCCCCCTTCTATGTAAAGCGCTTTGAGTGCCGAGAAAAGCGCTATATAAAAATGTAATGAATTATTATATTTACTGGCAATTGACCAATCGATTTCCTCAAATGAAATGAGTTATTGCAGGTTTTAATTCAGTGCATTATTAATAACAGTAACATACTGTAAAGATTATACTGTTCTGCTCGTTTTTTTTTACAGTATAATTGTAGATTATGTTTTGCAAGTACTCTGGTAAATTTACAGCAATTTAATTTACGTTGCTGTAAATTTTACAGCAACTTTATATGACTTTGTGTGGTGGCGTTCATGTGCATTTAACTAGTTATTTGTTAAAATTAAATCGATTAGAAAGAAAAAAAGCAGAAGGACAACCTGTCCTCACTCCTCGGCATCAAAAACTGAAGCACAAGCGCCAATATGGCACTATGTACCTGCAGCCGTCACAATAACGACAAACTCCATTACTTTCACTGGCTTGTCATATCAAAACAGGTCTATATTTAATTAGTTGCATTAGTAAAAGTAGAAATAGTTTTACTAGCCTACTTTCGTTTTTGAGCTCCTAACGCGCCAACACTAACACACTTCTCAACAATACAAACACAGGTAGATCACAGTACAGTCACTTGCATTTCATAAGATTATTTTACCATAGCAATCAATTTCATGATGTGATGTTAATCACATTTAAATAACTTTCAGTGCTTGTTTTGACAGTATGTGTGTTTAGGCACACTTGGTATGACGTGCGTCACCAACACAACACCAATGTTAACATACTAAACAAAACTGAACAAACTTTATGACCATTATGAACACTAATACATGACTGGATATATACTCCATCTAACATCTACTCACATGTGTGAAGAATCAAGATGAGCTCCACCAAGTTTCTCTTCACTTCCTAATGTTTGCAGGCTTGATGATGCACTAAAGTGAAGCTGAAAGATTTGTTTCACTCAATGGTTACCGCTGACACCCACATAGAAACACTGTGACGTCCCAGATCCGGCCCACATCTGGCCTGCAGCGTGTAATGATGACCCTTGGGTGGCTGATATATTCTTATAATACTGTTGTATCTCATACTGCAATATCGCAGGGTTTGTGATGTGAAAACATTAATGGAACACTATTGTTAGATTTTAAAAACATCAGTGAATCAGGCTACATCATGATGATTATAAAACCATCAACAGGAAACCATCTTCATCTGATCTCAAGTCAATTTAGCTTTCTCTGCTGCTGTAAATGTGATTGACAAACACACTGTCACAGCGGCCAAAAAAGACATAATATATAATAAGAGTTAAGAGCCCAACTAATGGAAACACTAATCACTGTTATGGTGACTTCAAATGAAACACATTAGAGTTAAACCTCTGTTAATTCTCAATAAAAACTTTTGTAGACGTCTGACAGAAATAAAGTCAGTCTGGTTAGTAATAAGTGAAGCTGGTAATGCTGTTTGTGGAGTTGTTTACTACTCCTCTGCTGAGATCTTCACAGATTTAATGTCTTCTTTTCTCTTCAGTTGATTTCATCTAAGATTGTGGCTGAAATTACTCCATATTTAATATACACAGATTTTGTGGCTACGATAAGGTCCAGTTCTGGTTTATTTCTTTGCTCTTGGCTGACATGTGGCATTGCTATGCAGAGGTGTAAAGTCCAGGTTCAGAAAGTAAAAGTCCTCCTCAGTATTTTGTTCCAATCACCTGGATTTGCTAATTCAGCAGGAGAGAGAACTAATTAGTGAAATCAGCTGCTGAGTTTATGGGTGGAATAAACATATGGCAGGACTTTTACTCTTTGGCCCCTGGATTACCCACCTCTGAGCCTGAGGCAAGACACTTTCACAAGAAAAATAAATAAACAGACATGACTATCAGCCTGCAGTCATTAGGCTACTTAGTCTAAAAGATAATTTTGTCCGTCTAATCATGTATTATTTACTTGCAAGAATGTAGCCCCTACCAAACTTGTACACGCCGTTTAGACATAGGCTTACTTCTAACTTTTTTGTCCGTTGCTGCTTTGGCCATGACAAAAACATACGCACGAAAGCCGAAAACAAACACTGGTTGGCCTCTCACGTCCAAATTTGAGGAAGTGGTGGGGGAAGTGACGTATACCGTAAAGCAGTCGAATTTTGTAGTTGTTTTTGTGCTTGGGTTACTACCTGAACCCCGAAGTTACATAGTGCCAGTAAAAGCGACACAAACCCCGCAGCACTTGGTATAATTAAACATTAATTTGATGGCAGATCCAGAAAGGTTCAAACGACAATCACCAGTGACAACTGGATATTCACCCGTTGTAAAACGCAAAAGACTTCGGACTTCGGAGTGGCTACAGAAAAAAAGAGACTGCAACCAGCCCGTGCGAAAACAAGGACAAATATCGGAAGGGCATTAAATGTAGTCACGCAATGCTGATGTTGTTAACATTAACAATTTGAGAACAAAGTATAATTTGCACGGTTTGACGTGATATGATAAGCGATTGTTATATTTAATTGGCGCGATTTACTGCAATGCTTTTTTCCCCTTAGTTGGTCAGAACAAAAGTGGATGTTTCTTGTTCAGACGACATTTTCCAGTGAAAATTCTTATGTTGGTCATACTTCCAAACAGTAGAATCTGTGATTGCGAATGTGCAATTGAATGTGCACATTCTCCTCAAAACACTGGATTCACCCGCGCTGTCATGCCGAGGCACAACACACGTAAAGTTGATATTCCCCGAATAACTGCAATTGCAGAATTCGAACAGACATGGCGACAAAAAGGAAAAACTACGGACTGCAGCTTTAAGGAAACAGAAAAAAATACTGTATAAAAATACAGTAATCTTTCAGTATAAAAAATGTGAATTACTGTAATTTGTCAATAATGCCATAATACTTAAAATAGCAACTGAGTTGTTAATATACTATTATTTACAGAGTTATGTGTACCATTTGAAATAAAATAAAAAGTGACCATTAAAAAAATCAGATATTTTCAGTAAAATTTTAATATTTAATATTTTTGTTATGTCTGTAATACGACTCGTACTTGAGCTTACTTCACTTCTTTATTGTTTCTGCTTTTTCGTTTTACATCACCGAACTGTGTGCAAAAAACATTCAAGCCTTTACGTCACTTCCGTTCCGGTCTATATACCATAGTACCTGCAATTATGTGAAGTATCAGTACAAATGAAGTGATAAACTGACAAAATCTGATTGTGTTATAATAGTAATGGTAATGGCCAGCAGAGACCAGTAGAAGACCAGTTATTGGATCACTTTTATTTTAAACTTCTTAATTCTAACCAGTTTTCTGCACTAAAGCAAACCAGTTTTTCCATGTTAACTCAATAATGCATGCTCACACACACACACACACACACACACAGACAAATGTTGTATTTCAATGCTATTGCGATCCATCTAAATATTCCCAAGTTTAGCTAACCACATGGTAGAATAAATAACGTTATATAGTCCCAATGTCCTCAAACGAGTGCTTCACATTTACTGATGTCCTAGAGTGCTACTATTACTAAAATATGTCAAACTTTAATCCCCATATGATGATAGAGACAGTATTGTACATAAATACATTTGTTTCATTCATATAATTTGAATAGATTTTTTACCTGGGTCATTTTTCTTTCGGGAACTGGTGTAGAAGTGTTTTGCTGATATTCCAGCCATTTTCTTCTCACTGACATTGGTGTAATGTTGTGATATCACCACAAGATGGTGTGGGCAGTGTCCCTAAATGTGGCCAACAGGTCTAAGATTTACAAATTTGACTATCATTGTGTCAAGAGGCAAAAATGTAATGTCCTCATATGAGGTCGCAGGGTCTCAGGATGTAACAAACATATTACTTTAACTAAACATCAGATTATTATATTAACTAAGCATGCAACAATGTTACAGTATATTCAAACTTTAAATAAAACTTGAGGATATATACTTTTTTTTTTTTTTTTTAAGTATCAGCTTCATGACTCATCAAGTTCTACAAAGATTTTCATGTCAAAAGCATCTGAATATTTCTGTGAAGAAAAAAAAAACACTTTCTCTCCTGAAGTGATGTGTTCAACGTGCAGTTCAACCTGTTCGATCTTATCAAGAACATCTTAGGAAGTTTTGCTTTTCTTAAAAAAAAAAACTGCATTTTTATAATTTCTTGTAAGTTTACATATTTTCTCACTTGTGGGAACCGTGTACCGAACATCCTAAAAGAATGAACTGCAGATTTCCAATGCATTATTGTCAGTAAAATGTGCTCATGAAGTGGTAAAAAACTAAAAGAATTCTGGTTCGTTATAACACCAGAACATGATGTTTTTCTCTCATCTAATGATCCCTGCCGCTAAAGCTTTATGATTAATGGATAAATCGCTATAAGATATTTAATTATGATGTATATGTTTAAGTCATTTTTTATTTTTCTGCAGTTCATGGTAATATTAATGAACTTCAGAATTTTAAATTCTTTAAATTGAAGCGTTTGTACAATAAACTGTGTGTTGGGTCAACAGTCCTGAAGAAACCAAATGACAAACACTGATCTACTGTTTAGCAAACAGTGCTACTGTTCATTTAACACTGGGAGTTTATGTGTGCCTGTACACTGTAAAAATGAATACTCTATATTTACTCAATAAAATTGTGGCAACAGATTACAAGCAATATTATTAATTAAATTGAACAAATTAGAATTGAGTAATAATTAATCAAATTAATTCATTAAAAGTTAACCATTTAAAATGAGTAAAATTTACTTTTTTTTAAACAAAAATATTGAAATAACAGACAGACGTCAAAGATGAATTAAGAACTCTTTATTTTTTATTGGCAACATTGAAGACACCTGATGTTAACAAGCAGAATCACCGAAGGAGAAAACCGTAAATTGTAAATCACCATTATGGTGATCAGTGTTTGTTTTAGTTGGGCTCTTGACCTTAAATCAATAACTTTAGATTGTGTTTGGCTGCTGTACCTAAGTTATAACAGCCAGATGAACAATGAGAAAAGGTGATCTGATGGTGTTGGTTGTGTTTTAACAATCATTATTACACAATCATTTGACCTGAATCTCTGGACTCATATCGTTAAAAATATGATCCTGTACAGGGACAGAGCTGCTATAATTAATTATCTAATATATCTAAAATACAAAAAAAAATTATTTAATTTAGTTTCTAAGCACACAGACATCAAGAATCAGCCTGTGAATCTCAACAATGGTGACATTTATAAAGCATGTTGCAGTGCATTCTGGGTTCCACCAATCACAACTCTTTCATAGCTCCCATCATGCATTGCTGCATGAATAAATAATGAGCTTATGATCAGAGGTGATCTGTTTGTCACCATTGCTGAGATTCATACACTAAATCTTGATGCCTGTGTGTGCCTATATAAAAAACGTTTTTTTTTTAAGTTTTTTTATTTGATCATTTGGATTTCATTGAAAAGGCTAAACATATTATGCTGTACAAGGACAGTGCTGCTATAATTAATAAAATAAACACAACTCAGACATTGGGCTCTATATGAGTTCAGGTGAAATAATGATTGTTAAAACACAACCAACACCATCAGATCACCTTTTCTCGTTGTTCATCTGGCTGTTATAACTCAGGTACAGCAGCCAAACAAAATCTAAAGTTAATGATTTAAGGTCAAGAGCCCAACTAAAGTAAACACTGATCACCATAACGGCGACTTACAATTTACGGTTTTCTCCTTCGGTGATTCTGATTGTTAACATCAGGTGTCTTCAATGTTGCCAATAAAAAATAAAGAGTTCTTAATTCATCTTTGACGTCTGTCTGTTATTTCAATATTTTTGTTTAAAAAAAAAAGTAAATTTTACTCATTTTAAATGGTTAACTTTTAAGGAATTAATTTGATTAATTATTACTCAATTCTAATTTGTTCAATTTAATTAATAATATTGCTTGTAATCTGTTGCCACAATTTTATTGAGTAAATATAGCGTATTCATTTTTACAGTGTATGACACATTTCTATAAATAAATGAAAAAGGAATATAAAAAATACATAAATATTAAAACATTTATTTAACTTTGTGATAAACAGTATTATTTTTCATTTATTATAACAAAAGGCAAATAATGTGAAAAACAATTTTTTTTTTTAAAATAAAAGGACAACAAAAGGAAACAGGTGTCGTTTACAACCAAAAAAAAAAAAAAATCCTGAAACTAAGAGCACAGAATCAGCAGCACGTTCATGAAAAATCAGTTGATATCATTTGTACAGGTTCTGAAAGTTACAGAGATAGCAACGTCTGCACATGGTTTTCTGTTCTAAAGACCAAACTCAGTAAACATCATACTAATAAAGTATACTGTGTACAGAAAAGCAGATGTAACCCCATTGAAGTCACTATTTGGAGAAAAAAGCCAACATATGGAGAATGTTT
This sequence comes from Abramis brama, assembly GCA_022829085.1. NCBI lineage: Eukaryota > Metazoa > Chordata > Actinopteri > Cypriniformes > Leuciscidae > Abramis > Abramis brama. Next base: position 50,365,108 of record CM040767.1, read on the forward strand.
TCCTCAAAAACCTTCATTTCTTTTCGACTGAAGAAAGAAAGACATGAACATATTGGATGACATATGGGGGGTGGGGGGGGGGGGGTAAATTATCAGGAAATTTTTATTAGTAAAAACTAATCCTTTAAGTTTTGTAAAAAAAATATGTTTTTAATGTGTTTAAAAATTGTATTCATGCTTGTAATTTATTTATTCACGCTTATTATATTTTGATCCGTGACCGCAATACTTTAGACGGGATATTTGATCCCATACAGGGCAGCAATTGCGAGTAAATTTCATGTTTGCAGGACTGAGATATGAAGAGTGAAACATCTTTAGCAACAGTGTGAAAGTGAATAGCACATAACAGACACAATACCGATATAAACACAGAAATCTATCGGTTTCAATATGCGTCACGTGACTAAACATGCCTCATCTTTTTCAAAAAGCTCAGTTTCACTGGACAAAAACGCCGTCTCAGTGTTGACGGACATAACTCAACAAAGAGAGATAGCGGAGGAGAAACTTTTTGCATGATTACATTCTATATTAGACACAACAAGGAACATAACTGCAAGTTAAAGTAAGCATTCAATAATTAATAAAGGACAACAGGAGCCACACACACATAGTAAGTTGATAGAAAACACTAACATTTTGAAAATGATGATAACAAAAAAATTTACATTACACCATTACTTCAGGATAGTATAATACAATATAAACATGTATTTGAAAAATTTATTCTGTTATTTGAGTTATTTCTTTTGAAGCATTGACTGTGTTCAATATAGTAAATGTGTTTATTTAAAATGAGTCTGTTTTACTCATGTTATTTTACATCTTATAATGATACTTGTACGGTCTTTTAATACTATAATACTATAATTAGCTATAATTTATTGCCAAAAAATAGACTCCAGCACCCACTGCTATTGCCAGAACTGCACCTCCTGCTAATATTACTGCTGTTTTCACAACAGTAGCTGCTAGTCCTGGTCCTGGTGCTGCTGTTAGTCCTATTAATACTAAAAAAAATTCAAAAATAGATGCTTCTGGTGCTTTTGGTGCTTCTTGTCCTACTGCTAGATTAGCTCCCACTGCTCCCACTACTGCCACTATAACTAATGCTACTGCTGCACATTTCTTGAGTAGAAGAGCTTTCTGAGTCTGCTTATAGTCCTGTTCTGTGTATCTCTTATATGCATTCTTTATCCTCAGTGACTCAATCTTTTCCAGAAGCTCAGTGACCTGAGATCGATCTTCATCTTTGTTGTTAAAAACATGAAAACCTCCTGAACACTGATCAACTACTGAACGCAGTGTTTCACGTTTACTCAGATATCTCTCTATTGGACCGTGTATCTGATCTCCGTGAGTAAAGAGCACTATTGTGTGTTTTGAGAACTTTGATCCAAAATGATCCTGGATCCACTGCGGTGAGGAGTTGGCATGTTTTTCACTTTAAAATAATGGGCCACATCACTAGTAGTTCCTGCGGGATAACAAGGTAACGCTTGAGTAATTAGTGAGGAGTTAGCATGTTTTTCACAAGTAATACAAGTTATTTAATTTTATATTTAACACATACTGTACAGGCACTAGTAATATTCTAACAAACATTGTAATCTGGAAGATGTGGTTTTGCGATTATCGCAACATAAATGCAGCCAATTTCTTCATTAAGGATGCAAATTGTTTTTGACAAGAGAACATCAATGTTTATATTCATATCCTAAAGAGAAGTCCTCCTCTGGCGGCTACTGTAACATAAAGGTAGGTCTTTGGAGTCTGAGACATATTGAACTGACACTCAAGAGCTCATAATAGTGAACTAATCCAATCATGAGTGTCAGCATCACTTCCTAATTATTTAAAATTTTAAACAAATTATCATTATTAGTATTATTCTATGCTTAAGTTTGAAATAAACAGAGAACATGCGTCCATCCTTTGGCAAGAGTAGTAGTCACAATCTCAGCCTGTAGCTAATGTATTTGGGGAAATATAATATTCATAAACTGGTTTCCACTAAGAACCCATTTGAGGCACAAGCTTCTGAAATGTTATGACCATGTTAACCCTAAAACCGTATTCTGGACAAATGTGGGCAAAATAATTTTGATTTATTTTTAAAAAATACTTCCCTTGATCTGAGCGGTACAAGACTTGGCCACTTTTCCTAAGTTTGCCTCCTGAACACACACAATTTTTTTTGACTCAATTCTACAATGTTAAGTGGGTGAAAAAAAAAAAAAAATCCTTAATCTTGTATTTGGGTCAAAAATGGGCACCCATAGAAATGAATGGGAAAAAGTGAAAGTGAAAGTGAAAGTGACAGTGAAAGTGAAAGTGAAAGTGAAAGTAATGTAATTTAGAGCAAAAACTGTAATTTAGAGCATTCTTCTTGTTTTTTTGTAAAAATAAATCAGTACACTGTTAACCCTTGCTGTAAAATTCTGACAATATTATACCATTTTCCATTAAAACAGTAATATACCGTAGAAAATAAAACTAGCCTACAGGAATATACTGTGAATTAACAGTGCTCAAAATCGACACTCAGAGGCTGTTTTCCCAATCACACCCTATACCCTCATTCACTATTCCCTACATTAGTTCACTAATATAGTCCCCTTGACAGAGTGAATGAAAAGAAGTGAGTGAATTGAGACACTGATGAACACCTGATAAGCAGAATCACTGAAGGACAGAGAATCAAGAACAGAAAAAAGAGAAACACAAGAACTACAACTGACTTCCAGCCACACTGAGTGTGAAACCAGTTTACAAACCAGTTTACGATTATTTCTTTCATACATGTACAAAAGTTCTTGTTGAGAATTAACAGAGATTTAGTTATTAATAAAATTTGTTGTCACCATGATGGAGATCAGTATTTGCTTTAGTTGGTCTCTTGTCCCTGGACTTCTTACCTTTCATCTCTCTCTCTGGCTGCTGTAACAGTGAGTTTATAAAAACACATTTGTTATGGCAAGAAAAAGTCAAGAGGAAGATGATCAGGTGTTCTTATTCTTTTGTGATGATGTCACAATCATCCTGGACATGCCTGATTTTCAGATTTTTCCTGTATATAGTCATTGAAATTATAGTTCTCTTACGAGAGGTCTCTCGTACTGCGTTGAAAACGCTAGGGGAAAAACTCTTTTTCACGAAATACTGAAGCAAAAAATTATCCTTTAATTTTGAAATAATGTAAAGCGCATTGCAGCAGCACGCAGCCATGGGCGAGACGGCTCGCTCGCTCATTGGCTGCTCTGCGGCAACTGCATAAGCCTATCGAGCGAGGCCTGTGGTGACGTCAGGCCAATGAGGGCGCTTCGCGCCCTCCTCGCCACTTCCCGCCGAAACGGGCGTGGCTTAGTCCTATAAAAGGAGCTCGAAAAGGCTGATTCACTGATTTTTCATCTCTTCAGCGAAGCTCACGCATCGTTGGATCACGAGAGGAAGCAACGCGTCGTCTGAGAAGCACTTCAGCGGGACGAGTCACTCACGGAAGCTGCTGGCCTACGCCGCCTTCGACTGCCGTTCCTGCTGCGCTTTCCGGCGCCCATATCCTTTTTCTGTTTACTCTCTGTGTGTGTGTGTGTTCGCCCTGCGACATACACTCGTAAAAGAGCTCGCGTCTTTTTCAAGATGCCTTCAAAATGCGGCTCGTGCCGAGCCCCACTCAGCGAGGGAGACCGTCACGTCATCTGTGTCTCCTGCCTGGGTGAAGACCATGCAGCGCTCGCGCTCGCTGACGGCGGCTGCCCTCACTGCGAGCTTATGCCTATGGTGACTCTGAGGACTCGCCTGGCAGTATTCTCCGAGCCTGCATCTCCCGCTGTACTGCCGCGCCGTAAGAAGCGCCGCTCTCAGCGGGTCCCGGAGCCTTCTCCAACCCGACTAAGCTCGCCGGTTCGCCCGCCTGCTTCACCGGTTTCGCCTGGATCACTTCCTGGTGCTCAGCGACCGCTGTCTGCCGCCGCTTCAGCAGAGGAAGCTGATTCTAAAGCCGCGTCGGGGGATGATGACTCGTGCTCTCTGTTAGCCTCGGGCAGTGAAGACTGGGCGAGCTCTGCGGATCTCGCGCTTCCTGCCCATACACCTAACAGAAGAGCTAACATCGAGAGGGAGCTGATGCGTGTACTCTCGCTGGCCGCGGCGAGCCTCGGCCTTGAGTGGTCCGCTCCGGAGCCCCCTTCTCGGACTCGACTGGATGGTAGCTTTCTCCCTGGTGAGCGCACTTCTCCGGAATCCAAGCCTGCCCCCTTTCTTCCTGAGCTTCATGAAGAAGTTGCGAAGGCTTGGAGCGCTCCCTTCTCAGCTCGAACACGTTCGTCTGTCTCACCAGCATTCGCTACGCTAGACGATGCTAAAAACAGAGGCTACCATTCGCTTCCGCCGGTGGAACAGGCGATAGCGACCCATCTTTGCCCGCCCTCTGCTGGACGGCGGACGAAACCGGTGTTGCCATCCAAAGCCTGCCGCATGACGTCGACGCTGCTCGCGCGAATCTTCTCCGCCGCTGGGCAAGCCGCGTCTGCACTACACACCATGGCTACACTGCAGATCTTTCAGGGAGATCTTCTCCGTCGACTGGATGAGATGGGACCTGACGCGATCTGCCTCTCGGACTTAAGGAGCGCTTCGGATCTTTCTCTCCGCGCTACTAAGTCCGCTGCACAGGCCATGGGACGGTGTATGGCTTCCGCCACTGTAGCTGAGAGACATCTGTGGCTAACGCTCTCAGATATGGCTGATTCTGAGCGCACCGCGTTCCTCGACGCCCCACTATCTTCTGCCGGCCTCTTCGGATCCTCTGTCAACGAGTTCGTAGAGAGATTCGCCGAGGTCCAGAAAGCGTCTCAAGCCTTTAAGCACTTCCTCCCGAAGCGCTCTAGCTCTTCAGCGAGCCGTGCTAAACCGGCCCCACGGAGCTCTCAGCCACAGCCTCCCCCTCCTGCTGCTTCGTCGCAACACCGACAGCAACGCAGCTCGAGGCCCCGCTCTCGCTCTGCCAACCGTCGCCCCGCTCCCCGTGGGCCGCGGCCGAGGATTGTGGTGAAACCGGAAGCCCCGAAGACATCCTAGCGTGCCTAGGAAAGCGCCGGTGTGTGAGTCCCGCTGCGGCCGGACTCTCACCCAAGCGCGCCGCTGTTTCAGTCCCAGGAATTGCAACTGTCTCAGCGTCTTCTGCAACGCGCAAGCCCGTACAGTTGCCCGCTTGCCTGCACACAAAAGCCGTTTTTACGGCTACCCAGATAAATCCTGTAAAGAGTGTATTTTCTGGTATTCCGGCCACGGCCGATGGTGCAATAAATGTAGCGCTGATGTCCACTCCTATGTGCCCATCCCTACACACAAGCACAGCCCTTCACACAGGGCGCGCACCCATAAAATCGACTCAGGTCGATCGCGCAAACAACATAGTAAACGTGCCCACTTCCCAGTGCCCACAAACGCTATGTCACACATGTCACAGGGTTTCTGTAAAAACGAAACCTGTGCGCGCTCGCTCTGCCCAGGCAGACAGTGCATCCAAAGCAGTAAATGTGCCCGCTTCCCCGTGCCCACACTTACTCACAGACACCATGAGTCCTCCGGGACCCGCTCAGCCCTCCCTCACTCGGTTAAGCACCGTAGTCGGGTTGAGGACGAGCGCTCTGCCCGCTGTGATCAGCGCGCCCCCCGCCCCGAGTCTCGCGGGCATCCCGCCTATGCTGCAGCACACCGAAGCACCTCTGTCGCCCAGCGAACAGAGCGCGCTTCGCATCCAGCCCTTAGCCATCCATGCGGACGCATGGGCAGCGCTTCCAGGGGTTTCGGAATGGGTGCTAGGCATTATAAAGAAAGGCTACTCGCTACAGTTTTATCGACGTCTTCGCCGCTTCACAGCGCGCGTCGAGACTACGGTGAATTCAGAAGTAGCACACCTACTTCGCGCCGAAATATCAAAACTGTTGAGCAAAGGGGCTATAGAGCCTGTGTCTCAGGCTCAAAGCGAAGAGGGGCTGTACAGCAGATATTTTCTGGTTCCCAAAAAAGACGGGGGTTTCAGACCCATACTGGATCTAAGACGGCTGAACAAAGCATTAATGAAACGCAGTTTCAGAATGCTCACGACCAGGAAAATCCTCGCGCAAATTCGCAGAGGAGACTGGTTCATGTCGATAGATCTGAAGGACGCGTATTTTCAAATACAGATAGCGTCGCGTCACAGGCGATACTTGAGGTTCGCTTTCGAGGGCCAGGCATACCAGTATACAGTCCTGCCGTTCGGCTTATCCCTGGCACCCCGTACATTTACGAAGTGCATGGACGCAGCGCTCGCGCCTCTCAGACTCAGAGGCATGCGAGTGCTGAACTATTTGGACGACTGGCTGATTCTAGCTCAATCGCGATCAGAGCTCGTGGAGCACAGGACCATTTTACTCGATCACCTCGAGAATCTTGGTCTCAGAGTCAACTGGACGAAGAGTTCGCTGAACCCCAGTCAAACGACTTCGTTTCTGGGCACAGTTCTGGACTCACAGTCTATGATAGCGCGGCTGTCACCACAGCGCGTGCTAGACATTCAGCGCACGGCGAAACTTTTTCGCTGCGGCGCGACCGTCACGCTCAGGAAATTTCAGAGGATGCTAGGTCTTATGGCCTCAGCATCATCAGTTCTCCAGCTGGGCTTGCTCCGCATGCGCCCTCTGCAGTTCTGGTTGAAAGAGCGGGTACCGCGCAGAGCGTGGGCATCCGGTTGGCTGCGTCTCAGGGTCAATCAGAGCTGTGTGAAAGCTCTAAAGCCCTGGAAGTCGAGCGACTGGTACCAATCAGGTGTAAGCCTGGGGACTTCCTCGAGAGTGTTAGTGGTGTCGACAGACGCCTCCACATCGGGATGGGGAGCGCTGCTCGAGGGCAGAGCGTTTTTCGGCCTGTGGTCAGAACGCGAAAAGCTCCAACATATCAACTGCCTGGAAATGATGGCAGTGGACAACGCGCTGACGCGTTTTCGTCCCCAAATCAAGGACCAACACGTCTTAGTCCGTTCGGACAACATGTCTGTGGTGTCCTATATAAATCGCCAGGGCGGTCTCACATCCTTAAACCTGTACAGGCTGGCGGAACGCCTCCTTTTATGGGCTCAGCGCAACTTGCGCTCGCTGAGAGCAGTGCATGTGCCAGGGATCCAGAATCTGGGTCCAGACAGACTGTCCAGGAACAACATTCCTACGAGCGAATGGTCTCTACACCCGCAAACAGTCCGGCTGTTGTGGGAGAGATTCGGCAGAGCGGAGGTGGACCTGTTCGCGTCCCACGAAAACGCTCACTGCCCCGCGTTCTTTTCCAAGAGGGAGAGCGCGCTGTCCCGAACGTGGCCGCGCTGTCCGCTCTATGCTTTTCCCCCCGTCTCCCTCCTGCCTCAGGTGTTAGAACGGATCAGGGAAACGAAATGCTCAGTGCTGCTCGTAGCGCCGCTCTGGATGAACCAGCCGTGGTTTCCAGTCCTGATGCAGCTAGCAGACACTGCCCCGTGGCCAGTGCCATTGAGGAGGGACCTCCTCTCGCAGGCCAGGGGTTCGATTTGGCATCCGCACCCGGAGTTGTGGTCCCTCCACGTGTGGGCGCTCAACGGGTACCCGCTGATCTCTCAGTAAGGGTGCTAGACACTATCACTCAGGCTAGAGCACCGTCAACCAGACGGCTTTACGCCTCAAAGTGGTCAGTATTCTCCAGCTGGTGCACAGCTCGGGGTTTTTCACCCCTCGATTGTGAGGTGACGGAGGTTCTCTCCTTCCTACAGGAGCTGTTGGATAAGGGCAGAGCCCCTTCCACGCTCAAAGTCTATGTGGCGGCTATTACAGCGTTCTCTGAAACAACGCTTGGTCAGTCATTAGGGAGGAACGATCTAGTCATCCGCTTCCTCAGAGGAGCGAGGAGGCTGAATCCTCCCAGACCTCCTTCAGTCCCTATGTGGGACCTCTCTACAGTTTTGGAGGCCATGAAAGGTGCCCCTTTCGAGCCCATCCAAACGGCTAGCCTCAAACATCTGTCATTCAAGACAGTGTTTCTGTTGGCTCTCGCTTCAGTTAAGCGCGTAGGTGACCTGCACGCGCTCTCGGTGAGCGCGCCGTGCTTAGAGTTTGGGCCAGGTGACTCGAGAGTCATACTCAAACCTAGGCACGGTTATGTGCCAAAATCCCTCAACACACCGTTTCGGGCTCAGGTTATCTCCCTGTCTGCCCTGCCGGTGTCAGACGAGGAAGGGGACTCAAGTTTTCTCTGCCCTGTAAGGACCCTGAGAGCTTATGTGTCTCGCTCTTCTGTCTTTAGACAGACTGAGCAGCTATTTGTCTCGTTCAGTGGACGTTCCAAGGGAATGGCTGTTTCGAAACAAAGCCTGTCCAGATGGATAGTCGATGCTATAGCGCTAGCTTACACTGCCAAGGGTCTTCAATGCCCGTTGGGTGTCAGAGCGCATTCCACGAGAGGCGTTGCCTCATCGTGGGCTTGGTCTAGTGGGATTTCCTTACAAGACATATGTATGGCGGCAGGCTGGGCCTCGCCGTCTACATTTATTAGGTTTTATAACCTAGAGGTCCCCGCTCTACAGGCTAAGCTATTGTCAGTTTAATCAAATCAGTGGTCTGATTAGGTCGCTGAGGCCGCGAGCGCAGTGCGCTACCGGCTATCATTTGGGCAGTATTGCGTAAGACCCACATATTCCCACATTAGTTCAGGCTCCCCGCCTTGTCTATGTGATGTCATGTTACTGCGTCAGTGGACGTCACCATATAAGGGCAGAAGGGTTCCCTTTTTCTGTTCCAGGACTCTCTGTGAGTCCCTCTAGTGATTTATGCTTGATAAATCCTGGGTTCCAGGTTTATGGGTGATTAATCACAGTACGCACGGCGTTTTGCACTGGTTCCCCTAGCGTTTTCAACGCAGTACGAGAGACCTCTCGTAAGAGAACGTACTCGGTTACTAACGTAACCTCGGTTCTCTCTAGAAGAGGGAACGAGTACTGCGTTTTCTGGCCGTGCGTACGGTTCACTCTGGTTCGCTTCGGCGATGAATAAAATCAGTGAATCAGCCTTTTCGAGCTCCTTTTATAGGACTAAGCCACGCCCGTTTCGGCGGGAAGTGGCGAGGAGGGCGCGAAGCGCCCTCATTGGCCTGACGTCACCACAGGCCTCGCTCGATAGGCTTATGCAGTTGCCGCAGAGCAGCCAATGAGCGAGCGAGCCGTCTCGCCCATGGCTGCGTGCTGCTGCAATGCGCTTTACATTATTTCAAAATTAAAGGATAATTTTTTGCTTCAGTATTTCGTGAAAAAGAGTTTTTCCCCTAGCGTTTTCAACGCAGTACTCGTTCCCTCTTCTAGAGAGAACCGAGGTTACGTTAGTAACCGAGTACGTTATCTCATGTTTAGCATATATCTGTGAATCTACTAAATGAAATCAATATTTCTGTAATCAGGTCTTCTGAAGAATATTGTAATCATATAGTGCATTCAATTTTATTTTACTCCTGCTTGGCTCAGACACACACAGATATCAACAATCAGCATATGAATCTCAACAATGGTGAAAAGTTTCATGTCGCAATGCATGCTGGGTTCCAGGATAATATAAAACTCCCAGCATGCACTGCTGCATGAATAATAATAATAATAAAAAAGAAATATTGCCACCATTGTTGAGATTCATGTGCTAAATTGTGATATCTCGGTGATTCTAAAACACAGTGTAGCTCTGTTTCTCTGGTTATGCATCATGTGTTAAAAAAAAAAAAGAGTCATTGTATCTTATTGCTGCGTTTTCACAGTGGTGGTAATGTAACACTTTTGATTGAGGATTAAACTCTGAATAAGTGAGAATGAATTCCTTAGTGAATGAACAGGCAATATGATGATTTTGTCATCATAATCATTATAACTGCAGTCATTCATAAACTGTGTGTGCGCAAGTGTGACTTGCAACAACACAGCTCAAGCAGCAAAAGAAAAACTAATGTTTTAGCATCAGCATCCCAACTAAAGCAAACACTGATCTCTATAACGGTAACTTCAAACCAAACATTTTCAATTAAACATCTCAATAACAACTTCTGTAGATGTATGACAGAAATAAAGTCATACTGGTTAATAATAAGTGTAATAATGTGTAATGGCTGGAAGTCAGTCGTAGTTATTGTGTTTCTCTATTTTCTGTTCTTGTGTTTCTCTTTTCTTCAGTGATTCTGCTTACAATCACTTACATATTCCCTTAATTATCTCACTGCATCGTTACTTTTTACTCGTAGTGTGGATTTCCCTGAGGGATTGAAAGGGTTAACTGTGTAAGATAAAAAAGACACACCCACAAAATGTTTTTTAACAGTAATAAACTGTAAGTTATAAAACAGGTTTATACTGGCAACACTGTTGCCAGTAGTTTACTGTAAAATCTTGTTTTTTGGGTCACCATTGTGCAGAAGAGTAGAGCCTGTGCTTCAGTCCAGGAGAAGATCTACAAACATTGATGATTTGCTGCATGTTGCTTTATTTAACAGGCGGTGACTGTGTAGTTGCTGATCCAGTGGAAATCTTTTTATGTACAATAGTTTTTTAGTGGTCTCAAATGAAAGAAGTTCACAGTAATACTTTACTCACATTATTAATGCATTATACATTTTAGTTAATACATTTAAATGACAGTTGGTCAATTTAAGGCAGTCGGTTTCTGCAAGTGTAATTAGTTAACTATAATTTAGTGCATTTTTACAGAAACAAACTAGATTACAGTAAAGAACTGTACAATTAACAGTATTTTACTGGCAACAGTGTTGCCAGTATTTTACTGTAAAAAAAAACGGTAAGGTCTAACAGTGTAGATCCAATACAATGCATATCTAACATACACACAAATGAAGGGCTGATCCTGTACAACATTCTCATCATGCCAAAAACTCACACTCAAAAAAATAAGCATAATTTACATAGAAAATATGGTACTTTTTGAAGTAAATAAATTCAAAAATACCCCCAAAATAAAAAAACACACCATAAATGGATAGACAAAATTTTATCGAAGACAGTGATATAACATTTATAATAAATAAAAAATAGGGTCACATCTGAGTCCTCTGTGCCCACATTTGTCCACAATTACAGAATTAAGGGCTATAAAGTAAATACGGTTTGAGGGCTACGAGTAAAAAAAAACCCCACAATTGTTCACTTTTTAGACATGTTACTTTTGTGATTAGTAATTAATTGGTTATTCTTTCTTAGTTCACAAGTAGTTCTCAGTGAGGATACATTTCTTTAGTAATAATCAAATACCTACCAAGGAACTACCTTTGTACTAAATTAGATATTACTTACTGCTTAGTTAATATTGCTTCCATATTAGTTAATAGTATTAAGTTCGGTGTTAATGCAGTACTACCTATTACTTCCTGCATAGTTACTTGTTAACTACGGACCATTATTCTAAAGTGTTACCGAAACTTTTTCCCGCTTCAGATCAGAAGACCTGATTTGCTGTTGTCTCAAAAGAGGGCGTAAACAGATGTCTTTTAAAAGGAAGAGACCCCCCACTTCTCTCTCTCTCTCCTCTCTCACCCTGATCTCTCACCCTTCCTCCTCTTCTCCCCGGCGCAACGCTTCTCCAAGGAACATCTGAAGAAGGCCCTGGCCTTCTCTATCGAACGAACACATGTTCGAGTCGTAGCTGCCGTTCTTTGCAACCAAGATTTGCAACCTCTCCCTTCCCGGGAGATGAATCTGAACTTTCTCGGTAACGTTAAATTCAAGTGAGCCTGTACATCGTCTTGCGAAACGACACCGGAAGACGACGCCAGACGCAAACCAGCCGGACCCGTGCACACGCGCGCGTCCTTTTCCAGCATCCCACCGAAAGAGTACAAAATCTTGCAAGTAATTTTGATCTCTCATTATTAAGCTGATTTCAGGTGTCTGGCTCTTAGGTCTGTGAATTTAAGTTACCCTCTTTCCCCTTCTCTCTTTCTTTCTTTCTTTCTTTCATTTATTCTGACCACGTTATTGTTTTATGTTCTTGTTTGGTTAAATGTTTGTTTGTTTTTATTGTTTGCATTTTTATGTACGTTTATATTCGTAGCTCATATAATCTCTCTAGTTTTGCATTTATTAAAATCCATAAAATACTTTTCACTGTCTCTGTGTTTGAAAACCCACCTTATTAAGGTCAATGAAACAAAAAGATCTAATTAAGCTACAAGCTCGATATTATAGACTACATTGAGTAGTTCTTAATTCATAAACTCAGAAAGTTTGATGTTCGTGGCCAGAAGATAAAACTTTCTTGGAGTTTGTAAAGGGATACCCCTTCTTAACTGTGATAATCTCACATTTATTCCCTGGACGAATGACTGATGACCAGACCAGTTACAGAACAAGGTAATCTCGATAATTGATAAAATAAATGTACATGCGATTTCTGAATTATTATGACCATGAGTTATAATTATTAATATTTCCAAAATTCCCTATATCCTTGAGCTAATTCGCATTTACCCAGAGTCGTTTATGCTACACTGAAGATCCAGACTCTTTCTTCAAGGAGTATGTGGTAAGTGATTTTTTTTATATAACAACAATTCTGTTAATACTTTTATGTTTTATAAAAGAATATATGACTGATTATTATTAAATGCTCAATTTTCATTTTTATTTCACAATAAAATAATATGTATTAGTGGAATAATAATATTTAGTTTTATTCATTTTAATAAAATTATATTTTTAATAGTAATAATTTTGCAGGGGTGAGGGTCCTTATTTTTTGTCTTTAGCTGATCACATCATGCCTGGTAGATGTAAAATCAGGGCTTTAAGTGAATAGTCCACCCAAAATGAAAACTCATTTATTCACCCATGTGTGTGCCTTTTTTCATTTCATGTGTATACCTTTCATTGTTCATCTGAACACAATAGAATTTGTAGAAGTTTTCAGATGTGTATGTCCATAGAATGGAAGTAAATGGCAGCCAACAATGTAATAGTAAAAGTGAAAAGTAGCAATGCAATTTGCTGATTACCTTTAAAATATAAAGGGTCAAATTCAGCTGGGCTTAACCAAAGTTTTTTTGTGTTTTGTCCAGGCCACTGAGGATGCAGAAAATGAAATCTCAAACACAGTCATGGAGTTGTGATCGAGGACATTAAGGTTTTGAGCAACCTAGACTGCGTGATCCTGGCATTCATCATGCTGTTCAGTCTCATTTATGCTCTTGATCTTAGTTTTCCTGACAACCTAAAGTACACCTTCCAGTTTATCCAGAAAATCTTGGATGGACTTGGATGGACATAGGCTGAATGCAAAGATCCAGCAACTTAAAATCAAGCTGTTTGCATGAGATGTGCACTTTTTGAGAACACAATGAGAATTATTTGAGAATACATTGTTGTATATTGAGTCATTAACATACTTATGCACGCACACACACCACACTTTTTTTTTTTTTTAAACACTCTTACATGCTTTTTCTTACACACTTTTTCTGTGTATTTCTAGTTAGTCGTTCATGTCTTTAGGGATAGTTCACCCAAAAATGAAAATTCTGTCATAATTTACTGATCCTGGGGTTGTTCCAGACCTGTATAAATGTATTTGTTCTGTTGAACACAAAGGAAAATGTGTTAAAGAATATGGGAAACTGAACAGTTCTGGGCCACCATTGACTTTAATAGTTGTTGTTTTTCCTTCCTACTATGGAAGTCAATGGTGGCCCAGAACTGTTCAGTTTCCCATATTCTTTAACACATCTTCCTTTGTGTTCAACAGAACAAAGACATTTGTACATGTTTGGGAAAAGGCTTTAAAATGTGTACTTGCATTTTTCTAAGTACTTTTCACATTAAATAACTATTGCACTATTGAGTTTTAAATAAAAACATCTCGGTCAAGATTTGTCTCTTGTCTCTATGGGGTACAAAAGAAGGATTTCCTAATTGATTTTTCAATTAAATGTTCTAATTTAAGTTTAAGAAGCATAAAACTAATTGTATAAATGTATCCATTGCATCTAAACTATTTGATCAAAATTGAGTTGGACCAACTCATTTAAGTTGGTCAAAATTGAGTTGGACCAACTCATTTAAGTTGCTCATAATTGAGTTGGACCAACTCACTTAAGTTGGTCAATTTAGTTGGACCAACTCACTTAAGTTGGTCAAAATTTAGTTGGGACCAACTTAATTACATTTCATTGCATGAATTAGTTTTTTATGAGTTGGGGCTACACATATTTATTGGATGGAAATCCTGCCCTCAATTAAATTGAGTTTGTCCAATGAGTTATTTTTTGAGTGTAGTTGACACATGTGCTTCAGACGCAATCAAGCAGGGGCGTTCCCAAAGTGTCATCGATGCAGCGTCTCGTTCCCTACTCAGGGAATTTTTCAGGTAGCTTTGCAGATAGGTTTCTTCAAGCGTCTTGGAGATGTTGCCACAGTTCGCCCACATACTGCATGGAATGACGAAAACTTAACCTGAACCAGACAGCAACATAGTGTCGGCCCAGATCTGGCCCACATCTGGTATGCGTTGAAGTGGGCCAGATCTGGGACGATACTATGTTGCTGTCTGAGGAGTGTGGCTATAGCATATCCGGGCCTCATCTGGGCCAACTATGGCACAAATGGCTCAGTTCTGGCAGAGGCAAAGGTCATATCGTATCTGGGCCACACACAGCAAGCCACAACTCACACTAAAACCGGCTTGCTGTGTGTGGCCCAGATACGGCCCATGAGACCTTTGCTGCTGCCAGAACTGAGCCCTTTGTGCCATAGTTGGCCCAGATGAGGCCCGGATATGTATGTTATCTGGGTCTGGATTTAGTCTGTCTCAGTTTTTTCTGTTTCTTTTTTTCGCAAATAAATTTATAGAAACTTAAACTGTGTAATGAAGCAGCAGGTTTTTGTCATTTAATTAACAAAATGTGTTTCCTCATAATAGAGAGAGAGAAAAAAAATTATACTCACAGAAAATTATACTCACTTTATTTTAATATATAATTAACAGAGGTTTAGATGTTGATGTCTTATTGAAAATATTTCGTTTGAGGTCACCATCATGGAGATCAGTGTTTGCTTTAGTTGGGCTCTTGACCCTTGACTTTCTTTAAATTGATGCTTTATCTGAAATTACAGGTGTTTATGGAGAACATTTCTGCATTGATCATCATCAAGAGAGGACAAAATCTATTCCACTGACAGACAAGATGCAGAAGAGCAGCATGGAAGAACCTCCTGGTATGAGTATTGAGTATTATGGATCAGGAAAGAGCGCTTCAGGAAACACCATCATAGGTGTTAGAGAAACATTTAAAGAAGATTTGTCTCCTGAGTCTGTGACCAGAACCTGTGAATCAGCATAAACAGAGCTGGATGGACAAACAATCACAGTGATCGACACTGTAGGACTCTCTGATACATCAGTGAACATCACAGACGCTCAGACTCAAATAGAGAAGATGCTTACTCTTCATAGTGTTGATGTGTTTCTGCTGGTGATCAGACTGGGTGAGACTTTCACAGAGAGCAGTAAAGTTGTGAAATGGATCAAGAATAATTTTGGATCAAAGCTCTCAAAACACACAATAGTGCTCTTTACTCACGGAGATCAGATACATGAGCCAATAGAGAGATATCTGAATAAATGTGAAACACTGCGGTCAGTAGTTGATCAGTGTTCAGGAGGTTTTCATGTTTCTAACAACAAAGATGACTGACTTTATTTCTGTCACATCTACAGAAGATCTTATTGAGAATTAACAGAGGTTTAGATGTTGATGTCTTATTGAAAATGTTTAATTTGAGGTCATCATGGAGATCAGTGTTTGCTTTAGTTGGGCTCTTGACCCTTGACTTTCTTTAAGATGGTGCTTTATCAGCAATCACAGAAGTTCATGGAGAACATTTCTGCTTTGATAAAGCAGATCAACATGGCTGTTTTAATAACAGACAAATGACTGCTTTTTTAATGACTCAAGGAATTGAAACACTATTCAATAATATGAAACTCAACAAATGTAAAAGATGATTTGTAACAATATTATTGTGTTTCAAATGCTGAATGCTGATTTCTGAGTGTGTCATTTTAAACTCAAATTGGTTTAAACAATCTTACACAAATGTTCTTTTTCAATTTAGTTCATTACCTTTTTCTCAAAACACATTCAAGTTCCAAAAGTGAGCAAAACTCCAGTGAAATCAATTGTTTAATTGCAGTCCTTTGTCTGTTATTTAAAACAGACATGCCAGTCTCCATGAACACCTGCAAACTATAGCAAACTGTGTGACATTCACTATGTATAAATGTGTAAAACTGTCACGTGTTGTAAGTTCAGCGATGTACATTTGCAAACCAAATCAGATTTTTTTGTGATTAACAGATTAATCGAGCTATTAAAAATAGGTTTGTTTATTTGGTGTGAAATGGTGAGTATTATTATGTTTTATGTTTGTCCACACTGTTAAATGTTTCTGTTAATTTACACCCACATTTCAACATGATTAACCTGTTATTTTTAATAACTGCACCTTACTGTTAATTTTAGGAAATATATGTTAAATAACACCTCATTTTTGTTATTTATCCGCAAAATCGAAAATTCAAGCAAAGATGTCGGATAGAGTAAGATGGTCTGGTATGTTTGGAGATAAATGCCGATATGCAATTTTATGCTTATTATAAAAAAAAGTTATTATTTATCAGTGGAGAAGTTTAGCAATTTAATTTGTTTTTTTTTGCTAAACAACGATGATTCAATCAATAGTCAATGGTGCAATCCATTACTAACAAACTAAATATTGTATGCATTTACTGAATGAAGATTAGACAAATTAAACACCTGATTTCTCTACTGCAAATGTTAGCAAGAATAATCTTGCATAGCCTATTCCACAGACAGAAATAAGAAAGTTTGCAGTGTTTTCTGTGCATGCGCAAATGTGTTTGTTATTGTGTGTAATAGCCTTTTATTACCCTATTAATACCCTACACTCCGGATTTTACGCAAGACAGCCTATACATTTAGTTGAGGAACTGTGCTCCCAATGTGTGTGTTTGTGTGTGTCTCCCCTGTTCTTTCTGAACACGGTGTAAATATCTGTATGACACGCAGCACGCTGGTAGGCGCCACTTTATTTGGCGCCACTATCTGAAATAACATGTTCATACAGTATTTTTTTGCATTCTGGGAAGGAGCGTAGAAGAAGGCATTTGAACCTGCAACGAACACGGAGATCCATGTCGGAAGATCGCGGTGGTTACATCGACCAAAATCACAATAATCCGGTGAGATTAAAGAGTTTCTTGAAAGTCATACATATGTGGTGATGCTATCCACCATGATAAGGATTAGGGGCGGATTCAGTATGCTCGGCGGATATGAAAGGGATGAAAATGGCGTCTCATGGTGCGTTCACACCGGACGCGAATAGCGTGTCAGGCGCGAGTGATTTCAATGTTAAGTCAATGCAAAGACGCGTTACGCGCGTAAAAAATTCCTGCGGCGCGAATGAGGTGTTTAGCGCGTTAAGCGCGTTACGCTCGAATGATTTTATTAGTGCTTTTTGTGCATTCACGCGTTTGACGCGAATTCGCGTCTGCCGCCCGAGTTGAAAAATCTGAACTTCTGCGTCAATTCGCGCCACGTTAACCAATCAGGAGCCTGCTTGCTGCTGTCACGTGGTGAAGTGACAGTTTATAATGTTATTTTATGTTTGGCCTCAATACATTATTTTGTCATATGACTAAAATGCACAACAAAGCAAATCTTTCACATAAAAATTCGATTTCAATATGAGAAATACTCATTTTTTATTTAATGCTATTTATTCCATATTTATTCTAGATTATATGAAACTTTATTAATCTAATGTAAAGACAACAAACACAATTTAGTGTATAAAAACTTTAAAAAAAAATCACAGGACAGGTTTCACTTTTGGAGGCTGGCTCCATTTATTATCAAAACAAAAATAAATGACAGATTAGGTGGGTGCGGGCAAGGGTGAACCTCGTGCCGGGCTGTACAGCGCGGACTCGTCAGGCAGCGACCACTCGATGCCGAGGCTTTATACGGCCTACGCTGTCCTCGTCAGTGTCCTCACCGTTAGGTCCACCAAACCTAGCTCCTGGAGCAAATTGTGAAACTCCTGAAACCCTCCGTAGGGTCTGGTGGACCCGAGTACAGCAACGATGTCCCCTACGCAGCTGTTTCTGCTCTCCAGAGCATATACGAGCGGCGACTCTCTCGATTAATGCTAATGCTAATGCTCGATAAACATCTAAAAAAGATGCCCACCAACGGGTTTCGAAACTTTCGCCTCTTGACGCGCGTAAAAACAAAAGTTTGAAGCGAAATTTACGCGCGTCAATTTCACTCTTGACGCGCGAATTAACACAAAGTGGTCAAGCGTATAACTAGACGCGGCAGGCGCGAATTTGACGCGCTATTCGCGTCCGGTGTGAACGCACAGTAAGGGAGCGTGTCGTTCTGGGTTACGGACGTGACGTCATTTTGGTGTGCAGTGTTTAGATCTGGGAGGTAAGAATTACTGGTGGCTGCTTAATTTTTAATGTGCGTTGGGAAGGATAAGTAAAGACCCATTTAATTCACAGTGCGACTGCGGAGTATCGTAGACGCGTTGCTTAACGCCCGTCATGGCAAGCCTGTAATTTGCACTCTACGGAGTACACTGGGTGGTGCGAGTCACCAACAATCGGTAAGTCATACCTATTTGAATGTCAGGTTAATGAGATCATAAACTTGTAATTTACAAACGTCGTGCGTTGTATTTTTGATAGTGATACGAGGAAGGTGTTGCAGCAGGCTCGGTGGACATAAACAGGCTTTGTGGAGGCAGTTAGGCTTGGTGGTGACTCTTTTCTGGACCCGTTGGATCATGCCTCTTATTGCAAGCAACTCCTCGACCATTTCTCATTGCCTATTACTGGAATGGTGTATTGTTTGTGACCACTTGACTTACTTTTCCATTTTCTCAGTCCCGTGATAAGGAGTCCCGAGGCGACCGGAACAGTGGCGCGTTCACGGCCATGGTGATGCATTCCAAACTTAGTACGCTCAATTTCAGTGTTTGATCTTCGGACTTGGGTACAGCGGCGAACAACTGTGTTGTCACTTCTATTTGTTCTTTTAGCGGAAAACAGGATGTCTTTTTAAAGTGTTTATGTTTGTGAAATTGGTTTTGTATGTTTTGAATATGTTTCTCATGTGTTTTTGTAATCCAACCTGAGATTACACTCAGAAGAGCGTAATCATTGGGCGATGCGGTGTTGAAAAGCTAATAATGAGCGTCAGCCAGTGAGTGGTGGTTTCATTTCTTTTGTGTGTGACCAATCGATGCCTTTTGTCTGCATGTGAAGAGAGTTCAATTAACAGATTCTTACGTGGGCGTATGTGAGTTTGTGTGTGTGGTTGTGTTTTATATTGTTTTTTTCTTTTTCTCCATTCAGAATCGGGGTAATAACTCAACGCCAAAGTCCTCTGGTGTGGTGGTGGTCGCTTATCGACCTGCAATGTTCACAGAGTGTGATTTGGTGTTGTGTGGTGAGCGCACAAATAATTGCAGTGGTTGTTGGGCAGGCGAGTCGAACCCCCCCAGTTCGGAAGTGGTTAAATTGTGGGTGTAGTATGTGTTATGGTTGATGTATTTATTTCAATGTGTGTTTATTATATTATTTTTTTGTATTTTTCTTGCTGTTATTTAATAAATGATGAGAAACATTTTCCTGTTGTTTGATATCTGACTCAGCCACTGCGTGTCTGTGTGCTTTGCACTTGATGTACAGGTGGGTCCCCGGCCCATTCCAGGGTGGCGTAGTCTATTTTTCTTGTGCCATAATTGGTATGGTATTGCGCTTAAGAGAGCAAACTGCCACACATAGTTTTAACATCTATCAGTGATGTTGATGTATACTAAACGCCACGGACTTACACCACATGAATAGCTGCTAATGAGCCAAGGTGATTCAAGCTAGCAACATTTCCATATTTGTCCATTAATTTTAGAAACAATGCACTTATTTTAATGTCCATTTATGTACACGATCTAAATATATAAACAATAGGCTAACATTAGGCCTATAATGTTTAAGTCAGTGGTTCTCAACTCCAGTCCTCGGGACCCGCTGCTCTGCACATTTTGTTTGTCTCCCTTATTTAACACACCTGAACCAGATCATCAGCTCATTAGGAGAGACTCCATGAACTGAACTGAGTGTGTCAGATAAGAGAGACATACAAAATGTGCAGAGCAACGGGTCCTGAGGACTGGAGTTGAGAACCACTGGTTTAAGTAGCATTCCCGTGGTCAAGTTTGTGTGGCATTCTTGCCATATGCACGTCTGGTTAAAGCAGATTCATCCTGAAAATCAAACGGCTAACATAAATCTATTTACTGATAGCTGTTTATGATACTAGATAGTTGGTCTAAGACTGTTACACTATCAAATTTGATGAATTCATGTCAGCTGCTCGTCTTTGATGGATTATAGATGTTTGGGTTACCAGACATGCTGGTGTGACTATTTTATGTGCAGGTTTTAGCCTATCAATGAGGTAAATCCAGCAAAAACAGCTACTACTGATCGGGCTAGTGCAGTATCTAACTATGTGAACAGCTATTCTCTTTTAATTGCATTGGCATAGTGCACCCTATTTTTATTTTTTTGTTTTGTTTTTTGTTTTTTTTACAGATGCAGATGCAGGGTACCACCCCTGATCACACTGCTGTTCAAGATGATATCCCAGGATTTATATCTCAGAACCAGGTGGAAATTTGAATGGTTTCTTACTTGCTTTAATCTAGCAATTTACTGCTAATCTATCACTAAGTCTAATTGGCTTGCATAATGTTTCCTTGCCAAATTTGTGGACAACAGTCAGCCACCTCTGTGGTCTATGTGAGGCACATACAAATTCACAGCAACGTACCCAATTTAGTACTGCAGTGCTGTATGCCTACTTGCCAAAGGAAATGTGCTGGTCTGAAGGAACATATTTACAGACATCATAAGGATAGTATTGTTCAGCCAAGATCGATTAGGCTAGTGGATCTTACGTGTAATTTTTCCTCCTGCCGTGCCAAATGTGACTCCTTGACTGAGTTTTATTCTCATCTTAAGGTGCACATCAAAGAAGGACGAACTATTGTTTGTCCCTTCAAGCAATGCGATAAAACATTTACTGTGGTTTCTACATTTACATCTCATTTGTCAAGAAAACATAAAAGAAGTGAAGAGGGCAATTTAATGGATTCTGTTATCAGTCTGGCTGGTGTAAGTGGATCTAGTGGTCCTCATGGAGACAGTGATTCGCAGTGTGATGTGGAGATTGATGCTGCTGACAATGCAGACCATTTGGAGTTTAGCCCAGAAAATATTGA
The DNA here is from genome assembly GCA_022829085.1 of Abramis brama. Lineage (NCBI taxonomy): Eukaryota > Metazoa > Chordata > Actinopteri > Cypriniformes > Leuciscidae > Abramis > Abramis brama. The sequence goes on from CM040767.1 coordinate 50,386,529, forward strand.
AGATTCACTTTTTTTTAAGGAATCTTGCTCTGTTTTATCTTAAGCTACAGGCAAAGTTACTGCTTCCGGCCTCCACCATTCAGACAGTCATTGAAGATATGCAGGCAATACATGATCTCAGCCAGTCTCAGTTATTTTCTAAATTGGATGAGAAGTTACGTCAGATGGGGATTTCAGATGATTCAATTAGGGCTCTAATTGATGATCTGAGAGCAGAAGATCTTTTCCGAGCTCACAATACACACACATAAAAACAGATCTACGGAGAAAGACTGTTTTCAAGAGTCAATTTAATTATGTCAAACCTGTTCCAATATGCCTGGGACAAAATGAAGCCGGCAAGGACAGCTTTGCCCATTATGTCCCATTAGACCAAACACGATACTCTTTTTCAGAGTCAGTCTGTATTTGAGCAGTACAAACAAGTTCATGCCCATACAGAAACTGACAATGTTTTTCAGGATGTGTGGGATGGGGAGAATGTAACAAACAACACACTTAAAAAAGATGGGTCGTTAGGCTTGATCTTATATCAAGATGCTTTCGAGGTGGTAAACCCACTTGGGTCAGGGGAAAAAAAGCACAAAGTACTTGCTGTGTATCTTTCTCTGGCAGACCTTTTACCATACAATAGGTCAAACGCTGATCAAATGCAATTAGTTCTTCTTTGCAAAGAGAAAGACTTCAAACATTTTGGCCAGGATTTAGTCCTGGGTCGCTTGGTTAAAGATCTGAAAGAACTTGAGAAAAGTGGTATAGTGTTACCAGATGGACAAGTCTGTAAAGGAATACTGCATGCTATTTGTGGAGACAACTTGGGGTCACATAACATTGGCGGATTCTTTGAGAATTTCAGCACAAGTGTCCATTTCTGCAGATATTGTGAAATGGAGAGAGAGAAATTCCATGCAGATCCACTCAGTAGGGCCGCTACTCGCACAGTACAGTCATACAGAGAACATGTGCAGAGAATTGAAGGGGGGTTAGCCCATAGTGGAGGTATCAAATTTGACTCCTTGATCAATGAGTTATCCTATTTTCATGTATGTCAACCTGGATTGTCACCATGTATTGGACATGATTTGTTTGAAGGCATTGTGTCCGCTGACCTCTCATTGTACATTCAGCATCTGGTCAAGGTAGACAAACAGTTTACATACCTTGAATTAAATCGAAGAATTAATCGGTTTAAATATCTCAGCAATGATGCTAATGACAAACCATGTGAGGTTAACCCAGGAAGTGACAAACTCAGTGGCCATGCTGTACAAAACTGGTGCCTGCTCAGGTTATTACCACTACTTATTGGAGAGAAAATTCAGTCCCCGAGTGAAATGTCCCAGAGTTTGGCAACTTGTCTTACAACTGCAAGAAATGGTCTCTCTCATTTGTGCTCCAGCCATTTCAGCTGGACAGATAGCGTATCTGAGGGTCCTCATTGATGAGTATTTGTGTTTCAGGAGCCATGCTTTCCCAAATCACAAACTGAAGCCTAAGCACCATTATGTTTCTCACTACCCTGAGCTCATAATGTGTTTTGGTCCACTAATTAGGTTATGGACACTGAGATTTGAAAGCAAGCACTTACTTTAAGCAGTGCTCCAGTGCTTCAGCTTGTCAAGGCTTATCTGCAGGCTGGTAGTCTCTTTGCACCCGTTGTTGTAGCAGAAAAGGCATCTGAGTTTTTTCTTGAGGACTTCAATGACTACATCAGGGAATCTGTTTCAAACTATATGATTTTGGCCCTCACAATACACTGATTGCCAATGAGGCAACTGTCAAAGGCACAAAATACAAGAAAAACATGCTTGTGTCAATAGATGAGAACTCTGAGGGTCTTGTCATTGGAAAGATTGTCATTATACTGATACAGCATCATTCAACAGTATATTTTCTCACTGAAAAATGTAGGACTGCACTGTTAACCCTTGCTGTAAAATTCTGACAATATTATACCATTTTCCATTAAAACAGTAATATACCGTAGAAAATAAAACTAGCCTACAGGAATATACTGTGAATTAACAGTGCTCAAAATCGACACTCAGAGGCTGTTTTCCAAATCACACCCTATACCCTCATTCACTATTCCCTACATTAGTTCACTAATATAGTCCACTTGAATGAAAAGAAGTGAGTGAATTGAGACACTGATGAACACCTGATAAGCAGAATCACTGAAGGACAGAGAATCAAGAACAGAAAAAAGAGAAACACAAGAACTACAACTGACTTCCAGCCACACTGAGTGTGAAACCAGTTTACAAACCAGTTTACGATTATTTTTTTCATACATGTACAAAAGTTCTTGTTGAGAATTAACAGAGATTTAGTTATTAATAAAATTTGTTGTCACCATGATGGAGATCAGTATTTGCTTTAGTTGGTCTCTTGTCCCTTGACTTCTTACCATTTATCTCTCTCTGGCTGCTGTAACAGTGAGTTTATAAAACACATTTATTATGGCAAGAAAGAGTCAAGAGGAAGATGATCAGGTGTTTTTATTTTTTTGTGATGATGTCACAATCATCCTGGACATGCCTGATTTTCAGATTTTTCCTGTATATAGTCATTGAAATTATAGTTATCTCATGTTTAGCATATATCTGTGAATCTACTAAATGAAATCAATATTTCTGTAATCAGGTCTTCTGAAGAATATTGTAATCATACAGTGCATTCAATTTTATTTTACTCCTGCTTGACTCAGACCCACACAGACATCAACAATCAGCATATGAATCTCAACAATGGTGAAAAGTTTCATGTCGCAATGCATGCTGGGTTCCAGGATAATATAAAACTCCCAGCATGCACTGCTGCATGAATAATAATAATAATAAAAAAGAAATATTGCCACCATTGTTGAGATTCATGTGCTAAATTGTGATATCTCGGTGATTCTAAAACACAGTGTAGCTCTGTTTCTCTGGTTATGCATCATGTGTTAAAAAAAAAGAGTCATTGTATCTTATTGCTGCGTTTTCACAGTAGTGCTAATGTAACACTTTTGATTGAGGATTAAATTCTGAATAAGTGAGAATGAATTCCTTAGTGAATGAACAGGCAATATGATGATTTTGTCATCATAATCATTATAACTGCAGTCATTCATAAACTGTGTGTGCGCAAGTGTGACTTGCAAAAACACAGCTCAAGCAGCAAAAGAAAATCTAATGTTTTAGCATCAGCATCCCAACTAAAGCAACCACTGATCTCTATAACGGTAACTTCAAACCAAACATTTTCAATTAAACATCTCAATAACAACTTCTGTAGATGTATGACAGAAATAAAGTCATACTGGTTAATAATAAGTGTAATAATGTGTAATGGCTGGAAGTCAGTCGTAGTTATTGTGTTTCTCTATTTTCTGTTCTTGTGTTTCTCTTTTCTTCAGTGATTCTGCTTACAATCACTTACATATTCCCTTAATTATCTCACTGCATCGTTACTTTTTACTCGTAGTGTGGATTTCCCTGAGGGGTTGAAAGGGTTAACTGTGTAAGATAAAAAAGACACACCCACAAAATGTTTTTTAACAGTAATAAACTGTAAGTTATAAAACAGGTTTATACTGGCAACACTGTTGCCAGTAGTTTACTGTAAAATTTATTTTTTGGGTCACCATTGTGCAGAAGAGTAGAGCCTGTGCTTCAGTCCAGGAGAAGATCTACAAACATTGATGATTTGCTGCATGTTGCTTTATTTAACAGGCGGTGACTGTGTAGTTGCTGAGGCAGTGGAAATCTTTTTATGTACAATAGTTTTTTAGTGGTCTCAAATAAAAGAAGTTCACAGTAATACTTTACTCACATTATTAATGCATTATACATTTTAGTTAATACATTTAAATGACAGTTGGTCAATTTAAGGCAGTCGGTTTCTGCAAGTGTAATTAGTTAACTATAATTTAGTGCATTTTTACAGAAACAAACTAGATTACAGTAAAGAACTGTACAATTAACAGTATTTTACTGGCAACAGTGTTGCCAGTATTTTACTGTAAAAAAAAACGGTAAGGTCTAACAGTGTGTGTTTCTTCATGATGTCGGTATTTATGGCTTTATGTTAAATTGTGCCTCACATTCACAAGCTGATAGCCTGATTATAACCAGTGTCAGTCCTGTCTGTAACTAGCAAACAGTGCTACTGTTCATTTAACACTGGGAGTTTATGTGTGCCTGTATGACGAATTTCTATAAATAAATGTAAAAGGAACATAAAAAATACATAAATATTAAAACATTTATTTAACTTTGTGATAAACAGTATTATTTTTCATTTATTATAACAAAAGGCAAATAATGTGAAAAACACAATTTTAAAAATAAAAGGACAACAAAAGGAAACAGATGTCAGGTTTACAACCTTAAAATAAAAAATAAAAAAAATCCTCAAACTAAGAGCACAGAATCATGAAAAAACAGTTGATATCATTTGTACAGGTTCTGAAAGTTACAGAGATAGCAACATCTGCACATGGTTTTCTGTTCTATGCAAAAGACCAAACTCAGTAAACATCATACTAATAAAGTATACTGTGTACAGAAAAGCAGATGTAACCCCATTGAAGTCACTATTTGGAGAAAAAAGCCAACATATGGAGAATGTTTTCCTCAAAAACCTTCATTTCTTTTCCACTGAAGAAAGAAAGACATGGACATCTTGGACGACATGGGGGTGAGTAAATTATCAGGAATTTTTTATTTGTAAGTGAACTAAGCCTTTAAGTTTTGTAAAAAAAATAATTTTTAATGTGTTTAAAAATTGTATTCATGCTTGTAATTTATTTATTCACGCTTATTATATTTTGATCTGTGACCGCAATACTTTAGACGGGATATTTGATCCCATACAGGGCAGCAATTGCGAGTAAATTTCATGTTTGCAGGACTGAGATATGAAGAGTGAAACATCTTTAGCAACAGTGTGAAAGTGAATAGCACATAACAGACACAATACCGATATAATCATTGAAATCACATGACTAAACATTTCTCATCTTTTTCAAAAAGCTCAGTTTTCACTGGACAAAAACGCTGTCTCAGTGTGGATGGACATAACTCAACAAAGAGATTTTAAACTAAAACTTTTTGCATGGTTATATGCTATATTAGACACAACAAGGAACATAACATTCAAACATGACATGAATCCTAAGGAACGTAACTGCAAGTTAAAGTAAGCATTCAATAATTAATAAAGGACAACAGGAGAGCCACACACACTGTAAGTTGATAGAAAAACACTAAAATCTTGAAAATGATGATAACAAAAAAATGTACATTACACCATTACTTCAGGATAGTATAATACAATATAAAAATGTATTTGAAAAATTGATTCTGTTATTTGAGTTATTTCTTTTGAAGCATTGACTGTGTTCAATATGGAAGTAAATGTGTTTATTTAAAATGAGTCTGTTTTACTCATGTTATTTACATCTTATAATGATGCTTGTACGGTCTTTTAATTACTTTTATATTTTCCTTTAGAGCTATAATTACTTGCCAATAAACAGACTCCAGCAACCACTGCTAATATTGCTATTGTTCCTATTATTGCCAGAGCTGCACCTCCTGCTCCTATTACTAATATTTTCCAAACAGTAGCTGCTGGTTCTGGTTCTGGTGCTACTGCTGCTGCTATTAGTCCTATTAATACTAATAATTTTTCCAACATAGATGCTACTGGTGGTTTTGGTACTTCTCGTACTGCTAGATATGCTCCCAGTGCTTGCACTGCTCCCACTGCTCCCACTATAACTACAGCTCCTACTGCACATTTCTTGAGTAGAAGAGCTTTCTGAGTCTGAAGAAGAGCTTTCTGAGTCTGCTTATAGTCCTGTTCTGTGTATCTCTTGTATGCATTCTTTATCCTCAGTGACTCAATCTTTTTCAGGAGCTCAGTGACCTGAGATCGATCTTCATCTTTGTTGTTAAAAACATGAAAACCTCCTGAACACTGATCAACTACTGACCGCAGTGTTTCACGTTTACTCAGATATCTCTCTATTGGCTCATGTAACTGATCTCCGTGAGTAAAGAGCACTATTGTGTGTTTTGAGAACTTTGATCCAAAATTATCCTGGATCCATTTCACAACTTTACTGTTTCTGAAAGTCTCACCCAGTCTGATCACCAGCAGAAACATATCAACACTATGACGAGTAAGCATCTTCTCTATTTGAGTCTGAGCGTCTGTGATGTTCACTGATGTGTCAGAGAGTCCTACAGTGTCGATCACTGTGATTGTTTGTCCATCCAGCTCTGTTTGTGCTGACTCACAGGTTCTGGTCACAGCCTCATTAGACAAAACTTCTTTAAATGTTTCTCTAACACCTATGATGGTGTTTCCTGAAGCGCTCTTTCCTGATCCAGTCGAGCCCAACAGCATAATACTCATAACAGGAGGTTCTTCCATGATGTGTCTCTGCATCTTGTCTGTCAGTGGAGTAGATTTTGTCCTTTCTCTCTCTATATTACGAGGAAACATATTTTGTTAATTAAATGAATTAAACCTGCTGCTTCTTTACACAGCTTAAGTTTATATATATATATATATATATATATATATATATATATATATATTGTAGCGTCTGAACCAATCAGACACACACAAATTATAAATTTATTTAATGAATAATCCAGCAAACTCACTCTCCCAACCAAGTCCTGTGAAACTTCCCCAAAAAAACTAACATCCCAAATGAAGCTAACACACTGGCAGGACGCGGTGTCTTGTTATAGGGCACACTGAGACTGATAAGAGTTTTACGATCCAAAGGAATGTGGCCACATGCTCAAGAGAGAGACAATGGGAAGACAGAAACAATCTTTAATACAGACTTTGCTGCATTAATCATAGACTAACTGATCTATAAATGAACATGCATCCCAGAAACTGTGTGAATGATTGACTGTCTTGTGTACTATTATGTATATACTATGGTATGTATTTTATTATACAACCAACCAACGGTCAAGGTAACCTCACCTGTATCATGTCTCCTATCTAATTAATCCTCATTTAATGACTCACACTTTGATGTACATCACCTTCTCTTAGAATGCAGTGTGGGTTTGTTATATCTATCTGAGCATTAATGAACAGAAAAGAGGTAAGGCAGAGGTTTAACCACACTTGAGATAGCGTCATAAATCCTCCCCACAGAGGAAAAGCCGGCTCAGAAATGTTCCCTTTCCTATTGGAAGGCCAGGCCGTCAAGCTTTAAAAGGCCTCTTCGCTAGCCTCCCGCCCTCTTAGCTTCTTTGCTGCTGGCCTCACTGTTACTCCTCACGTTAATAGTGGGGTTTCTGATTCTCTGCTTGCAACAAAGTCCCTTTTTTACGATCTTGATCTTGTTACATGCTCTAAGTGCTGTACATGCTAAGAAATAATTATTTTTCGGTGTCCATGAAAGATATGCTTTTCTTAGATTAATGAATAATCAAACAGTTCGTCGGAACTGATTAATTGATTGTAATATTAATTTAGCTTACCTCAAAGTTAATTCTGTCAGGACCACTACCATCAAATATGACTGACAATCAGCAAACAGTTAGGATTGGCGGTATGGTTCCATTCTGGGCGGGAACTCCCTGCGCATCCATGCAGCCTAGCATGGATAAGAGCAAGGGAGAGCAGCAATAACCCCCCTTGGGGTAAACCAGGGACGTCGTTAGGCCTATTTTAGGTGTTCCTAAGCCCCCCTAAATGATAATAAGAACAACAATAGTTCGATTTATCAATAACCGTATCCTCATTCATATTTAGACGCAACAAATGATATATATCCAGCTACAAAAAATAGCTGAAAAGTCGGAAGTTGGACAGAGAGCTGCCAACTCTCAAACATTCACCGTGAGACACACGCAATTTACACTTTGCACACGCTCTCACGCCACACATCCATTTTCTCACGCACAGAAAAATCGCAAAGCAAAGAGGACACGGAGACCGACAGACTAGACAGAGCAGGTTACTTTATGATATAAAAGAATCTCAACTCTCAGATTCTGTCAATTTTATTACGAAATTCAAACAGTAAATACCGTTTTGGCGTTTGTAAATTTTACGTGACCCCATAGCGATCCCATAGCGCATGTGTACCGATCATCTCTACTAGCTAATAGTAAAAAAACACGAACACTGTTGAAAGATACAGTAACGTTAGTAGGCTACAACTTACCTAAATGTATATTACTCATACATAATATCGATCAATCAGTGTTTTTCATCAGCGTGAAGAGGTCACTAACACAGCTGGAGAACATGTCACATTTACCTCAGGAAAGCCATACGTTAGTTGGCGAGAAAACAAGAGCTATAGAGAGTATTTAGCTAAATATGTGTTCTATATTACATATTTATTATATTTTTACTTAAATCATTAAATAAAGTTATTATAATAATAAAAAACGCATTATATTTAATTTGAGTTATTTTTAACCTTAAATAATACTACCAGCTGATAGGACTGTCTGTATGTTTACAGCATTAGGTGAGTTGTTTTTTTCTTGAGAAAAATTAATGCCTATTTTGAGTACCTAATATTTATCCAAATGAGTCAATATTAAGTCAAATCACAATAACTGAATTGAATTGAAATAATAAAAAAGCGTAGCTTACCAGAAATTGTACATGCACCATAAAATTTACATATAATTTTACACTTATGCTATACTAAAGCCTGAAATGGGCACTTTTTGTGACAGCAACCCTATCATTTTTGATCAAAGATGTGGCTTAACTTCAGAATTTGAACTAATATTAGTATTCTTATGATTGCTCTGAACATTTCTGACTAAGTTCAACAAACATTAAATGACTTATTTATAAACTTAAAAAAATAATTAATAAAAATGTAGGTGTGACGGGGTTGATACTAGGGTAATGGAGGAGGGTAATTAGCTCCTGAGAAACGCGATAGCTGCTGATAATACTGAAGGAGCTTATATATGTATACGGTGATAGGCGTCGTATTCCTATAGGTAGATGTGGATCAGCTGAGAGTCAGCTGATGCGAGCTTGACTAACGTGACCTGCCAGAACTAACGCTATGCTTGATTCTAATTAACTGACCCAAATATTAATAATTAATCATAATTGGTAATTATGGATTGTTATTGATATTTCCCATTTGAGCTAATTTGTTACTATATATATATATATAATATTATTATTATTATAAAAAAAAATATATGTATATATATAGAGAGAGAGAGAGAGAGGGATTAGCTGACCATTAGCGTCATCATCGTTTAAAAGCATCATTAAGTCATTAAACTGGCGGTCTCACCTGTCCAGGGTCGTCCTGCTCACACTCGCTGGTGTTTTTCCCATGAGTCCATCGTCCGTCAGCGCCACACACACGATAAACCAAGCCCTGATGAACTGATCACACACAGCGGAAACACACACCGGTCACAGCTGGACTGAGTCTACAACACTTTACATTCATGAAGACAATCAATAATACTGAGATCCCCAGCGATGCTGCTGCTGTTGTTCACTTAAACCACAGATAAACTGATACAAATCATTATCAGGAACTGAAATAAAACTAAAATAAGTAGAAAATAAATAGCAGATCAAAAATGTAAACTTAAAAATCTTGTTGAAATTTTGCCTTGGCTGAAAATAAGTTTAAGTTGAAGAACTAAAATAACCAAAACTAACACTGAAATTAAAATAAATCAGAGCTACAGTACTGTGCAAAAGTCTTAGGCATGTTAATAAACGAACATCACTAACCACTCGATGAGTTGCACAGTTTTGAAAACGAACGTTAAGGGGTGTTTTAAGGACATGTTCGTGCATGCCCATAGACAGCCACTCTGAAGCGGTCAAAGGCGATTCTAAACGAGTCAAAAAGTCGAGACAGGACCCATCGTCAAAATTTCTGTGTCCACCACTCTAGTTCATCCAAAACAAACCAGAAAAGTGCTAAATACCGGAATTATCCTTTAATCGATCAGAAAGAGACAACCTGTCCTCACTTCTCTGCATCAAAAACTGAAGCCCGAGCGCCAACCCAGCTAACAAAAAAAGGTCCCCAGAACGTCCCCTAAATGGCCTTGTGCGAACGTCCCCGTGTAGTCCTCTGGACGTTCAAGAGGACATTCACAGGACCACCAGCGGCCATTCGGACCGTTTAGGGGACTTTCGCGTTTAGTCCCCATATAATTTTACTTTATTTTACTTCTGGCTAACCAAAGAAAACAGACACGTTGTAAGGAACAAAGTAAATTTATTTTATTTGAGCAATTATAAAGGTGTTGTGCTCTTTCCGTGTGTGTGTGTCTTCAAACGCGCTGGCAGCTGTGTGTGTGTTTGTCGGTCAGCTGTGGGGTTAGTCTTCCCCTTGGCATCTACCTAAAACAACAAAATGAACACATTCAGTAGTGTTATGATTTTATATGTCAATATAATATATCCATACATGTGAAATATATAAGTTGTCTCATCTCATCTTGACATATAACATTAGCTTCGTAGTGTTAGCATAACGTTTAGCAGCGGTACATGGCAGACAACTTCAGCAAATGTTTTAAAAGGTAACATTTTCATATAATTTAAAGATGGACAGTGGTTACGGTAACTAATGTATACTAATCTAAAAATGTAAAATATCTTTTAGACAGAAAGAGAAAACACAAGGCTGCGTCTGCGTTGCCATGGATACACGTTGCGTTGCCATAAGGAATGATGTCACTCGCTTAGGTGCACTTGAACGTCACTTGCTTGTTTCTCCCAGTGTAGCTATTACACTTTTTTTGTTATTTGAGCTGCATGTGCTCAGTCTTAAGTGCAATAATTAGAATAATATTTTTTCTAAAATAACTTATTTTGAATAAAACCATTCACCTTCGCCTGACCAACAGTTTGATAATTTAGGATAGGATAGGACATTTTATTTAGGATAATTTTATTTGTCTTACCCGTGTTATTTTCCACTTTCTTTCCAGCAATGTGCTTTTCCATTCTTCACGTTTTCCTTGGCTGCATTCATCATTTGAAGTTGAGCTCCTGGGATTCAACCATAGACTGTAAAAAAATATGGACGTAGTGTCCGTGACGTCACCCGTAGGTTTCTGAAGACCGTTTTTGAAGCCTAAAGTGGGCGTAGCCGACCGTTGCCATCTTGGCAGTGCGTCACTCCCAGATAAACGAAAATGGGCGAAAAACCCTAACGTTACGGATAACAGACAGACAAATGGCTAATCATGACTAATGACCACAGCAGCGGGAATCCACCTGTCACTCAAAAGTGGACAACCTTAATTACGCAGAAATTTTAGGCTTAATATAATTTCGGATGAGTTATAAAAAAATTCACCCCCCTCACAGTCGTCATGAAGAGAAAAATAAGGCTGTATAGACCAAAGCCACTTTTTGCTCCAGGCTGTAAACATGTTTTTTTCTGCTGTAAAGTTGGGCATTTCAACATGGGGGAGATGCAGATTTGACTCACTTTTGCAGCCAGTCTCAAGTGGCCAGTTGATGAATTGCTGTTTAATTCACTTCCGTGTTGGTTTCAAGAGAGAGACAGGGAGGTTAACGCTTGGATTCAACCTTATTTTCTTCATGCATGAATAGCCTATTATAAATTGTAGCTTATATTCAATTGAATCAATTATCATGTTTTTGGTGTTTAAATTATAATGCTGAAAACAGACTCGTGATTTGATTACATCTTTAATTAGTGATAGAAGTTACTAAGTAGCATGAAGTTATTATCTTAACATTAACATTAAAACACTTACATTTTTTACATGAACTTCATTTTACAATTAATTCAAATAATATTTTTACTATAGTTTATTTGCATTTATATTTTAGTTCAGTTATTCTTTTGTTTGAGTTGCAAGGTGTCAGGTCTGATGATAAAAGAAAACACATGGGCGACTGGATTTTGCAAATGTTTTCATGGAAATGGCAGGTGAGGGACGAAATAGGGACATTCACAAACTGGCCCGGAAAAATGTCCTCAGAGCGTCCGTCAGCGAACGTTACAAAGCGGACCAAACGCGGACCTAAGGGGACGTGCGAAAAGTCCGGGGGACGTCCCTTGTTAGCTGGGAATATGGCACTAATGGTCTGCAGCCATCAAAATAACGACGAACTCCATTACTTTAACTGGCTTGTCAGATCAAAACAGGCCTACATTTCATTATTTGCATTTGTAAAAAAGTAGAAATAGTTTTTATTAGCCTACTTTCGTTTTTGAGCTCCTAACGCGCTACACACACTTCTCAACAATACAAAACACGTTACAGGCAGATCACAATACAGTCCAATGATTATTTAGCAATTTTTCATGATGTGATGTTAATCTCATTTAAATAACTTCCAGTGCTAGTTTTGACAGTGTGTGTGTTTAGGCACACTTGATATGACGTGCGTATATCGATCCGATCACCAACACAACACCAATGTTAACATACTAAAAACTGAACAAATTTTGGAGTGTCATATAAAACTATATGACCATTATGAGCACTAATGACTGGAGATATAGTCCATCTAACATCTACTCACATGTGTGAAGAATCACGATGAGCGCCACCAAGTTTCTCTTCACTTCCTGAAGTTAACAAGCTTGATCATGAGTCATGACGCACTAAAGTGAAACTGAAAGTCTGATTTGTTCAAATGAATGGTTACCTCTGACAATGACTGGATATTTCTGCAGAAGGAGCTAAGGACATTTCGTGTAGCCTTCCTCTTGCATTTGCCGGGATCGGGCGCGTTTTGGACGCGTTTTGATTGATTCGAGTTTTAGGATAATCGGTTGCATTGGACAGAACATAAATATCCATGAGTTTCCTGTTTCGTGTTAACGCGGGTAAAACTATCATGCGTGCTTCTGTTTTCGTCAAAATCTATCTGGGTAAACTTGAATTTCTCATCATATAAATGAGGCCAATATTGCACACACGAGTGAATCAGTGAATATGTTAGTTTTTAGTGATAATTTTGAGTTGCTTATATTTGTGAGCACCAAAAATGAAGTAAAACTCTTTTTCTCATGTTAGTACATTTATTTCCAATACATTTTAATTTTAGACAAAATATTTTTGTTTTGTTTTTATTTTGCATATTTCCATTTTTTTTTTCGAGATGGAGAGAGCAGCTGAATTAAATTCAGTTCAAGCAACAAACACCTTCATTTCCAAACCATAAATTACAATTAAATATGTAGACAAAGAAAGTTCGTGCCCAAATATACAAACTCGCTTAAAATGCACACAAGCAGGCAGCGCGCACACACACACACACACACACACACACACACACACACTGTATGACACAGCGCCCTCTACTGGTCACGGGTAAACAAGGCTTCTCCAGTGTTCAGATTTCATTCTTAGTGTCAAAATAAACTGTCTGTATGCATTTACCAATATGGTAGTATACCAACTTAATCTAAAATATTAAAGGGGTAGTTCACTTTAAAATGAAAATTCTGTCATCATATACTCACCCTCAAGTTGTTTCAAACCTTTATGAATTTCTTTCTTCTGCTGAACACAAAGGAAGATATTTTGAAGAATGTCAGTAACCAGACAGTTAACTGGAACCATTGACTTCCATAGTAGGAAAAAAAAATACTATGGAAGTCAATGGTTCCAGTTAACTGTTTGGTTACTGACATTCTTCAAAATATCTTCCCTTGTGTTCAGCAGAAGAAAGAAATTCATACAGGTTTGAAACAACTTGAGGGTGAGTAAATGATGACAGAATTTTCATTTTAAAGTGAACTATCCCTTTAAGTTTAAACATTAAGTAAATATGTGATAAATGTTTGTTATATGCTTAGTTCAAGTAAAACACTAAGATAAATCTAGGACCAAATCGTGAAACATAATTACTAAAAGTAATTTGTGCAACTTTTCACTAAAGGATCCGTGTCGATTGTTGAATTATTACAAACAGAGATGAACAGAACAGAAATAAAATGAAAAATCGTCTTTCACATTGCAAAAAACGTTGGATCCCCATCAGTCAGTCATTTCTTGTTTTCTTGTCCTCTGATGCTGCACTCAAAAATGTCATTAAATGTCATTTGCAGAAGCTCAAACGTGCGGCGTAAATCGTTAACGCTAAATACAGAGTTTAGACATAACACTCACATATACATTGGGAAAAAAATTATATCGTGAACAGTCTTTCTCACAACTCAACCAGAACAATGATGGTATGCATTTGTACATTTTAACATGTAAAAGATGATATTAAATGAATACACATTCAAGTGATGCTGCTTCTCCATTGCTTTATTGTGAATGAAGCGTATCGCGAGAACTCCCTCTTCTAATGTAGGATACACAATGACGTGCACATGCACGTATAACCAATCACACACATCCATCTCCATCAACAATAATATAAAGTATTCATTTGAAGCAATAACGCTTAATTATTATAGAACCCAAAATATTTGTAACAAGCATGCTGTATTTTTCATGAAAACAATAATGATAATAATCATCATATAAATCGAATATAAATCTGTAAATAATAGCCTTCCTTAAAGCAGAAACACATGAAAATCACATAAGTACATAGGGAAATCATGACTATGTGTAACAGATGTGGAGTGACACACTCACACGTGGATTCTTTCAACTCTGATTTATCCTTTTAGATAGAAAAATTTGTACAAATCACGTTGGCTGAAGAGAAACTACCGCAGACATTCATAAAAGACCACAGCAACGAAGCCAAACTGGACATATGCAAACACATGGTAACAGTACAACGTGAAAACTATAACAATATACCTGTAATTAATAACAGTGTACTAATACAGGACAATACATTAGACGATAACTGGAAAACATAAATTGCTAAATACTAGTTAACACTTAGAATAAAAATGAAATCAACATGCTTTTTAGACAGAAAAATAAGTAGAAATCATGTTGGCTGAAGAGAAACTACTGCAGACATTTATAAAAGACTAGAAAAATAGAAATTACACATTCACTCAACTCAACTCTTAATACAAATAATTGTCAGTTTGTTAAGACATAGACACAATGACCACGACAACTAGTTCCCGCTCGTGTGACGCACGTGTAGCCTACACTCAATACATTATCAAAAACTGTGTTAAGGTGTTAAAGTGTGCATTATCTATTTGTTCAAATACATGTATGAAAGAAATTGCGTTGAAAAGATTCACTTAAATCATTATAATCACAATGAATCTGTTAATGAGCTGAAACGCCAGAAACCGAACTGCAGCGACACTCGAATCTACAGCAAGATAATAGGCCTATGTCACGAAAAAACTGAATACCGGAAGTACGTCTTTTAGCAGGGATACGGCTCTTCCAGTTAGCTTTTTACAATGGCGGAGTCCGATAGATACGGCTGGACCAAATCTCTCCGCAACCTGCCTGAAGTCACATATGACGATGTGGTTCGGATGGTAAATGAAAACTCTCAAGTGGAAATGTCAAAACTGAGGTATGGCTGTCTACGTCCTGATGCAGAGCAACCCGGTACACTACAACAACAGCTGCGGGTGTAGCCTGCCATTGTTGTTATAGCTCTAGCCGTTCGCCAGTAACAGCAAGTTGGACCAATCAGCAAACGTTGCTGCTACGCTTAGGATTGTGGGTAGTGTAGTTTTTTTTTTTCATAAGATCGCGGATAAAACATGTTTTTCTTAAAACAAGGTTGATTTCATATGAACTTATAGCTTCTACAGGTGCAAAAACCTTCGTTTCACAACCTCATAGCTCGTGGTCAGCCTACCTCAGATGGTTTAGACATTATGGCTGATAATCTAAATCCTTATCGAGAAATACTGTTGACCGGAAGTTCTGAATCCCTACTCCGCGTTCCGGAAGCAGGAAGTGTGACATAGTAGCCTAGAAATCTAGACACACCCTAGCGGCAGCAAAATGTATTTTGCAGCCAGGGTAGTCTAGCAACTCTCCATTGACTTTTGAGCTGCAAAAACCTAAATTAGATCAGGCCAATCACGTCGTGTATAGAGTAGACGGGGCGGGCTTAACATAATGACGACAGAGTTGTGATGGTTCCCTGCTACTTGAAAACAAAGAAGAGCTGCTGCAGGAGAACAGTCTTTCGAATCGGCTTTGGCCGCGACTCTGGAGGACTTGGAGTTAAGTTTTTCTTTGAGAAAAGAGCAAAGAACGGCACTTAAGTCATTCTTTAAAAAAGGAAGATGTGTTCGTAGTTTTGCCGGCCAGATATGGCAAAAGTTGAATCTATCAACTAACGTTAGCTCCACTGTTGGGAAAACGTTCTGATTGGTTGTAGCGCTGTCCTATTGCGTGCAGAGGGAATTTGAAAGACAGCCGTTTATCCCGCCCCTCGGATTGAGCCGTGTCTATGGAGAGTTGCCAGACCTAACATCTTGATGTAGGTCTGGCTTGCCAGGCTAGTGACATAGGCCTATAGGGACAAAATACAATGTCTGCAGTACCATGAATAGCCACAGGAGGGGAGCCCTCGAACACCAATGATTATAACAAAATTCCTTGTTTTATGGAATTCACACATCAAATTTTTTTAATTAAATGCTCTTTTGTTTAACACTGGAAAAAATATCTAAGGAATAAGAAACTGTGTTAATCATTATAATGAGATTTATTTAGCATACCACAGATATACTCCAGCACTAACTGCTGTTGCTGCTGCCAGAGCTGCTCCTCTTGCTGCTCCCATTATTGTTGATTTCCCAACAGTCAATGCAGCTGTTCCCACTGTAGCTGCTAGTCCTGCTCCTGCTTTTGCCCCTGCCACTGCTTCTGTTGCTCCCACTGCTGCTCCGACTGTTGCTCCTGCTACTGTTCCTATTACTATTGCTGTTCCTACTGTTGCTCCTACTGCTGCTGCTCCTACTGCTGCTGCTAATAATGATACTGCAGCATCATGTTGTTTGAGTAGAAGAGTCTTCTTATCCTGCTCAGTGTATCTGCTGTCTCCATTCTTCTCTCGCAGACTCTTTATCTTTTCCAGGAGCTCAGTGACCTGAGATCGATCTTCATCTTTGTTGTTAAAAACATGAAAACCTCCTGAACACTGATCAACTACTGACCGCAGTGTTTCACATTTATTCAGATATTTCTCTATTGGCTCATGTAACTGATCTCTGTGAGTAAAGAGCACTATTGTGTGATTTAAGAGCTTTGATCCAAAAAAAAGCTGGCTCAGTTGCATAACATTCCTTCTCTCCTCTGTGAAAGTCTCACCCAGTCTGATCACCAGCAGAAACACATCAACACTATGAAGAGTAAGCATCTTCTCTTGAGATTCAGCATCTTTAATATTCACTGATGTATCAGAGAGTCCTACAGTGTCGATCACTGTGATTGTTTGTCCATCCAGCTCTGTTTGTGCTGACTCACAGGTTCTGGTCACAGCCTCAGGAGACAAATCTTCTTTAAATGTTTCTCTAACACCTATGATGGTGTTTCCTGAAGCGCTCTTTCCTGATCCAGTCGAGCCCAACAGCATAATATTCACAATAGAAGGTTCTTCCATGATGTTCCTCTGCATCTTTCTGTGAGTATATTTTTTTCTCTCTCTCTATTATTATGAGAAAACACATTTTGTTAATTAAATGACAAAAACCTGCTGCTTCATTGCACAGTTTCTATAAGTTTCTATACATTTATTTGCGAAAAAAAGAAACAGAAAAAACTGACAGAGCCTAAATCCAGACCCGGATAACATACATATCCGGGCCTCATCTGGGCAATGGAAATGGAAATTCCTCCTTTGATAAATGGATTCTGTAAAAACAGTGTGTCCATCTGAGAGGTTGACGGTTCATTAGGGAATGATGAAAAACTCTTTTGAACAAAGCTGCGAGCTTGTAAATATTTTAAAAAAAATGTCAGCTAGGTAGATCAAATATCTGCTGTGACTGCTGAAATGTTGGAAAGTGATTTCAGATAAATTTAACCAAAGGTGTCTCTCTGATGCCACATTCACTGCCATTGACCGCCCAATAGCACGAGCAGTCTCTTCAGTGGCTCGGAGAGACAAAACGGTGGCCCGACGCAGTTCTCGAACCACGTTAGGCCCCGTCCCCTCACTAGTCTCCAGGTCCCTCAGAAGGTCATTCTGGTATACCTGTAATTTAGCCATAGTATGAAGGCATGCTCATACCTCATAACGAGCGTCTGACCTGCTGCTGTATATGCTTTACCCACTAGCATAGATTATGTTTTAGTGGCTTAGTGGGCAGCATTGAGGACTTCAGGGATTGCCGAGGCTGGGGACAGATAACTGGCAAGCGCCTGTTCTACTTTGGGCATCACCCCATAACCATGCTCTTTTAGCCCCCTTATATCAGAGTAGACGTGGACCTGGGGGCTAAATACTCTTGCAGAATAAGGTTTTGTGGAGGTTGGGAAAGAATGGAAGTCCCCTCGGTGGAGTTACTGTGCTTGAGGTTAATAAGGGCTCATCTAATAAACTTTTGGGACGAGCACCTTGTTTCTCGGCTGGCCATTCGGTGTTCAACTTGGACACAGCGCGAGACAACACCTCCACCAGCTCCTTATACGCTGGGGAAAGAGCTGGCGATTCATCTTCCACGATTTCGACGCTCAGCACATTCGGTTCCTCAGAACAAGACAGCTGAAGCACCGGTCTCTCCTCCGGGGTGGAAGGAACAGCAGGGCGGGCTTCCAACTCCGGAGAGAGAGCACTGGATCCCACGGGTAGAGACTGACAAAAGGGCGGGACCTGTCTCAAACCCCGCCCTGAGATCCATTTGCGATCCCCACGTTAAAGGGATACTCCTCTTTAAAATGAAAATTCTGTCATCATATACTCAACCTCATGTTGTTTCAAACCTGTATGAATTTCTTTCTTCTGCTGAACACAAAGGAAGATATTTTGAAGAATGTCAGTAACCAAACAGTTAACTGGAACCATTGACTTCCATAGTATATTTTTTTTCCTACTATGGAAGTCAATGGTATCTAAAACTGTCTGGTTACTGACATTCTTCTAAATACCTTCCTTTCTGTTCAGCAGAAGAAAGAAATTCATACAGGTTTGAAACAACATGAGGGTGAGTATATGATGACAGAATTTTCATTTTAAAATGGAGTATCCCTTTAAGAGCTTCGGGCAGCAGCGGGGCCCGAACCACAGGGAACGTTCACCTGAACACCCTCCTCTAAGAGCGACAGGCGAGAATGGAGCGTGCGAAGCGGCAGCCTCTCACAATGCTTACGGTCAGCTCCCTCAAAGACTGACAGAGCATGCTCCACTCCCAAACACATCACACAAAGTTTGTGTGTATCCCCACCCGTGATATAACAAGGGCAGGGAGAAGCACACAACTTGAATCATTGTTTGTACAGCATAGGGGTTGCACGACTACTGATTTCTGCTAGTCGATTTCTTATCAAAACAATACTCGAGTTACTCGACTATTCGTGGTTCATGCTACTGTAAATGAAAAGACTAATGCAACAATTGCATAAGTAAACTCTCAAAACATTATAATTATGACATTTCATTTTTAAATTTTCATGTAACAGTCAAAAGCCAAATAAATAGCCGTTCTTGACTTTCATTTCAGACATCTGATTCTAGGGGCCGTTCACATATCGCGTCTTTTTCACGCTTAAGGTCATCTCGTTATTTCAAATGTAGGCGCGGTGAGCGCGCTCGTCATGGAAGCAACATGGTGCGCTAGTTTTTCCAGGCGGGTTTTTCCTTCTCATCTCCAGAAATATATCTAGCAGTAAAGCTAATGCAAGGGCTAGAAATCAATTAATCCTTTGCTGATACTTCTTTGTCGTCATCATGGAGAGCGCAGTTCATAGTTGCATAGCAATGACAGACGCCATGGGAGCGCAAGTGCTTGTAGGAGACAGCGGCACGGCCACGCTTTCCACACGTTTTTAAACGCAATATGTGAACGGCCTCTTGCAGAGTTGGCCAGTTACAATATTTTTGTCATCCTTGATGAAATACCTCCACACCTTCTGACGTGTGGTGTCTGTTGGTGACGTTCGCCATTTTTAATTCACTTATGGTTAATCGGCGCTCGAGTAGTCGATTGTTTCCGACAGCGTCGACTAGTGGTTGAAGTAGTCGATCTATCGACTACTCGACTAGTCTATGCAAGCCCTAGTACGGCGGTCAAACCAGATGTGCTTTTATCCTTTCCTGGTCGTGACGTCACTCGCCCGTGACGTTCACTCTCGACATTGGACTAGTTGACACCTGCGAGTACCCACTTTGGTACCGAAATTTTAAAATTGTTACTCTTTGAATGCGGTTGAGCAGAATCTTAAACACCTCTGATTGGCTATTGTGTTCACGCGCTCATCATATATGTCTGTGACTGGCTACAATGCTCAACACACGGGAGCGTTTGAGCGCACACAGAAGTGTCTGAAAGTGTTTGAAACTTTTTGACAACTCTAATTTAGTTAATATAATTTAATTGTTCAATTAAATTATTTATGACATTATTTTTGGAAGCATCCTCATTTACAGCAGAAGTGCCTACAACTTTTCACAGTAGGCTATACTTTTTTATTTACAACAAAATAAGCTAGTTTCCTGCACAAAATATAATGGTATTGTAATACTTATATAGTATAATAGCCTATGTAATGATAAAGTTTACAGTGACTTCACAAAATAATAATAATACAAAACGTTAAAAAAGCAAGAAACACACCTGATGCACTTTCTTTGTTCTTCATAAGAAGTTTAAAAACCTTGCTGTATTTTTGTGTAGTTAATCACCTGACGTCTTGAACACGACATCCCAGGTGGACTTGAGCACCATATAGAAGACTAACCAAAAAGTTCGTTTTTTTAGTAAGTAGTAGCATTTTTACTATTTATAAATTTGCCTATTATTGCCTATTTTTAATAACGTCCAATGCTTGTTTGGCTAAATTGTGTGTTATGGCTGTGGAGTAACATGTCCAGGCCTATAATCACTAATCACCAACATAAAACTTGTCAACATAATAAACAAAACTGAACAAATCACCTAGCATCATATAGCCTACAGATTATGACCAATATGAACATTATGAATGGAGACTCAATTCTCACCTGTGTTAAGATCAATCTCCTTTTCACTTGTCGACACACTGAAGTGAAACTGCAAGGGTTTTACTATGGGTTTCACTGACAGTGATTGGTTATATTACAGAAGTAGGGAAATGTCATGTAGCCGCCTTTTTGGTCGCATTTTGGTCAGCGTTGCACTATTTGGTGTGTGAAATATTTGGTTGCCCTGGTAACAAGCATGCATATATTCGTGAGTTTCCCGTTTCGAGTTAATGAGACAAAATAGGGCATTTACGGTTATGCACTTCTGCATCTGATCATTGCTTGTATTACCAGAACGCAAACATGTTGAGAGATCTGTTGATATGTGCGAGTTAAATACAAGTAAAATAAATATACCAATCATTCCATGCTAAAGAAAAACGGTCACATTTTTCTGGTGTTAGTACTTTTATTTCCATTTTTGTTAGACAAAATTTCAGTTTAGACCATTTTCATCTCTCATTTAGTTTGCATATTTTCACTTTATTTTTTAGATACAGGGAGCAGCTAAATTACATTCTGTTCAAGCAACAAACACCTCCATTTCCAAACCATAAAATACAATTCAATTTGTGGACAAAATTTTTTCGTACCCGGGTAAACACAAACTCGCTTGCAAACCCTTAAAGGGAGAGTTCACCCAAAAATGAAAATGAGCCCATGATTTACTCACCGTCAATCCATCCTAGGTGTATCTGATATTATTCTTTCAGACGAATATGATCTACGAAAAATGTCCTGGCTCTTCCAAGCTTTATAATGTTTCTGTTTTGAAGTCCATCAAAGAGCATCTATCCATCTATCAATGCATCTTTTATGATGGATAGATGCACTTTGATAGACTTAAAGGAGAAGTTCACTTTCAAAAAAACTTTTGCTGATAATTTACTCACCCCCATGTCATCCAAGATGTCCATGTCTTTCTTTCTTCAGTCGCAAAGAAATTAAGGTTTTTGATGAAAACATTCCAGGATTTCCCCCCATGTAATGGATTCTATTGGGACCCAAACGGTAGAAGGTCCAAATGACAGTTTAAGTGCAGCTTCAAAGGGCTTTAAACGATACCAGATGATGAATAAGGGTCTTATCTAGCGAAACGATCGGTCATTTCCAAAATAAATAAAAAAGTTTAAGTTTTATAAGCACAAATGTTCGCCTTGCTCTGTTCTGTGATGCGCGTTCGTGACGTCACGTAATACGCAATTACGTTGAAAAGGTCACGCTTGAAAAATTTCTGTCCTGAAGAAAATGTTCTTTTTGGCTTTTTAATATTAAAACACCCAGGATACGCACACGAAATGGGCATTTTAAACGATAAACTGACACAAATACATTTGAAAATGTGTATATGGTCCTCCTTCTGCACATTTGTAAACATGTCAAGCGTGACCTTTTCAACGTAATTGCGTATTACGTGACGTCACGAACGCGCATCACAGAACAGAGCAAGGCGAGCGTTTGTGCTTATAAAACTTAAACTTTTTTATTTATTTTGGAAATGACCGATCGTTTCGCTAGATAAGACCCTTATTCATCGTCTGGTATCGTTTAAAGCCCTTTGAAGCTGCACTTAAACTGTCATTTGGACCTTCTACCGTTTGGGTCCCAATAGAATCCATTACATGGGGGGAAATCCTGGAATGTTTTCATCAAAAACCTTAATTTCTTTGCGACTGAAGAAAGAAAGACATGGACATCTTGGATGACATGGGGGTGAGTAAATTATCAGCAAAAGTTTTTTTGAAAGTGAACTTCTCCTTTAAAAACAGAAACAGAAGTTTTGAAGAGCCATTTTTTATATTACTCGGATCATACTCGTCTGAAAGAAGAATGTCATATACACCTAGGATGGATTGATGGTGAGTAAATCATGGGCTGATTTTCATTTTTGGGTGAACTATCCCTTTCACACACACACACACACACACACACACACACACACACACACACACACACACACACACACACACACACACATACATACATATTTACTGGATGACACAGCGCCCTCTGCTGGTCACAGGTAAACAAGGCTTCTCCAGTGTTCAGATTTCATTCTTTAGTGTCAAATCATTAAACTGTATTTATGCATACCAATATGGTAGTTTATCTAAAATATTAAGTTTAAACGTTAAGTAAATATGTGATAAACGTTTGTTGTTACATGCTTAGTTCAAGTAAAACACTAAGATAAATCTAGAAATTTAGGACCAAACCGTGAATTAGTAATAATAAGTAATTTGTAAATCTGTAAATCTGGTTAGTTTTAAGTGAAGCTGGTAATAAGTGTACGGCCATGCATTTCACCTTTTTGTTTGGTTTATTCCAACCAAAATTTAACGACTGCCCAACGTTGGAGCTTGACGTCAAACAAACAATGGATTTATACGTCAACCCGACTTTCATTTTCAACCAAGATCCAATGTCTGACCGATGTTGTAGTCTATATCCTGTGCCTGCTGGGATGATGTTTTCTGGAGGTTCATCAAATTACAAAAAGTTCCTTGATTTCCTACAAACACAGGACTGACTGTAACTTATGTCAAGGATTTTAAATTCTTACACATTTCTTCTGAAGCCTATTGTGGTAGAGGCTTCAGTTTCTGTGCCTGTGTGTTTTAGGCACACACAGACATCAAGATTCAGTCTATGCATCTCAACAATGGTGGCGAGCAGAATATTCAATTAGGAAAAGTAAATTACATAGACAATTCAGATCATAATTTATTCATACCGCAATGCATGATGGGAGCCATTAATGAGTTGTGATTGGTGGCAGGCACTGCAACATGCTTTATTATTGTCACCATTGTTGAGATTCACAGGCTGATTATTGATGTCTGTGTTTCTAAATGAATTTATTTGAAAGTCTTTTGATCAGAACAATGTTTATTAAATATTTTTGATTATATGAAATATACTGAAAATCATATGCTGTAGAATCACAGAGCTGTTGTAATTAACTAGTTAAACCAAACTCAATAAGTTTAGTTAGTTCAATTAGTTTTTCAGATCACAACATGATTATGTCAAATCATAACCAAGACCATCAGATCACATTTTTTCTTTGTTCATCTGACTGTTATAAATCAATAACAGCAGACAAGCAAAATATAAAGTAAACATATAAGGGTCAAGAGCCCAGCTAAAGCAAACATTGATCACCATAATTGTAACTTACAATTTGTGATTTTCTCCTTCAGTGATTCTGCTAGTTAACATCAGGTGTCTTCAATAATGCTCAATCATCACTAAATGAATCTCTTAATTATCTAATTAACTTCAATACTCTTGAGTGTTAATTTAACACTCATATTTTAACACTTTACACTCTTGAGTGTGGACTCAAGATGTTATCAAGTGAACATCATTTCTCAGATTACCTCGTTTAAACCGATTTCTCCACCACTGACCTGCAATCCTGAATCTCTTATTTGATGGTTCTCACGGGTTTGTGTCCAGGAAACAACGAAAACTCTCAGAAAGAGCGTGAGAGCGAGGCACACTTTACTTCCCGCTCTCATATAGTGGCCTTACTGTGCTCTGCATCTCCAATGTTATATACAAAAATGGACAATGAATGAATGTACTGCACTGCAAAAAAAATGCTTTTCTTACTTAGCCTTTTTGTCTTGTTGTTTCCATTCAAAATATCTGAAAATTCTTAAATCAAGATGCATTTATACGGCATAAGAAAAACAGTTGCCATGGTAACTGACTCTGAGTATAAGTTACCTCTCTTTCAGAAACGGGCTTGACTTACTCTGCTTTCTCGGGTTTGACATACCTCCCATTCTGAAACAGAAAACGTACTCGGTTACTAACGTAACCTCGGTTCTCTCTAGAAGAGGGAACGAGTACTGCGTAAGTAGCTTACGCTAGGGGAAAACCTCTTTTCCACGAGATATTGAAGCCAAAAAATTATCCTTATAATTTTGTATTATTGCAAAACGCGTTGCGGCAGCATGCGGCCATGGGCGAGACAGCTGCTCTGCGGCAACTGCATCAGCCTACCGAGTGAGGCCTGAGGTGAGAGCCAGCAAAAACACTGTTTTGAAAGACAAGTGTTTGAGGCTAATCGTTTGGATAGGCTCGAATGGGTCACCTTTCATGGCTTCCAACACCGTAGAAAGGTCCCACATAGGGACTGAGGGAGGTCTGGGAGGATTCAGCCTCCTAGCTCCCCTGAGGAAGCGGATGACTAAATCGTTCCTTCCTATTGACTGACCGAGCGTTGATTTAGAAAACGCTGCTATGGCCGCCACATAGACTTTGAGCGTGGAAAGGGCTTTGCCCTTATCCATCAGCTCTTGTAGGAAGGAGAGAACCTCCGTCACCCCACAGTTGAAGGGTGAAAAGCCCAGAGCTGTGCACCAGCCGGAGAATACCGACCACTTCGAGGAATAGAGCCGTCTGGTAGACGGAGCTCTAGCCTGACTGATAGTATTTAGCACTCCCTCTGGGAGGTCAGCGGGTACCCGTTTAGCACCCATAGATGAAGGGACCACAACTCCGGGTGAGGATGCCAAATCGAACCCTTGGCCTGAGAGAGGAGGTCCCTCCTCAATGGCACTGGCCATGGGGCAGTGTCTGCTAGCTGCATCAGAACTGGGAACCATGGTTGGTTCTTCCAGAGCGGCGCTACGAGCAGCACTGAGCATTTCACTTCCCTGATCCGTTCTATTACCTGAGGCGGGAGAGAGACGGGGGAAAAGCATAGAGCGGGCAGCGCGGCCACGCTTGGGCCAGCGCGCTCTTGCTCTTGGAGAAGAACACAGGGCAGTGAGCGTTTTCATAAGACGCGAACAGGTCCACTTCCGCTCTGCCGAATCTCTCCCACAACAGTTGGACTGTTTGCGGGTGTACAGACCATTCGCTTGCCGGAATGTTGTTCCTGGACAGTCTGTCTGGCCCCAAATTCTGTAGCCCAGGCACGTGCACTGCTCTCAGCGAGCGCAGGTTGCGCTGAGCCCATACCAGGAGGCGTTCCGCCAGCCTGTATAAATTTCGGGATCTGAGACCGCCTTGGCGATTTATGTAGGACACCACTGACATGTTGTCCCAACGGACTAAAACGTGGTGGCCCTTTATCTGAGGACAAAAACACGTCAGCGCGTTGTCCACTGCCAACATTTCCAGGCAGTTGATATGTTGAAGCTTTTCCCGTTCTGACCACTGGCCGAAGAACGGTCTGCCCTCGAGCAGCGCTCCCCATCCGGAGGTGGAGGCATCCGTCGACACCACTTTCACCCTCGAGGAAATCCCCAGGCTTACACCTGATTGGTACCAGTCGTTTGCTTTCCAAGGTTTCAGAGCTGAAACGCAAATCTGATCGACCTTGAGACGAAGCTGACCGGATGCCCACGCTTTGCGCGGTACCCGCGCTTTCAACCAGAACTGCAGAGGGCGCATGCGGAGCAAGCCCAGCTGAAGAACTGATGATGCTGAGGCCATGAGACCGAGCATCCTCTGAAATTTCCTGAGCAGGGCGGTCGCGCCGCAGCAGAAAAAGCTCGCTGCGCGCTGAATGTCTAGTACGCGCTGTGATGACAGCTGCGCTATCATAGACTGCGAGTCCAGAACTGTGCCCAGAAAAGATATCGTCTGACTGGGGTTCAGAGAACTCTTCGCCCAATTGACTCTGAGACCTCTCGAGGTGATCGAGTAAAATGGTCCTGTGCTCCACGAGCTCTGAGCGTGATTGAGCTAGAATTAGCCAGTCGTCCAAATAGTTCAGCACTCGCATGCCTCGGAGCTTGAGGGGTGCGAGCGCTTTTTCGGTACCAGGAAGTATCTGCTGTACAGCCCCCCTTCGCTTTGAGCTTGAGATAAAGGCTCTATAGCCCCTTTGCTCAACAGTTTTGATATTTCGGCTCGAAGTAAGTGTGCTACTTCTGAATTCACCGTGGTTTCGACTCGCGCCGTGAAGCGGCGAGGGCGCCGACAAAACTGTAGCGAATAGCCTCCTTTTATAATGTCTAGCACCCACTCCGAAACCCCGGGAAGCGCTGCCCACGCATTCGCGTGGGTGGCTAGGGGTTGGATGCGAAGCGCGCTCTGCTCGCTGGGCGACAGAAGCGCTTCGGTGTGCTGTAATATAGGCGTTATGCCTGTGACATTTGAGGCGGGGAGCGCGCTGATCACAGCGGGCAGAATGCTCGCGCTCGACCCCGCTGCGGTGTTTAACCGAGTGAGGGAGGGCTGGGCGAGTCCCGTAGGACTTGTAATGTCTGTGAGTAAGTGTGGGCGCGGGGGAGCGGGCACATTTACTGCTTTGGACGCGCTGTCTGCCTGAGCAGAGTGAACGCGCACAGGTTTCGTTTTTACAGAAACCGTGAGACATGCAGAACATAGTGTTTGTGGGCACTGGGCTGGTTTACTATGTTGGGTGCGCGATCGACCTGAGTCGATTTTATGAGCGCGGGCCCTGTGTGAAGGGCTGTGCTTGTGTGTAGGGATGGGCACTGGGCAGTGGGCATCTGCTCTACACTTCGGCCGTGGCCGTGGCCGGGACACCAGAAAATACACTCTTTAAAGGATTTATCTGGGTAGCCATAAAAACGGCTTTTGTGTGCAGGCAAGCGGGCAGCTGTACCGGCTTGTACACTGCAGGATACGCTGGAACAGTCACAATTCCTGGAACTGAACGAGCGGTGCGTTTCGGTGAGAGTTCGGCCGCGGCGGGACTCGAACACCGACGCTTTCCTAGGCGTGCTAGGATGGCTTCGGGGCTTCCGACTTCACCTCAATCCTTGGCCGTGGCCCATGCGGAGCGGGACGGCGGCTAGTCGAGCGAGAACAAGGCCTCGAGCTGCGGTCCTGTCGGCGCTGCGATGAAGCGGCAGAGGGCGGAGGCTGTGGCTGAGAGCTCCGAGCAGGCGGCTTTGCACGACCCGCTGTAGAACTGGAGCGCCTCGGTAGGAAGTGCTTAAAAGCTTGCGACGCTTTCTGCACCTCGGCGAATCTCTCTACGAACTCGTTGACAGAGGATCCGAAGAGGCCAGCAGAAGACAGCGGGGCGTCGAGGAACGCGGTGCGCTCAGACTCATACATTTCCGTGAGCGTCAGCCATAGATGTCTCTCAGCAACGGTGACAGAAGCCATGCATCGTCCAATGGCCTGTGCAGCAGACTTAGTAGCGCGGAGAGCGAGGTCCGAAGCGCTTCTCAAGTCCGCTAAGCAGATTGCTTCTGGTCCCATCTCGTCCAGTTTACGGAGGAGATCGGCCCAGCGCTGACGCAGCCTGCCCAGCGGCGGAGAAAGTACGCCCGAGCAGAGTTGACGTCATGCGGCAGGCTTTAGACGGCAGCACCGGTTTCGTCCGCCGTCCAGCAGAGGGCGGGCAAAGGTGGGCTGCTATCGCCTGTTCGACCGGCGGAAGTGAATGTTAGCCTCTGAGTTTATAGAAATATTCTCGCAGTAACTAAGGAGCCTATCCCCTAGTCGTACCCTTAAGGAGTTAGACGAACAGTCTATACAAGCTAATATTCTACTATGAAAATAATAGATATATCACAAGTATTATAAGTCTGTCTTTTGAGGTACTCCTTGAACCTTTTTTGCAATATAACAACACTCTGTTACATGCTGCCTCTTTGGCTAGGCTATATGATCAAATCAACACACATGGTAATAATACTTTCAACAGAAAGAATGCTCACCCCACGTGTGCGTCTTCTTCACAAAAGATTTCCTGTTCCAGGCAGAAGAAGACGGTACTCAAGAAATCCAAGATTCAGTCAGATGATTATAAAAAATGTTTAACAAACTTTATTAAAATAATCAAATGGTAAGAATACTTATTACAGATTGTCAATGAGTACTAACTAACAGATGTAAAAAATAGCTAAAGATAGCATGCTTCTTGCACCTAGTAAAGCTGGCGTACTAGGTTGTTGGTTGCAAGGAAGAGCAATAAATCTTCCTTTGTTTGCGTCTTATATAGCCTTGAGTTCCGTGGAACCCAGGTTCTGCCTTTGAAATAGTTTTCCACACACTTATTTGCAGCAAGGCTCTAAAAAGCAATTCTAACGGCATAGCATCTAACAGTCGCTGATACTGATCTTCCGCACCAGCTCGAGCATTTCAGCTTCCGTCATCTCATGCAGGGTAAGCGGCTTCCTGTTCTGCTGCGTTGCCCCAGAAACAATGTTTGCAAAGGAAATGTCATCTTCACACACTCTGTGTACAGAATTCTTCACAGTTCCTAGCACCATCAAGAGTAGAGAATGCTGGAGACACAGACGAACGCATTCGTGCTGAGAGGGAAGCGCTCCAAGCTTTGGCAACTTCTTCGTGAAGCTCAGGAAGAAAGGGTGCCGGTTTGGACTCAGGCGAAGCGCGCTCCCCAGGGAGGAAGCAACCATCCAGCCGGGTGTGAGAAGGAGGCTCAGGTGCAGACCACTCGAGGCCGAGGCTCGCCGCGGCCAACGCGAGTACACGCATCAGTTCCCTCTCGATGTTAGCTCTCTTGTTTGGTTTACGAACAGAAGGCGAGAGATCCACAGAGCTCGCCCAATCCTCGCTGCCCGAGGCCAGCAGAGAGCAGGTGTCATCCTCTCCAGACGCGGCTTTTGAGTCAGCATCCTCGATGGAAACGGCGGCGGACCGCGGCCGCTGCGCATCAGGAAGTGATTCAACGGAAGCCGGTGAAGCAAGCGGGCGAACCGGCGAGCTTTGGCGGGCTGGAGAAGGTTCCGGAACCCGCTGAGCGTGGCGCTTTTTACGGCGTGGCAACACAGCGGGAGGTGCAGGCTCGGAGAAAACTGCCAGACGAGTCCTCAGAGTCATCATAGGCAGTAGCTCGCAGTGAGGGCAGCCGCCGTCGGCGAGCGCTGCATGATCTTCACCCAGACAGGAGACGCAGATGACATGGCGGTCTCCCTCGCTGAGTGGGGCTCGGCACGAGCCGCAGGAAGGCATCTTTAAAAAGACGTGAGCTCTTTTAGAGTGTGTGTCGCGGAGCGAGCACACACACACACACAAAGAACAGTTTGAGGTAAAGGATATAGGCGCCGGATAGCGCAGCGGGAGAGGCAGCAGTAGAAGGCGGCGTGGCCAGCAGCTTCAGATGATGGCTCGTCCCGCTGAAAGGCTTCTTCAGACGGCGTGGCTTCTCTCGGGATCCAACGATGCGTGAGCTTCGCTGAAGAGATGAAAAATCAGGGATCAGCTGCCCCGAGCCTTCCTACTAAGCCACGCCCGTTTCGGCGGGACGTGACGCAGAGGGCGCAAAGCGCCCTCATTGGCATGACGTCACCTCAGGCCTCGCTCGGTAGGCTGATGCAGTTGCCGCAGAGCAGCCAATGGGCGCGCGAGCTGTCTCGCCCATGGCCGCATGCTGCCGCAACGCATTTTGCAATAATACAAAATTATAAGGATAATTTTTTGGCTTCAATATCTCGTGGAAAAGAGGTTTTCCCCTAGCGTAAGCTACTTACGCAGTACGAGAGACCTCTCGTAAGAGAACCCAGAGTTTCCCTCATTTCAGGGTTAACATACTCAGAGTTTTCACTTAACCTCCTTTCTGAAACAGGCCCCAGGACATCATTCAAACTGCAAAGTGTTTACTTATATTTGTCTACACTCACAATAAAACACAACATTGTGCTTTTGTCAAAACTGTAAAATCTTGTCAAACTGTAACCTCAACCAAAATCACACACACACACACACACACACACACATTGTTTAAAAGCAAAAAATATTTATCCAACCCCATTTAAAAACAGTCTGTTGGTGCCATATTTTGGACATTCATCATATTGCATTGGTTTTCATTTCTTGTCCTCAAACTATTATTTTATACAGAAATAAATTATTTATAATTCAGATGAGAATAAAGTTAGTGTTTATTAAAATTTTAAGGAAAACAAATATATTGATCTGAAATTTAGCAAATTAATTTTAAATTCATTCAGGTGCAATTACCAAACATCTCAATATCTTTTTTTGTCTTTTTATTAATTTAATTAATAAACTAACTATATAAAACTATTGTCAGTGCACTACAAATAAACTGGTTCTATCCCTTTACTTTATTAATAAAACTTATAGAAAAAAATTCAAGGCTTAAGACATTTATTTTCCTTTGGTGGAACAGCCTGAGACATGCACAATAAAATAAAAATAGCTTTCTGCATTTTTGCTTTGCTTTGTACCGAACTTGTACCGAACCGTGATGTATGAACCAAGGTATGAACCGAACCATGACTTCTGTGTATCGTTCCACCCCTAGCAAGCACCAGTTGTATTTCGCTGAGGAACTGAGCAGGAACCTGGCGTCAGCAGTGGTTACACACGTAACCGAGACATTCTCTTTCAGTTGTACCGACCTATTGGGATCCCAAGTAAAATGCCATCTATTGCTGCCACCTTCCAGTGTGAGGAAGTCTTACTGCAGTTCTGCATTACCCCTTTCAGTCAGACTTTTGGATAACACTGGGAAAGCGTTGGGAAAAGTTGTGCTCATAACCATGGCCCCAATCATTTACCCTGAACCTGAACTATTAATATCAGTTATTTTATTCATATGGAATACATCTGAGTAATCGTAACAGGTGCTCAGTAGTTCTGTATGTATACACAAATAATCTAGATCATAATTGTAGAGACACACCAGAACTGAAACTAATGACTCACAGAAAAAGTAATAAACAAAGAAACCAATGAAAAACTGAAAAACTAAAAACACGAGGTACAGGGAACCATAACCAGAACAGACAACAGCAACTAATCTTCATAAAGAAACCATGAGGACATCATGTAGGATTTAATTACACAATTTGATTTACACTCGGTTTTAATACTCAATTATAAAAGGAATGTTTTGCTAAACACTAAACGTGTCTCTACATCAGACATTTATCATTGAAAAATAATGTATATGCATGTATTGTACACTCTTAAAAACAAATGTTCATTGGGATTCTCTATAGAACCTTTTTCCTGACTATGAAGAACCATAAAGGACTCTTATGACTGAACCCCTAAAGAGGCTTTTATGGACACTTTTAGAGGTTCCAAATATGAAGTGCCTCATAGAATCCTTTAATGTTCTTTAAGCTTCATAAATCATGTTTAATCAGTTGTCAAGAATGGTAAGAGACTCTTGCAGTTATTGTAAGGGTTTATGAGTCATTTATCTTTTTTCTTATTCTTGACTTTATCTACGGCGACTTTTGCGCCTACGACAACAGCACCTTTTAGCACCATAGCAGCAGGAACCGCGAGTCCACCAGTGACCACCGCAGCTCCTGCAACAGCGACTCCTATAGCGGCTCCCACCAACACCCTCTTGACGATCCGCTTACGGCGCCTTTTCTTCTTCTCTTTTTTCTCCTCTTCTGAAGTCTTCGGCTGGTCTTCCTCTTCCGCTCTCTGCTTCTTTTTCTTCTTCTCTACTTTACATTTCTCTTCATGCCTGCTTTCTGAGGGTGGTGGAAGTGTCAATCAGCAGACAAACAGCAGTGAGATTTGTGAATAAAGAAAAATCTTTGTAGAAAAGCAGAATGTGTTTATGCTGTAAATACTGATGTCTTATAGACCTATTTATTATCTGACCTATAGACCTATTACATATCTGAGTGCTCAAACTATTTGAGAACAATCAAATAAACAAATATTGGACATATGAGCACATTCAGGTAAAAAATAAATGGAGACAGCCTACACAGTAAAATCACTGGTGTTAAATTTCACGCCGCTCTGTGTTTATATGGGAACCACCAGCAGGGTGTTAAAAGTAACACTGAAGCAGTGTTAGAGTTAATGAGATAATTATGGCAGCCAGAGAAAATATAAGTTAATATATATACAGTGAGGAAAATAAGTATTTGAACACCCTGCTATTTTGCAAGTTCTCCCACTTGGAAATCATGGAGGGGTCTGAAATTGTCATCGTAGGTGCATGTCCACTGTGAGAGACATAATCTAAAAAAAAATATCCAGAAATCACAATATATGATTTTTTAACTATTTATTTGTATGATACATCTGCAAATAAGTATTTGAACACCTGTCTATCAGCTAGAATTCTGACCCTCAAAGACCTGTCTGCCTTTAAAATGTCCACCTCCACCATTTATTATCCTAAATTAGATGCACCTGTTTGAGGTCGTTAGCTGCATAAAGACACCTGTCCACCCCATACAATCAGTAAGAATCCAACTACTAACATGGCCAAGACCAAAGAGCTGTCCAAAGACACTAGAGACAAAATTGTACACCTCCACAAGGCTGGAAAGGGCTACGGGGAAATTGCCAAGCAGCTTGGTGAAAAAAGGTCCACTGTTGGAGCAATCATTAGAAAATGGAAGAAGCTAAACATGACTGTCAATCTCCCTCGGACTGGGGCTCCATGCAAGATCTCACCTCGTGGGGTCTCAATGATCCTAAGAAAGGTGAGAAATCAGCCCAGAACTACACGGGAGGAGCTGGTCAATGACCTGAAAAGAGCTGGGACCACCGTTTCCAAGGTTACTGTTGGTAATACACTAAGACGTCATGGTTTGAAATCATGCATGGCATGGAAGGTTCCCCTGCTTAAACCAGCACATGTCAAGGCCCGTCTTAAGTTTGCCAATGACCATTTGGATGATCCAGAGGAGTCATGGGAGAAAGTCATGTGGTCAGATGAGACCAAAATAGAACTTTTTGGTCATAATTCCACTAAACGTGTTTGGAGGAAGAAGAATGATGAGTACCATCCCAAGAACACCATCCCTACTGTGAAGCATGGGGGTGGTAGCATCATGCTTTGGGGGTGTTTGTCTGCACATGGGACAGGGCAACTGCACTGTATTAAGGAGAGGATGACCGGGGCCATGTATTGCGAGATTTTGGGGAACAACCTCCTTCCCTCAGTTAGAGCATTGAAAATGGGTCGAGGCTGGGTCTTCCAACATGACAATGACCCGAAGCACACAGCCAGGATAACCAAGGAGTGGCTCTGTAAGAAGCATATCAAGGTTCTGGCGTGGCCTAGCCAGTCTCCAGACCTAAACCCAATAGAGAATCTTTGGAGGGAGCTCAAACTCCATGTTTCTCAGCGACAGCCCAGAAACCTGACTGATCTAGAGAAGATCTGTGTGGAGGAGTGGGCCAAAATCCCTCCTGCAGTGTGTGCAAACCTGGTGAAAAACTACAGGAAACGTTTGACCTCTGTAATTGCAAACAAAGGCTACTGTACCAAATATTAACATTGATTTTCTCAGGTGTTCAAATACTTATTTGCAGCTGTATCATACAAATAAATAGTTAAAAAATCATACATTGTGATTTCTGGATTTTTTTTTTTAGATTATGTCTCTCACAGTGGACATGCACCTACGATGACAATTTCAGACCCCTCCATGATTTCTAAGTGGGAGAACTTGCAAAATAGCAGGGTGTTCAAATACTTATTTTCCTCACTGTATATATTTAAAATATATTATATGTTAAAATCAGAGGTGGAAAGTCCAGGGGTCAGAAAGTAAAAGTCAAACCATATGTTTATTCCACTCATGAACTCACACAGCAAAAACTCCAGTGTTAAATGAACTCTCCTGGGAGTTTATTTGGCTCCAGACTCAAGAGTGTTAAAGGTAATAAGATAATTTAGTGATTTATTTAGTGATGATTGACCATTATTGAAGACACCTGATGTTAACAAGCAGAATCACTGAAGGACAAAATCTCTTTTTTTTAAGTTGCCATTATGGTGATCAGTGTTGGATTTAGTTGGGCTCAACTAATAATGTTAAATTTAGTTTGGCTGCTGTGTAACGGAGTTATAACTCTCAGATGAACAAAGAGAAAAGTTGATCAGGTGGTGTTGGTTATGTTTTGACATAGTCATCATTTGACCTGAATCACAAAAATAATTTAGAGAGTTAGGTTTACCTTGTTGATTACAGCAGCCTGTGATTATACGGTACACTATTTTCAATATAATCAAAAAGATTTCTTAAAAGTTGTTCTGATCAAAAGACTTTGAAATATTTTATTTTATTTTTTGGACACAAAGACATCAAGAATCAGCCTGTGATTCTCAACAATGGTGACAATAAAGCATGTTGCAGTGCATTCTGGGTGCCACCAATTAAAACTCATTCATGGCTCCCATCATGCATTGCGGTATGAAAAAATTATGTGGAGAAAAATCCTGAAATGTTTTCCTCAAAAAAATGTATTTCTTTTCCACTGAAGAAAGAAAGACAAGAAAATCTTGGATGGCATTGGGCTGAGTAAATTATCAGAACATTTTCATTTTGAGGTGAACTAATCCTTTAATAGTTGTTTTGATAAAAAAATAAAAAAAAATAAAAAAAAATTCTAAGAAAAAAAAAGTATTTTATGTAGGCACACACAGTTAGTGAACAAACTCCATCGCACACCTGCAAGTGATAGGTGCGTAGGATAATAAGACCAAACAGGTAGGTCGTTTCAACAGATAAGGAACTCCCGCACACTATCGTTACTTGCAATTTAAAATTAATATTTATTAACACACAACATTTCGGTCACACGACCTTCATCAGGAGTATACAAATGTTCAAAATCATCTCTTTTAAGATAAACACATGACCAATCAACAGAGCTCCATCTGTAAACAATTAAGCTCATTGGGAGTACATAATTAGCACCACATCATAAACAGTTACAAATTGTGATAGTTACAACAATCAGTAAAGACAACCTGTAGATTAACAAGATCATCTAAAACACATAATCAACACGTCGTCATCAAACAGCATCAAATTGTAATTCTAAACAGTTACAACAATCAGTCAGGCTCCATAGCCACTCAAACTCATTGTGAATACATAGTAGAAACAACACGTCATTCAAAACAGTTACAAAATATCACTATAACATTACATTAAATAATGCTTTATCGTTCATACCCGTAGGTGATAAAGTTTGAAGGGTGTAAATCCAAAACAGTTCGCGTCTCTAATAATAATTCATATCTTTTCTTCTGATCGAACTCTTATGTTTACTTATTCTTTATTTCAATTGACATGACATTTTTCCCACATAGCCTATACCACAAGGACAACGGATTAAATACACAACATGAGTGGAAACACAAGTAGGCACACACAGACATCAAGAATTAGAATATTAATCTCAGCAATGGTGACAAACAGATCAACTCTGAACATAAGCTCATTATTTATTCATGCAGTAATGATAGGAGCCATGAATGCACTACATGCTTTATAATTGTCACCATTGTTGAGGTTCACAGGCTGATTCTTCATGTCTGTGTCAAACAAAATAAATTACAAAGAAATCATTTGGATTTTGTTGTACATATAAAATTATGCTGTTCAAGTATAGTATTGCTGTAATTGATAAAGTTAATCTAACAAAAAATTAGCTTCTATATGAGTTAAGTGATTCATGTTAAATGATTGTGAAATAATTATTGTTAAAACACAACAAACACCATTAGATCATCTTTTCTCTTTGTTCACCTGGCTGTTATAACTCAGTTAGGGCAGCCAAACTAAAGTTAATAGTTTAAAGGTCATGAGCGCAACTAGAGCAAACACTGATCACCATAAAATTTATGCTTTTCTCCTTCAGTGATTCTGCTTTTTAACATCTAATCAGATGTCTTCAATAATGATCAATCATCACTCAATTAATCACCTAATTATCTCATTAACTTCAACACTGCTTCAGTGTTACTTATAACACTGAGGCCCTGTTTACACGAGAACGCTCGCGGGTGAAAACGTAAAAATATTTTATCAGATGTGCCTTTTGTTTAGACGGCGACGGCGTTTTCGGGGCTTAAAAACGCAAAAAAGTGAAACCACCCTCCAGAGTGGAAATCTTAAAAACGCTCCACCGTCGCGTTTCCGTCTAAATGGTAAAAACGCAAAAGTTTGCTAGACAGTGAAGGCACCGATCAGTGCTTCACATGGCCACCTAGCCGCCTGGAGTGCATACTACATTGAATTTCACACACTTTTGCGTCACCATATGCACGCAGATTTCCCCCCGATAACGCTCGTCTAAACGCAGAATAAAAAGTGATCACTTTTGCGTTTTCTCTTCAGATCGTTTCCGTGTAAACGTAGCCTGAGTGTGGACTCTTAAACACTGAGCAGTGTTAATTTAACACTGGGGATTTTGCTGTGTACAATGTCTGAATTTTTTGATTTCTCTTACCTTCAGAATCTGAGGTATAAGTACTCGACTCTTCATCAGATGACTGGTCGGCCGGTTTCTCTACAACGTCTGAAAGGAAAGACATTTGCTATTAAATACACGGCTGCTCTTTTCTCAGTCTATACATCATTGGCTACCTGTGAGGTTCAAAATACTCAAAATAAGTAATAAAATACAATAAAAAACAAAATAATTTATAAAATAGTAGTACTGGCTACACTTTTTTACTCAAGACTTTTTAAACATGAGTATCTGTACTTCTGCTTTAGTGAAGGATGTGTGCAGCTACTTTTGCCATCTATGAGGACAGAACAGTAGTGATGGGAGACAGGAATAATGTTTTGTGGGCACCTTTTAAAAACAAAATATTATAGCCTACACAATAGAAAGAAGGATTTACTTTGACTTTTGTGGAAAAAAATTAAAGTCAATAGTTTACACAAAATGATGGTGCATAACATTATACTTTCAATAAAAAAGAAGGCTAGAAATAATTGTATAGATGTAGTTCTGCCAAGTTTGAGTGCTCTGGTTTCCCCCCAGTCTAAACTCATGCAGGACAAGTGAACTGGAGAAGGTAAATATAGGTGGAATGTATATTTTAGATTTTTTTTCCTTTCAAATATTTGACTTTAACTACAAGAGGTTAGTAAAAATTCAGGAAATATATGTGAAATAACTGTGTTTCTGTTAAAAAGTTTAATGAAGATTCCTGTAAAAGTCTTTTGCACTTTATTTAAAGTTGATATTTTACATTTTGCAGTGTTTATGTGGCAGCCATTGCTGACAGTCATTTAACCATTTTTTTTTTTTTTTTTTTTTTTTACAGTGAAGGTGTTTGATCGTAATAGTTCAGGAAATAACAGTGTTTTTCTGTAAAACATTTAAGGAACATTTCTGTAAAAAAAATTTGCACTTTATTTCATTTAGGATATTTTACTTTATTTTTATGTTTTTTGTTTGTCAGCCATAGCTGACAGTCATTGACAGTTTTTTTAAGATTACATTTTTTACAGTGTAGCATTAGGATCCACGGAGCTCCGCACATGACTTGTAAAAAAAAAGTAAAGAGTGTGCACGATTTACTAATTAGTTCCCTCGATTTATAAATCGTGCGCACATTTTAGCAAATCGAGGCAACAAATTAATAAATTGTGTGCATGATTTATAAATTGAGGGAACTAATTAGTAATTAGTAATACTCTTGACTTTTTCTTGCCATAACAAATGTGTTTTATAAACTCACTGTTACAGCAGCCAGAGAGAGATGAAAGGTAAGAAGTCCAGGGACAAGAGACCAACTAAAGCAAATACTGATCTCCGTCATGGTGACAACAAATTTTATTAATAACTAAATCTCTGTTAATTCTCAACAAGAACTTTTGTACATGTATGAAAGAAATAATCGTAAACTGGTTTGTAAACTGGTTTCACACTCAGTGTTGCTGGAAGTCAGTTGTAGTTCTTGTGTTTCTCTTTTTTCTGTTCTTGTTTCTCTGTCCTTCAGTGATTCTGCTTATCAGGTGTTCATCAGTGTCTCAGTTCACTCACTTCTTTTCATTCAAGGGGACTATATTAGTGAACTAATGTAGGGAATAGTGAATGAGGGTATAGGGTGTGATTGTGAAAACAGCCTCTGAGTGTCGACTTTGAGCACTGTTAATTCACAGTATATTCCTGTAGGCTACTTTTATTTTCTACGGTATATTACTGTTTTAATGGAAAATGGTATAATATTGTCAGAATTTTACAGCAAGGGTTAACAGTGTACAGATAAAATGTCACGCACTGTGCAAAGCAACAATTGAAACCTGCTAATTCACTGGCTTGTCATGTTGCTGAAATAATGTACTAGCAAACCTTATTTAGCATTACACATCGCTAGAATAATTACTTAGATACTGTAACGTTACCGTTATATTATCTTGCTAGCTATTTATAACTTATAGAAAGAGTGCAACGTTATGAAGTTACATTTCATGTATTGCAAAATCCGTAATGATTTGAGGACCAAGTTTGCAGTCAAAGTATGGCCAGGCCATAGTCAATGTAAAGCATATTGTTGATGTTTCGTCCCTACCAGTGAATGTGCGATAACTGTTTATCCGCCGTCATCAGTGGCCCTGCTTACTAGCCTGCGCGTTCACGGCAGGCTCCACTGTGGGGGAGGAGCTGTGGAGGGAGGGCTGTAGCGCAGCAGAGAGCGAGGGGGAGTGACCTGTAAGCTGTGCTTGTTAGAATTTTCAGGCTAAGTCAACGTTTTCTAAAAGTTCCCTACTGCAGCTTTAAGAATAATCAATTATTATTATTTTTTTTTTTTGCTTGACAAAATGGTATTCAAACCAATAAATAAACCTTACATTTTTTTTGTTTTGTTTTTTGAGTAAAAAGATGCAAAATATGTGAACACTATATTATACTAGAGTTATACGATTAAGTTAAGACATTAAGTAAAGTTAACTAAAAAGTGTTAGTTAGTCCAACTCTTGGATTTTACAGTCAGTCATATTCGTCTTTTAATACACAAAAAGTGACAGTGCATTAGCACTGAATTCTTTTTTGATGGATGTTTTATTGCTAAATGAATCATTATACTGTATACTATAAAACCATTATGAAGTATACACTGTATGTGATTCCTACACTGTATTCTTTGCCTTTCAGATTAAATTGTGAAATGAGGTGTGAGATGATGAACAGATAGTGTCATTTATTTGGTATTCAGGTCATTTTAATTTTCACATGAAAGACTTGTAGTATATTTGTTTCTATATTTATTTTTTGATAATATCATTATTATATATATATATATTTTTT
Source organism: Abramis brama (assembly GCA_022829085.1). Classification (NCBI taxonomy): domain Eukaryota; kingdom Metazoa; phylum Chordata; class Actinopteri; order Cypriniformes; family Leuciscidae; genus Abramis; species Abramis brama. The sequence continues at coordinate 50,426,603 of CM040767.1, forward strand.
TTTTTTTTTTTTTTCGTTTATTTGATGATTGGTTAATTAGTTGATTAATTGGGGCAGGTGTGATGGATCTTTCTGATATTAATTGTACCTTTTTGATTTTGGGAGCAGCAATGGCAGTGTGCAGATTTTTGTTTATTTTTAAGTGACATGGATGACATACCCTGGCCATTATATTTGCAGAATTATTCCATGTTTTCAAATACAGCATGAGGTTTTTATATATATATATATATATATAATGCAGTGTAATGAAACGTGGAAATATATTTTTTTTCCCCGTAAAATCAAAAGATATAATCTATTAAATATTTTAAATACAAATGTACTTTTTTATTCTATGAATCAGAACTTCCAGTATGGAATTTAATTGAATAAAAGCTATTAATTATTAAATTAGCTGCATTGTCTGAGGTTGTTTAATTTAGACTGACCTTCACATCCTGATGCCATTATGTCCTGAAATTCAGCAGTTTGTTTTTCGTCAGAGTCTCTCCGTCTGTCACTTGTGACTGTATGAACTGTTACTGAGTAAATGAAAGTGTCTATGCTGTTTTGCACACTAAATATGAGGAAAGGCAACCCATTGACTGTAAATTTGCATACAGTACACAAACCATGAAAATTTCCAGTATCATCCAACGTCACAAGTTAGGAATATTTGTCCTAGGTTAAGTTACATTATACACAGTAAAATCCAACAGTGATTCCAACTAACACTGTTTAGTTAACTTTACTTAATGTCTTTCCTTAATTGTAAAAATCTAGTATTCTGCATTATTCACATTCTATTCCTTGTTTACTCCGAAAACCTAAGTTCAGATTAATTGATTGATTTGAGTACCATTTTGTCAAGCAAAAAATAAATTAAAATAATAATAATAATATAAATAAAAAATGTGTTCTTAATAAACTTTTCACTCATGTCCTCCACTTCTGCAGTTATTTTTTTCTGTTTGCATTTACTGATTTCCCTTGGAATTTCCTTTAGAACTTAATTTATATCATTGTAATTCTCTTCCTATTGATGCAGCAATAAATCACAGTTATTTGATTTCAAAGGTAATAAATAGGTTCCTTTTAAAAGGTGACCTAACTAAATCATAGTATATTTTTCATGCCGAATAAATTATATTTTGTTGTTGTTGTAAAGTTTTTCTTTCTTCAAAGCAGACCAGGAGACGTTGGGGATCACATTCAAACAAAGTTATTCTTTATTGAGGACTTTGCGTTGACGTGGCTGCAGGAATCCAACATAATCTAACTAAGGGAACTTTACATGGTATCTTATAGGCATTTTAGGAGGAGGGACTTTTGAAGGTGGAGACAAATTCAAACAAAGCATGTAACAGGTTTAGGTAACACCCTAGACTGAGCGTCTGGCCAATCCTAATTCAATCAGCATAAGGCTCCAAGAGCCATTTGGGTCCGAAAGCCATTTGCAGAACAAAAGGTGAGATTCTCAGTGAATCATTCATGTGCTAATCCTATCAGTCTGAGTGAAACTGGGGCTTCAAGAGCCATTTAAGACAATAAGGAGAGAACAGGAATTGCAACTTTGCTGAGATCTTAACCTTAAAAGCTAAAATCAGTATTCTTCACCGTGATGTTATGTAAGGAAGCATATCTGAAATAGATTCTTAAATTTGTAACCCTTCAGTCCCCTCTTAACACTTATGTCATAAACACCTTGTGAAACTTATAATTGGGTTGATATAATCCCTCTATATTTGTGACAAAATATTGCAATTGACCAGCTTGAGTCACACTCAGACTTCAACATTCAACATGCAAAACACAACAATGATAACAATTAAAAAAATTTTTTTTTTTTTTTTTTCCAATGTAAACAATGCCAGTCATTTACTGTTTTTTTCTTAAACAATTTGTTTTTCACACTGTAGCTGACAGTCATTGACTGTTTTTATTGACTTTGTATTTATACACTGCCTTATAAAACCAGCCTCCATTTACAGGAAAAAACATGTACATGTATGAATATGGGCATGTTTATTCCAGTATGAGGGGGTTTTATTAGATTTAAGACTGATGTCTTTTTCCTTCCTACCAGCTGCAAGTCACATGCAGACAACTATTTACACCATTGTCATTACTTGTTTTGAGCCACTGCCTTGCTTGATCTCCCACAAGCAGTTGATGCAGGAATTTTGGAAATTCCCCATCATGCTCATGTATGTTCAATTGAAGCATAACAAAGTGTATTTCAAAAGCACCCCCACTAGCAAAGGCAAAAGGCAATTTAGTTGCTGTTGCTAACTTAGGCCACATTTACACATAGCCGGGTATTTAGAGAAACTAATATTTCCCCCCCATCGTTTTCAAAAAAGTTGTCGTTTACATTAACCCGCATAAATGCACCGTCGAGCGCCATCATAACTATGCCAAACCTATGGGCGGCAGTGTAGGGAGAAGGATAAAGCCATGCAAGCCAATCAGAATCCTCAAAATCGACAACAACGAATAGCACGAGCGACTTCCTGTTCCTTTCAAAACAACAGACATGGCGCGAGGTTCATGACGTAAGCATTTTCTGGCGCATAATGTGACGTTTGAGAACCTAAAACCCCGTTTCTCCCAGTTGACACAGCAACACATAACCGGCGTTTTCAGAAATCTCCACTTTGGCCGGAGTTTTTAGAAATAATCATTTTCTGGGATAAAAACAGCGTTTTCGTGTAAATGACACAGGGAAATATCTGCGTTTTCCCATTGTGTAAACGGGGCCTTAGAGAAGATGTACAGAGCATCCCATAGGAATGAACTGGAGATTTCCATGAAAAGAACTGCATTATTTTCAGTCAAATATGCTCACAAAGTGGTAAAAAAAAATGGATACTGGTTCTTTAAGCACCAGAACATGTTTTTCACTCATCTAATGATCCCACTCCTAAAGCTTTATTTGTTTCGACCACAATGTGTTTTATTGGATAATTATTGGCTTCCAAGCATGAAACAATCACAATTATTTATAAACCAATACTTTTTCTATTTATTTATGTTTTGTTTCTCTGCATTTCATTTTAATATTAATGATCTTCAGTATTTTGCATTATTGTTTTACTTATTTTTGTTCAATAAAGTGTGTGTTGGGTCACGAGTTCTGAAGAAACCAAATGACAAACACTAATCTACTGTTCCCTTTCGTGGTCACTACAAGTTACGTCAGTGACGACAAAATGGGGTTTCGCATAGAAAGCCTATCACCTTCAAGATTTAGAAAACGAGCCAGTGGCAATGGAAATGCCTTGGGTCTGCGGAATTTGCATGCGTAACTCCGCCCCACCTCGTGGGTATATAAGGAAGTACGCCGCAACATGCAGATATGTTTTCGCTTCGGAGCCAAGTTTTCTACTTCACTCCACAAGCCATGCTGAGATCATCTCTTCACTCTTTGAGACGAGTTTCTCTCCAGGTGTTGGTGTGACAGCGAGTTCCAGAGAGTGCACATTCCATGCTGATCTGTGCAGTGATCTGCCAGTGTTTGTGTGTTCATCTCCCTGATCGCTTCAACACTCTGTGGAGACTTTTCCTCTCACAAAAGAGCACGCACGTGGTATGTCTTTTTAAAGATGTTTCGTCCGTGCACTTCTGGCTGCGGTCGTGTTGTTTTGGATTCTGATGGGCACAATCGCTGTCTTGTGTGTCTCGGCGTTGACCACACTAAGGCAGCATTTGTGGATGACTCATGTTCCCATTGCGGGAACATGACCATCACAACGCTTCGGTCAAGACTCAGTGACCTCGTAAGAGGGAAAGTCCCCTCATCCACACCCCGATCTACCTCCTCCACGAGAGCTGGTACATCGGCTGGTGGCCAGGGTGACCTGATGGTGACGGTGTGGGACTAACTATTCCGACTATTCCACGCTCCACACCCCCCTCTCAAGCGCTGCAACCCGAGACCATCCCGATTGAGCCTGCGGTATCGTCTTTCAACGTGCCGCTCCTTTTGACAATTCGATGTCGATTGCTGCATCACAAGGTGGGCAGTAGTCCTCGGGAGATGCCGATTTGGCTGTGCTGCAGCCTTCGGGTGTGCCAGCATTGTCCGAGTCTGATCCCGGGCTGACGGCCATGCTTTCCCGGGCAGCCGCGGCCATTGGGCTCGAGTGGTCCCCGCCACCCGGCCCTGTGCGTTTGCGGCTGGACGATTGGTTTTTGGATGCGGCCGCTGTCCCCCGACAGTATCCAACCCCAATACCTTTCTTCCCGGATGTACATGAGGAGGTCACGAGCTCCTGGAAGACTCCCGTCTTCCCGTTATCGTTTGGCGACCTCCTCCACCTTTCCTCCTCTCGACCAGGCCGCTGCTAAAGGGTACACTGGGGTTCCCCAGGTTGAACACTCTGTTGTGACGCAACTGTGTCCTCAGAGTGCTTCTTCCTGTGGCGACCCAAAGCACCCCTCCAAAGCCTGCAGGTTCTCTTCCACTCTTGTGGCGAAGTCCGCGGGGCAGGCAGCCACCTCTTTGCATGCCATGGCCACTCTGCAGGTCTATCAGGCCCAGATGCTCAGGGACATGCACAAGGGGAGGACTGACCCAGGGCTCTTCGATGAGCTGCGTGCCGCCACTGACCTCGCTCTCCGGGTGACGAAAGTGACCGCACGCTCCCTGGGTCAGGTGATGTCCACGGCTGTGGTCCAGGAGAGACATCTCTGACTCAACCTGGTGGATATGCGGGAGGCCGAGCGAACCCGTTTCCCAGGCTGGCCTCTTCGGCGGAGCCTGCCAGCCTATGGCCCAGCAGTTCTCGACCGCCCAGAAGCAGACTGAGGCTATTAAGTATATTCTGCCCCGACGGCCCACTGCTGCCTCCACCCAGCCGTCGGCACAGAATCCTCAGTCTGCTCGCCGCCGTGGGCGCCCTCCCGCGGCTCCCACACAGCCCCAGCAGCAGCCTTAACCCGGGCCGCGTCGTGGAGGAAGCCACAGGAAGGCGCCCCCGCCCTCTCCAGCCCCACACCCTGCCAGGCCAAGCGGCGCTCCTGAGATGGGCCGCTCAGGGATGGCTGTCAGTTCTTTGCAGGAGGTGGTAGCAGGGCCACTCCTTCCCCCGGTGGGGTGAATCTTTTGTTCTCTACTCCCTGCTGCTCACCCTCAGGTGGGCAGCACCCCAATGTGGTTAAAGAAAGAACTGACAACCCCATCCCTGAGCATACAGATTTCTCGGACCATAGTGTGCGCCGCCCTCGGGTCCCACCACTATTGTCCCCCTCTGTCACAGAGTTCTCGGATGACAGTGTGTGCCGCCCATTGGCCTCGTCACTCTCGCTTCAGGGGAGTCCGCTTCACTATGGTCGGTGGCAATGCCCCTATCATGAGAGCGGAGGTTGCCACCCTACTGGCGAAGGGTGCGATCGAGAATGTCCCTCCAGCCGAAATGAGGTCCGGGTTCTATAGCCCCTACTTCATTGTCCCGAATAAATCCGGTGGGTTACGGCCAATTCTGGACCTGCGCGTCTTGAACAGCTCCTTTCACAGGCTGCCGTTCAAGATGCTCACGGCCAAATGCATTTTCGAATGTGTGTGGCCACAGGATTGGTTCGCAGCGACCGACCTGAAGGAAGCCTACTTCCATGTCTCCATTTTACCTTGACACAGACCGTTCCTACGGTTTGCTTTCGAGGGGCTGGCATACCAGTATGTGGTTCTCCCATTCAGGCTAGCCCTATCTCCTCGCGTCTTTGCGAAGGTCGTTGAGGCAGCCCTTGTTCCTCTAGTTTACGGGAACACAGGGTTCGCATCCTGAACAATCTTGACGACTGGCTGATCCTAGCTCACTCTCGAGACCAGGTTTGTGAACACGGGGACCTAGTGCTCCGGCACCTAGCTTGTCTGGGCCTTCGGGTCAACTGGGAGAAGAGCAAACTTTGCCCCATGCAGAGGATCTCTTTTCTCGGTATGGAAATAGTTGCTATGTGTAGTCACTGCTGACTTGCCTCCGTCAATTCGATGGCAAGAGTGCGGTTCCACTGAAACTATTTCAGAGGCTCCTGGGGCATATGGCATCTTCAGCCGCAGCAACGGCACTCGGATTGCTTCATATGAGACCGCTTAAGCACTGCGGGATTGAGTCCCGAGGCGGGCATGGCAACACGGCACGTTCCGAATCCCAGTGACTCCGACCTGCCGTAAGACCTTCACCCCGTGGACGAACCTCAGCTTTCTACGGGCTGGAGTGCCCTTAGAACGAGTTTCCAGGCATGTTGTTGTATCAACAGATGCCTCCACCACGGGCTGGGGTGCCAGGAGCAGGTCATTTTGGTTGCGCCCCATTGGCCCACCCGGACCTGGTTCTCCGAACTTGTACTCCTCGCGACAGCACCTCCCTGGCCAATTCCCCTGAGGAAGGAAATTCTTTCTCAGGGACGGGGCACCCTATGGTACCCTCGTCCAGATCTTTGGAATCTCCACGTGTGGCTCCTGGACGGGACGAGGCAGGTTTGAGTACCCAACCACCAGCGGTGGTGGCTACCATCACTTCCGCTAGAGCATCGTCCACGAGACATGCCTATGCGTTGAAGTGGAACCTCTTCGTCAACTGGAGTGAAGGCTGTCTCCCTCCACCCCGGCCTGGATACATGCCCAAGGTTCCCACCACTCCCTTTCGAGACCAGGTGGTGAACCTGCAAGCACTGCCCTCGGAGGAGGCAGACCCAGCCTTGGCACTGCTCTGTCCAGTACGCGCCCTCCGTGCCTACGTAGACAGAACGCAGTTTTTCAGGACCTCAGACCAGCTCTTTGTCTGTCATGGTGGGAAGCAGAAGGGAAAGGCTCTCTCCAAGCAAAGGTTGTCTCACTGGATAGTGGATGCCATTGCTTTGGCATACCAGCAGCAAGGTTGACTGTACTCCCTTGGTGTGACGGCCCACTCCACCCGGAGTGTGGCCTCCTCTTGGGCCAGACATCTGTAGAGCTGCAGGCTGGGCGACACCTAACACATTCTACAATCTCCGAGTGGAGCCAGTTTCTTCTCATGTACTCGCTTCATCCAGCCGGTACTAGATTCTGCTCAGGTGTCCTCGCCATTCCTCTCCACAGACGGGATACGTGCAATATTCTCCTCAGGTGAGCCTCCCGCAGGCCCTGAGTTCCTCCAGCACCATTGACTCAACGCCAGGGTTATGCCTCCGGCAGCTTTCGCGCATGGCTAGGTGCCTCCATGTGCATGGTTCCCCCTCTGGGCAACCACCACATGTGTATTTCCACTGTAAGTCTCTCTGCTTTCCCTTGGCAAGCCACCTTGCCACCCATGAGGTTGAAATATTCCACCTGCGGCTGGACACCTCCGTGATTCTCCATATGCATCCCCCTCCGGGTCATATGTGTATTCTGTAAGTAAGTCAAAAAATAATAATAATAATAAGTCACCATTATTGTGATCAATTTGCTTTAGTTAGGCTCTTGACCAGGGATGGTAAATATCAGTCTTGGAGGGCCACTGTCCTGCAGAGTTTAACTCCAACCCTGATAACCTCTCCTGTCTGTAGCTTTTTAGTAATCCTTTAGACATTGATTAGCTGGTTCAGGTGTGTTTGATTAGGGTCCCAGATAGATAGCAACCATCAAAACAATGTTAAATCAATGTTAATGTATCAATGTTAATGTGTACATTTTTGTCTAAACATCACTTTTGCTCCCACAATTAATCTTGAAAATGTTTTAAGATTTCATCTAAAAATCAATGGTAATGGCATTGAATCAATGTTACAATGTGATGTTGGTTCAACATCATGTTTACACTCTCAGAAAATGAAACACAACAATTGCAACCGACTTAGACAATAAAATGTCATTAAAAGGATAATAAAACAGCTGGAGAACAATATGTCACATAACGTTATATTTAACTCAGGAAAACTATTTAGCACGTTAGTTGGCTATATGGTTAGTATTTTGCTAAATATGTGCAATATAGTAATTATATTTATTATACTTTTACTTATCATTAAAATATTGTTATTATAGCTTTGTAAAAACCACATTAGATTTAATATTGAGTTGTTATTTTTCACATTTAATAATAATACCAGCTGACAGGACTCTTTGTATGTTTACAGTCTTAGGCGGGATATTTGAGGCAAGAAAAAATAACATATATCTACTGTTATGCTACCTGATATTTATCCAAATGAATCGATATTGAATCAAGATATTTTAGGCGAGAAAAATTAACATATATCTACTGTTATGCTACCTGATATTTGTCCAAATTAATCGATATTGAATCAAGATCGGAATCAAATCACAAGATTTGAATTTAAATCGTGAAATTTGTGTCAAGCAATAATAAAAACAGTAGTCAACAACTCATTGTACCATGTAAACATCGTAACATGTTTTCACTAAACTTCACTAAATTCTGTTGAGTTACCAAATGTTTTGACAATCATAATACACTTACACCAAAACCGATCCACAGTCTGAGTTTATTCAAAGCATTTGTTACATAATTAGCAGTATTTGAAAAATGCTATTTGGAAGTTAGTCGGACCGACACACGAACAAACAACAACTAACGAGTGTAGCCAAATCAGCATTAGTATGACGGGAGATTTGAAGAAAGACTGCAGAAATAGAGAGGAGACACAAAGAGCTCAGAAGAAATCACTGGGAAATAAAGGGTTATGACTGGGCAAGAGCTTTAGGACTCGTGTTAGAAAAGCTTTCCAGCGCTGGAGAGAGCTGAGCGGGAAGGCCTGAAAAAACATCTGGATGTTGCTTTGAATCGGTCCACACGTGAGTAACACTGAGTAACACTGGATTTGAGTCATTGTGTGTCTGGAGCTTCTGTGCTGTTGGCAACTAACAACCAACATTTGTTTGTAATTGTGTACTGTGTGTTTATTTTTTGTGTTTCCTTGTCATTCGTTCAACATATGTGCTTTATTTTTCGTGAAACATTATTTTGTTGCGCTTCTGCTATAATAAACAGACATCTGCTCTCGGATTGTGTGTGTAACGGAGGCCAGTCAGTGAGAGGCGCTCTGACAACTGCTAGTGAATGCGATGTTTAGTGTCATTATTTATGCACTCGACTGGCTTGCAGGGGGATCGGGGTTTGAGACCGACTCGTAGCAGGGCGTTTAGGAATGGAGTGTGAGTTTTGGAGGCGGAGCAATGAAGAGACGGGTATGTTTGTTTTTTTTAACAGCAATTTGTCAGCCTTGGTGGTTTTTAAATGTGGTTTATAAATAAATGTTGTATTGTATTGTAGCCACATTGAATCAACATCACTTTTGCACCCGCAATTAATGTTTTGTGTCTGTGTGTATGTGTATCTAAAAGCTAATCAGCTAATCAGGTCACTATGTGATTATGTTACTATGAAAACATAACACCTGAAGACATTTACTGTTTTTTTTTTTTTTTTGACCAAATCAACTGTTTTATAATCACACAGTATTGTAGCAAAAACAATAACTAACAAAACAGCATCAGGCATAAGAAACATTTAAAGTCAATTTGTATTAAAGAGAAGAAGTTTTATTCTCTTTAAGAGGTTTGTTCACAAAAAAATACCACGACAGCTACCTTGTGATAGAAACAAGACCTGATCACACAGAAACCAGACAGTCTTTTATACAGTCTCTTCTCCTGTAATTTTCCTGCTCCCCCCGTGGGTGCTGGTGACGTCATCAACAATAATTTAATGTATAATATTTTAAAACCCAACGCAGCACAAACGAAAATTTTACCGGCACAAACCAGCACAAACGAAGCACAAACGAACAAGACAATTTTGGGTGAATTTGGAGCATGTGGGGGGCTGAGTGACCTCAGAATGACCACATAATATTATTTTAATATCTAAAAAACCGAAGCAGCACAAACGAAATTTTTTCTGGCACAAACCAGCACAAACGAAGCACAAACGAACGAGACTATTTTGGGTGCATTTGGAGCATGTGGGGGGGCTGAGTGACCTCAGAATGACCTACAAATATTATTTTAATATCTAAAAAAACGAAACGGCACAAATGAAAAAATTTACAGCACAAACCAGCACAAACGGAGCACAAACGATTGAGCATAGTTTGACGACGTTTTGCGTTGGGTGGGGGGCCAACTTCACGCAGGTGAGTTTTCGCTGTGTGAATTAATGGGCGGAATAAACATATGGCAGGACTTTTACTTTCTGACCCCTGGACTATACAACTCTGTCCGGAAGTCAGTTGTAGTTCTTTTGTTTCTCTTTTCTTCAGTCATTCTGCTTGTTATCATCAGGTGTCTTCAATAATCGAACAATCATCACTCAATTAATCACTTAATTATCTCATATCCATTAACTCTAACAATGTTTCAGTGTTACTTTTAACACCCTGCTGGTGGTTCCCATATGAACACAGAGCGGTGTTAATTTAACACCGGGGAATTTACTGTGTACACAATAAAGTCCTCCTAAAAAAACTTTACAAATTAATAGAATGGAAAATGTAACAACACTGAAGCAACTGTAGTTGATATTATATAGTAGATATTTATGTGATTAAAGTTTGATTTTATTTCTGTCAGACATCTATAAGTTCTGTTAAAGAATGAACAGAGGTTTAGATGTTAATAATTTATTAAATGTTTCATTTAACATCACCATGATGGTGATCAGTGTTTGCTTTAGTTGACCCTTGACCTTTGTTAGTTTATTTTATTTCAGCAATTCAATGGTGTTTTCAGGAAACATTTCTCACCCACAACACTAACAAGCCTGCTAACTTCGCGATGAACACTCCGACCCCGGGAAACATTGTTCCCAACACTGACATTGGGCAAAGGTTTCACCGTTTGTGCTTGGTGTAGGGCTACTTTCACTTTCAGAATCACCGTCATCATCAGAGTCCGTGAATAGAAGACCCAACACTTCATCAGCTTTATTGATGCCATTAAATAATATAATATTTATATTTATATAACAAATAATAATAATAATAATAATAATAATAATCTAATGCAAATACTCGCTGCACGTTGACAACATTGCTCTGATAAAATGGCTCACTCGCACACTAGCTCCGCTTTTGTTCGCACTGATTCAATGCGCTCTAGCTCGAAGATTTTGTATAGAAGCATGACTTTTTTTTTAGTCTGGGATGAAGTATGACTTGTCTGCAATCTAGTGGAGGGGAGGTCGAACGAAATTTGACACCCTATTTGACAAAATCGGCCGTTTTATTCAGTGCCGCATCTTGTCGAGTAAACTCGACCGTGGCCCCTAGAGGGTTAAAGCCATCAACAGGTAACCATCATCACCTGATCTCATTTCACTTTAGCTTTCTTTGCTGCTGCAAATGTGTTTTACAAACACACTGTCACAAAATATATAATAAGAGTTAAGAGCCCAAATAATGGAAACACTAATCACTGTTATGGTGACTTCAAATTAAACACATTAGAGTTAAACCTCTGTTAAATCTCAATAAAACTTTTGTAGACGTCTGACAGAAATATAGTCAGTCTGGTTGGTAATAAGTGAAGCTGGTAATGCTGTTTGTGGAGTTGTTTAATCCTCCTCTGCTGAGATCTTCACAGATTTAATGTCTTCTACTTTCTGACCCATGGACTACACACCTCTGATTGTATGGGTCACCACTGATGATTGAAAACAAAAATATTAAATTTAGCCATCATTACTCTAATGATTTAATCAACACTAATACAAACCTCAACAATGGTGACAATCGACAAAATAATTCAGCTGCATTAATTTATTATGTGTCGCAATGCATGCTGGGATCCATGAAGGTGGTTTGTAAGCTGGTACCCATCATGCACTGCAGCGTGTGTGTCACTTGATAAGAAACAACTTTACACCAGTCCTGAGATCGGTTGCACTGCAAAAACTCACATCATTCGATTCATTTTTATCAGAAAACTAGACTTAATATCTTAGGTCACTTTGCTTCTCAAGTAAGTGTGTCTTGATTTAAGAATGTTTAGATATTTTTATGAAAATTATATATAAAATATTATTTTAATAGAAAACAAGACAAAATACAGAGTATAGGCAAGGTTCTAGGGGAAAACATTACAAAATGAAAAGCAAAGAAAACCCATCGCCCATCCAGACCAGGTGTTCACAATATCACAAACACAGGCAGACAGTGACAGTGGATAAGAGACAGAAAGAAAAGCAAAACCTAAAGAAATTAACACGACCGTGACAGCAGATCATCAAATAACACACACACACAGACAAAAGTCGACATATGACACAGACATATGTTGAAACCCTCAAAGGTCAAGAATGTTGTGAGACTTCATTTCTAAAACCTAATGAACCTCAAGGCATTTTTAGTTCATCTGTCTCTCTCTCTCTCTCTCTCTCACACACACACTCTCTCTCTCTCTCTCTCTCTATCTAAAGAACTGAAAGAATAAAATCTTGTATTCGATTTGTTATTTAGTTTTGATAAGTATTACGAGGTAACGAGAGTACAGAACATGTAATTAAAAACAAACATTTGGTCAGTATCCGTAAACATGATGAAGGATGAACCAGTAAAGTGATCCCTTTATTTGGACTCTTGTTTAATGGTAATAGTATTTCTGATGCAATCAGCTGAAGTTATATTATTACATCTCAATCAGAGGTGAGTAGTCCAGGGGTCAGAAAGTAAAAGTCCTGCCCCATGTTTTATTCCACCTATAAACTCAGCCATCTGATTTCACTAATTAGTTCTCTCTCCTGGCTGAATTAGCAAATCCAGGTGATTTGAACAAAATACTGAGGAGGACTTTTACTTCATGAACCTGGACTTTACACCTCTGTATGTAAATACATAAATATTATTGATCAGTTGACCCTAAGCTCCGCCCTTTAGTTGCTGTTGCTAATTTAGACAAGCCGTACATAATATCCCATAGGAATGAACTGGAGATCTCCATGAATCGAACTGCATTATTTTCAGTAAATGTGCTCATGAAGTGGTAAAAATAATTAAATATATACTGGTTCTTTAAGCACCAGAACATGATGTCCAAAAGCATTTTTTGTTCCTCTGCAGTTAACATTAATGAGCTTCAGTATAGGGCTGGGCGATATATCGCACAATATTGTTATGCGCATCCCGTCAGTAAAGCCGGTTCCTTGATTAGTAGTAAATCACCATCACCTGCTTTCAGATGGAGCGGTATTTACTACAAAGAGCCGTAGTTAACTGACAAGCTGAGCCATATCGCATTAATATCGCGGACGTATCGCCAGCGATATTTAATGCGATATGGCTCAGCTTGTCAGTTAACTACGGCTCTTTGTACACAGCAAAAACTCCAGTGTTAATTTAACACTCCTGGGAGTGTATATGAACACTCAAGAGTGTTGAAGTTAATGAGATAATTAAGTGATTAATTTAGTGATATTTGACCATTATTGAAGACACCTGATGTTAACAAGCAGAATCACTGAAGGAGAAAATCTCAAATTGTAAGCCACCATTATGGCGATGATTGTTTGCTTTAGTTGGACTCTTGAGCCTTATGTGTTTACTTTAGATTTTGTTTTTCTGAGGTATCTGAGTTATAACTGCCAGATGAACAAAGAAAAAAGTGATCTGATGGTGTTGGTTATATTATGACATTCATCATTTGAACTTGATCACTGAACTCATTAAGAGCCTTCTTTCTGACTTTGATTCATGTTGTTGTTTACAGCATAACTGTGATTATTAAATAATTAGATATTATTATTATATTATTATTAAATATAATAATTATATATATATATTTATTTATTAAAATGCATTATAATGATTTCTTAATTTAGAATATGATCGACATTGTGTAGGTGGATGTGATCGGGGAATTTGTCTGTTAAAAGTATAACATTTAAAACCACTATAAATTAACGAAATTACTCAAATAAAGATTCGTTCATTTTTATGAACGAGATCGAACAAGAGAGTCAGTAAAATGATCCGAACTTCCCATCACTCAGTCATGACTCGTGAGAGCAGGGGGCGGGGGAGCGGCAGCTCAGCAAATCATATAGCCTATTTTGTGAATTGTTCATTCCCGGTTGGCACACATTTTGCCGCCCTTACAAAAGTGCCGCTCTAGGCAATTGCCTAGTTCGCCTATATGGACGTGCCGGCCCTGGATATATCGCCCAGCCCTACCATACAGTCAAACTGATAATATAAAACACATGGTAACAGTACAACGTGAAAACTGTAACAATATACTTGTAATTAATAACAGTGTACTAATACAGGACAATGCATTGTAGACGATAACTGGAAAACATCATAAATTGCTAAATACTATAAAACTTATAACAGGAGGGGGGCGGCAAGATGGCAGCCAAGGTGGATAATCTTTCTTAGCTGTGAATGTCTTAAAGCTGCCGTCGGCAACATTTTTTTGATCATATTCAGTGTAATGGACACTATAATCCGACAGAACAACATAAATAAGGTGGTTTTAGAAAAAAAGCCGAGCTTCTAACTCCACCTGGAGCGTGTTATTTGTTTTGCAAAAATCCAGCGCTCCCGCTTCATCAGGTCCAATCAGCGCAGGGGGGTGTGAGATCTGACTGTCAATCACAGGTCGTGCACACGCCACAGATCCCCTCTCCCTCGCGCAGACGCGCACGTTACAATATCACATGCACACGACACGCCTGAAGTTCGCCTGAAGATTGTACGAAGCGTGATGGCGGAGAGAAAATCTACTAACAAGCTTCCAATTCCTCGGTTATTGCTATCTATGGATAGATTAGCCCGGGCAGCCTACCTCCGAGTCCATGGTGTTGATCGATGCTGAAGAGTCGCGCGCGTTCACAGAAAATCAGGTACACACGCACTGACGAACACGACCTCTATGGGAGGGTGCTCACTGGTAGTGGGGGAGGGGCATGAGAGTTGTAAACATTCAAAATTTTGGCCAAGTCGACCCAATCTGCCAGACTTGCCGACTGCAGCTTTAAGGGTGTTTTTCCCAAATATTCGTGAAGGGAGAAATTCATTGTCCTATTTTCGGATACATTTTACATTGGATGGTTAACTAGACGATACATTTTGGAATAGTTCCCCCTCAGTTATCGATTTTCCTCGAGTACGGTCAACAGCTCTGGTGGTGCCTTTAAACAAAAAGAGAAAGCTGCTTCTAAAGCATCGATATCTGTGGAGACACAAAAAAGTCAAGAAAAGGGGATACGCAATGACACTGAGAAGGCAGATCAGAGTATCAATTGAACCATCGATATTGTCTGATCACAAAATGATTTATCTTTTCATCAAAGGGAATAATGAAACTTCATATAAAGGCTCTAAGACTTATTGGAAACTTAATAATAGATTATTGGAAATTGATAGTTTTCAACATGAAATTAAGGAGATAATACAAACATACTGGAATCAAGCTAAGTGAACAAATTTATACAGTAAAAATTGGGAGCTTATGAAGTTTCAAATTAGACTTAGTGCAATTGATAAAGGCAAAGAAGTTGCAAAGTCTAATAAGTCAAAGGAAGAGGAAATTATTAGAGCTATTTGTAACATCACTAATAATAATTCTAATTTGTTAATGAATCTGCAGGCTGAGTTAGATACATTTTATACAGTGGGGAGACAAGTATTTGATACACTGCCGGTTTTGCAGGTTTTCCCACTTACAAAGCATGTAGAAGTCTGTAATTTTTATCATAGGTACACTTCAACTGTTGAGTGACGAAATCTACAACAAAAATCCAGAAAATCACATTGTGTTTTGCATTTTATTGCATGACATAAGTATTTGATACATCAGGAAAAAAAGCAGAACTTAATATTTGGTACAGAAACCTTTGCAATTACAGAGATCATATGTTTCCTGTAGTTCTTGACCAGGTTTGCACACACTGCAGCAGGGATTTTGGCCCACTCCTCCATACAGACCTTCTCCAGATCCTTCAGGCTTCGGGGCTGTCGCTGGGCAATACGGACTTTCAGCTCCCTCCAAAGATTTTCTATTGGGTTCAAGTCTGGCTAGGCCACTCCAAGACCTTGAGATGCTTCTTACGGAGTAACACAGTTTTATTCCACCCATGAACTTACACAGCAAAAACTCCAGTGTTAAATTAACTCTCCTGGCAGTTTATTTGGCTCCAGACTCAAGAGTGTTAAAGTTAATGAGATAATTTAGTGATTGATTGAGTGATGATTGAGCATTATTAAAGACATTTGATTTTAACAAGCAGAATCACTGAAGGAGAAAATCTAATTTTTTAAGTTGCCATTATGGAGATCAGTGTTTGCTTTAGTAGGGCTCTTGACCCTTAATCTAATAACATTAGAATTTGTTTGGTTGTTGCATTTGAGTTGTAACTCTCAGATGAACAAAGAGAAAAGATGATCAGGTGGTGTTGGTTATGTTTTGACATGATCATCATTTGATCATTTGTTGAGTACAGCAGCCTGTAATTCTACTGATATAATCAATAAGATTTTTTGAAGGTTGTTCTGATCAAAAAACTTCGCAAAAGTATTTTATTTGGACACAGACATCAATAATCAGCCTGTGAATCTCAACAATGGTGACAATAATAGCGCATGTTGCAGTGCATTCTGGTTGCCACCAATCAAAACTCATTCATGGCTCCCATCATGCATTGCGGTGCAATTTCCTTTTCCTAATTGAATATTCTTTTTGTCACCATTGTTGAGATTGAGGCGCATAACAATGACATGCAATATATATTGCCTAGCCCTAATGTCTGTGTGTGCCTAAAACTGTATTTATTTTAAAGGGGTCATATAATGGTACATGCACTTTTACAAGTTGATTGCACTGAAATGTCTGTTGGCAGTGCCTGTACACAACCATCCTATCATGATAAAAATCCATCCAGTGGTTTTGTTTTAATCTCCTTATATGTTTGACCCTCTCTGAAATCAAGCCGTTCGATATTGTGACGTCATAATATCCAACGCCCCTCCCGCGATTGTGATTGACAGCCGTGTTTCAACACAAGACCCGCCCTGAGCGAGCTGTGACAGCTGTCGTCATAGTAGTCCGCCATTGTTGATATGCTGGAGCAGAATGGCGTCTAAGCGATTGTGGTGTTCTGTTCTTAGATGTAATAAGGAACACAGCAGTCATTTTACTGTTCCGAGTGTTTGAGTGTTTTCTTACAATACTAATGAGAATTTTTAATTAAAGTATATTACAAACTTTTAATTTAGACCCTAAAGAAACATATTAGCTTGTACAAAAATGGCATTATATGACCCCTTTAAGAACAACTTTTAAGAAATAATTTGGATTATATTGAAAAATCTGGATCTTATTCCGTAGAATCATTCCGATGCTGTAATAACCAATATACATTTAAGTCAGAGATTAGGCTCTAAAGGAGTTCAGTGATTCAGGTCAAATGATGATTATGTTAAAATATAACCAACGCCACCTGATCAGTTTTTTCTTTTTGTTCATCTGGCAGTTATAACTCAGATACAGCAGCCAAACAAAATCTAAAGTTAAACATTTAAAGGTCAACCGCCCAACTAAATCAAATACCGATCTCCATAATGGTAACTAAAATTGTGATTTTTCTCCTTCAGTGATTCTGCTTGTTAACATCAGGTGTCTTCAATAATGCTCAATCATCACTCAATCAATCACTTAATTATCTCATGAACTTTAACACTCTTGAGTCTGGAGCCAAATAAACTCCCAGGAGAGTTCATTTAACACTGGAGTTTTTGCTGTGCAGCTGATTTCACTAATTATTTATCTCTCCTGCTGAATTAACAAATCCAGGTGATTGGAACAAAATACTGAGGATGACTTTTTCTTTCTGAACCTGGACTTCTGAACAAAATACACTCGAATCTACAGCAAGATAATAGGGACAAAATACACTGTCTGCAGGACCATGAATAGCCACAGGAGGGGAGCCCTCGAACACCAATGATTATAACAAAATTCCTTATTTTAAGAAATTCACACATCAAAACATTTTTAATTAAATGGTCTTTTGTTTAACACTGAAAAAAAACATCTAAGGAATAAGAAACTGTGTTAATCATTATAATGAGACTTATTTAGCATACCACAGATATACTCAGCACTAACTGCTGTTGCTGCTGCCAGAGCTGCTCCTCCTGCTGCTCCCATTATTGTTGATTTCCCGACAGTTAATGCAGCTGTTCCCACTGTAGCTGCTAGTCCTGCTCCTGCTGCTGCTTTTGCTCCTGCCACTGCTTCAGTGAGTAGTATGAAGCTGCAGACTCGGAGCCAGCATCTACAGTCCCGCACCCAGAGTCCCGCATTCTCAGACCCCTCGTTTTTCGAGACAGCGCCTCCTATCCTATGAGGAGATTTCCCATTCTATGTAAAAGCGCTTTGAGTTCTCAGACAAAGCGTTATATAAATAAATATAAATGTAACTAATTTATCAAATTGGATCGGATAAACGTGAAGAACTTAAGCCGAAACGTGAGTAGCCTATCGTCAATTTTATTTAGCGAATCATAGCCTACTCATTCGATTTCTTTTTTAATCAAACTACTTTATAGCTCATCGATACACCAACATATGAATAGTCCATTTAATATTTGTAAAGATAGTTTGTAACCAAATTTGAGCCGTTAATGTATGTTTTTTTTTGCCTTTTTTTCCCCGAAAATATTTTGATAGCTAACGTTAGCCTTTAACCTTGGACTTTTTGTAGACAAGCCATTGTAAAAATTTGATTAAAAGTAGTTGACATTAAAGTAGACCAATTAAATACATTAAGTGTGTTAATATCAAAGAATGCCATCATTAATTATTTAATTAGATTTACCGTTTGACCTTTTTTTAATTACCGGACCTTTTCTCCTAAAACTATAAATTGAATTAATCAATGCCGGAGTAATTATTTTACTTTATATAATTTATGTAGACTACTTAAATTAGTTCTTATAAAAAGTAAGTATTAAAATTAATCAATATTAATTTAACTGTGATATGAAGTTGTTGCCAGCCATTTACAACTCATACAATTGCCTAATAATCAAATTTACTATGCCTTCACTGTATTAACCAGTATTAACATGTGAGCTAGAAGGAGGAGGTGTTTTTCCGTGGCCCTGCTTATCACCCTTAGGTGCTTGTAATTTGCATTATTTATTATTACACAATATTTTTGACAATGTCATTCATCTTTTATTTTAGTGACGTCGATGAATTTGACAGAGCGATTGCAAAAAGAATGAAAAAAGAAGGAACATTCGCCTACCAGAAAGTAATTATTTACCTTATGCATTTACATTACATTTTACATTTATTCATTTAGCAGACGCTTTTATCCAAAGCGACTTATAAATTAGTTTTTTTTAATGCAATTGAAGACGAAAAGTAAAGTCACTGACACAATTCTTTCTTCCTTTTTTCTTTGCTTTGTCCTGTTTACAGCAAGATGATGTTTAGGTGATCGTTAAATAAAGTACAGAATTGTTTATTATTGGTGTTTTGTCTATTCTTATTTGAGTTTTGCTTTGCATTTAAAATATCAAAAAACAGGTTTTGTAATGTTAGCATGGTATAATGTTAATTAGACCATTATAGGTTGAACTAAAAGAAAAATTGGAATTTGAATTAAAAATAACATTGTAACATTATAATACCACATAATATATTTCAGAAGATAGTTCAATTTGTAATTGTATCCCTTTTATCAGTAATTTTCTTTAAATTACACCCACGCTCAAAAAATTACTGGGTAACTTGTTAGTCAGAGAACACGAGTAACTTTAAATAAAACGAGACCGTAATATTGCACCCTATTGTTTTCAGTGGCATTTAGATAAGGGTGTTATACGATCTTCCAAACAGTTGTCTCGAAAAACGAGGGGTCTGAGAATGCGGGACTCTGTGTGCGGTTGTTATACGATCTTCCGAACAGCAGGAGGCGCTGTCTCGAAAAAACGAGGGGTCTGAAAATGCGGGACTCTGGGTGCAGGACTGTAGATGCAGGCTCCGAGTCTGCAGCTTCATAATATTGGCTTCAGTTGCTCCCAATGCAGCTCCGACTGTTGCTCCTGCTACTGTTCCTATTACTATTGCTGCTCCTGCTGCTGCTGCTGCTACTGCTCCTGCTAATAATGATGCTGCAGCATCACATTGCTTGAGTAGAAGAGTCTTCTTATCCTGCTCGGTGTATCTGCTGTCTCCATTCTTCTCTCGCAGACTCTTTATCTTTTCCAGGAGCTCAGTGACCTGAGATCGATCTTCATCTTTGTTGTTAAAAACATGAAAACCTCCTAACCACTGACCAACTACTGACCGCAGTGTTTCACATTTATTCAGATATCTCTCTATTGGCTCATGTAACTGATCTCCATGAGTAAAGAGCACTCTTGTGTGATTTAAGAGCTTTTATCCAAAAAAAAAGCTGGCTCAGTTGCATAACATTCCTTCTCTCCTTTGTAAATGTCTCATCCAGTCTGATCACCAGCAGAAACGCATCAACACTATGACGAGTAAGCATCTTCTCTATTTGAGATTCAGCATTTTTAAAGGGGCATTCCACCCATTTGAACATTGTTTTTCATGGTCATATATGTAGTCGAAATGTAAAATAAATTTTGAATTTGGTGCCTTCGTGACCGAGGAAAGACAAAAAATAACTTCAGGACGCATTTGTATGAAAGACAACAACTCCCACAATGCACCACATTGCACAGCTCCGCAAGCCACTCCCACTAATCCAGAACAGCGCATATCTGCCTATAAGAGAAATCACTCTTCCGTCTACAAGGCTAGCTACCACCAGAGCTTGAAATTCATTTCACACAAAATGTCTAGTTAGTTGGCGAACTCATTAGTGCATTACTCCTCGTTTGTATTTCTTTCGAAAAGGTGAATTATTGCATGGTACCTGGATGTTCAGTCAGAACATATGCGGTGCGAAACTAGGATAGTTCACAACACAAACGTCCGTGTCCTCATCCGATTCAGAGATTTCGTCCAGGAGAAATTGTCATCGTTGAAATTCTTTGCCGCAGACGGACTCTATCTCTGTGTTCGTAGTTGCATAGTGAGATCACCGGCGCCACCAGTCCGCCCTAACTCGAGCCAGTCTGGGCTCCTCGTCCGCGGCAGGCAGGTCTTCTGCCTCGGCTGCTCTTCGCTATAATGCGGCTTGTAAAAGTAATGCGCCTCTTCTTCTATATCATATTGAGCACTCTCCTCCGCTATTGTCATAACTTTACATCTGTCTCCACAGCGCCTGTTAGCTTAGCTTCAAACAAGATGGAGGATATTGCTTTCAGTTTCAGAGAGTAAAGTCCCACCCACTGATCTGTAATAGGTCTGTAGCGTGAGTGGGTCCCGCCCCTGGGAAAGATGAGGAACGAGTGTCTGTAGTCTCAACAGAAATCCCCCCCTCTTACACTTCCTCCTACAATGACGCAAAATGACGATTTTTGCGTCATTGTAGGAGGAAGTGTAAGAGGTAAATAACGGATTTCTCCCGTCTCAGGGGGCTGGTTGCACGACCATTCAATAGTATGACTGGGTTTCTAACAATGCAAAGCTTAATGCAAATGGGTGGAGTGTCCCTTTAATATTCACTGATGTATCAGAGAGTCCTACAGTGTCGATCACTGTGATTGTTTGTCCATCCAGCTCTGTTTGTGCTGATTCACAGGTTCTGGTCACAGACTCAGGAGACAAATCTTCTTTAAATGTTTCTCTAACACCTATGATGGTGTTTCCTGAAGCGCTCTTTCCTGATCCAGTCGAGCCCAACAGCATAATATTCACAATAGAAGGTTCTTCCATGCTGTTCCTCTGCATCTTTCTGTGATATAATTGATTTCTCTATCTCTCTCTCTCTATTACTTTATCTGCGAAAAAAGAAACAGAAAAAACTGAGACAGACAAAATCCAGAAAACTATGGCACAAAGGGCTCAACTCTGGCAGCGGCAAAGGTCATATGGGCCGTATCAGGGCCACACACAGCAAGTTGGTTTTAGTGTGAGTTGCCGCTTGCTGTGTGTGGCCCAGATACGGCCCATATGACCTTTGTCGCTACTGCTACTCATGAAACTATAGGGTTAGAGTCATAACCTGAGACGTTAGGGTTAGGGCTACCTTGCGCTGCGACGATGGCGTTTTGGGAACGAGAATGCCCGAACGCCGTACGGCCAAGAACCTGTAATGTTAAAACTGTCACGACTTGAGAATTCTAGACCCAGGGGTATCCAAATCTGTCAAATAAGAGCGGCGCAGACCAGCCCAGGTGGATGTGGTAGGCTGCTATGGCCGTAACATTTACCTTATGGAAGGAAACAGTGTGGAAGGAATTAACCCTGATGAGAAACTATCTTGAAGGAACTATACTATTGAACCAACCTGTTCAGTCTACCATTGACTGGATCCCATTGTCCTAGATTACACCAAGAAGTAAAAACTCTCCACTTCAAAGCGTATATAGCTTCCTCGTAGACGGAACTCTGGAGTGCAGTATGGTCTCTACAATCTCGGTTGAGAGACTAGAGCCTATGAGTCGGGCCCCCTCAGAGGCCAGACCCACAAGTGGAATGCTTCTGGACGGGGATGGAGGATTACTCCCCCCGCCTGAGATAGAAGGTCCCTCCTGACCGGCAGCTCCAGGGGAGAGCCGTCAATAAGGGATATAAGGTCTGAAAACCACACCCAGCTTTGCCAATACGGAGCTACCAACAGAACACTCACTCCATCCTGGCGAACCTTCTCCAGAACTCCTGGGAGCAGAGCAATCAGGGCAAATGAACACAGACGCACCCTCGGCCACATCTGCACCATTGCGTCCAGTCCCAGTGGGGCTGTATGTGTGAGGGAGATCCAGAGCGATCCGGTGCGCCAGTTTGCATAGTGGACATGAATGCAGACCCCCTTGATGATTAAATAGGAGTCCACCGATGTGTTGTCTGTGCAAACAAGCATGTGATGGCCCCTCAGGTCTGGAAGGAAGTGTTTCAACACATTGAAGACCGCCATCATCTCCAGGCAGTTTATGTGCCATGAAAGATGATGGCCCTGAGCTGAGCGGCCTTCCATTACCGCTCCTCAGCCAGTGAGGAAGCATCTGTCGAGAGCGAAACTTGATGGCAAAGAGCTCCTAACACTGGACCCTGGGATAGGAACCAAGGTTTCCTCCATATAACCAAGGCCCGGAGACACTGCCGTGTTATGTTGATCATAGGAAGTGGGTTCCCCCTCAGGGAAAACCCCTTGTTTTGAGCCACCACTGTAGGGACCTTATGTACAGCAGGCCGAACGGTATAATGTTGAATGTGGCTGCCATGAACGACGCCTCGATGCCGAACCGCCAGCTGTTCGGACTCTGCTAAGATAAGCCAGTTGTCTATGTAGTTCAGAATACGTATTTCCTGCAGCCTGAGCGGGGCTAGAGCTGCATCTACACATGTTGTGAACGTGCGGGGTGATAGAGCTAGACTGAATGGATGAAACCCATTACTTGTAGGCTTTGCCGCCAAAAGCGAACCTTAAGAACTTCCTGTGTTGTGGAATGATGGAGACTCATTGAGCTATCTTCTATCTTCAGAAGTCTGACACCATCACCGTCAGTACCTCTTCTTTGCCGAAGCCTTTTGTCGCAAGCATAACGGTCCATCATCGAATCAGACATTCTCCTTCTGTTGCGCTCGGTATGAGGAGCTTGAAGGCTGGGGCTGCCCATAATTTTTTTTGTGGAAAATTCTCTTTATTAAATTTTCTACATTGGCACAAAGAAAAACTCCAACAAAATTCACTTTGCGGATACAGTGTGCAGTAATATTCTTACGTATGTAAACAATTCATATTTTAACCGGTAATGATATAGGGAAGAGAAAAAAAAGAAAGCAAAGAAAAAAAGGGTGGGGGGAGGAAGTAGTAGTAGTGGGGCTAAGGTTCAATTATTGCTGTCTTATTGAAGTAATAAATAAAGGGTTTCCATTGTCACTGCTGACACCAAAAATAGCCATAACTGGGTTTGGGTCTAGTGGTTTTCCAAACACCTTTGACAGAAATTGAAAAACTGAAATCCAATTACTACGAATATTAGGACACTTCCAAAACATATGTCCTAGTGATGCTGGCGTTTGACTGCATCTATTGCATAATGGGTCCATAGAAGAGAACATCCCAGAGAGCTTTAGTTTAGACAGATGAAGTCTATGTAAGATCTTGAATTGTATTAAACGGTGTTTAATACACAAAGAAGAAGAGTGAACCCGTTCTTGTACTTCTTCCCATTGCCAGTCTGCAATATTTATTCCAAGGTCTTCCTGCCATGCTGCTCTTACAAGCTCTCACATTCCAACTGTGATAATTTATGATATATAATGGATATTCCTCTTTTGATAAATGGATTCTGTAAAAACAGCGTGTCCATCTGAGAGGTTGACTGTTCATTAAGGAATGATGAAAAAATATTTTGAATAAAGCTGCGAGCTTGTAAATATTTAAAGAAAATGTGAGCTAGGTAGATCAAATATCTGCTTAAATGTTGGAAAGTGATTTCAGATAAATTTAACCAAAGGTGTCTCTCTGATGCCACACATACACTGCCATTGACCGCCCAATAGCACGAGCAGTCTCTTTAGTGGCTCGGAGAGACAAAACGGTGGCCCGACGCAGTTCTCGAACCACGTTAGGCCCCGCCCCCTCACTAGTCTCCAGGTTCCCTTAGAAGGTCATCCTGGCATACCTGTAATATAGCCATAGTATGAAGGCATGCTCATACCTCATAACGAGTATCTGACCTGCTGCCGTATATGCTTTACCCAGTAGCATAGATTATGTTTTAGTGGCTTAATGGGCATCATTGAGGACTTCAGGGACGATGCTGAGGCTGGGGACAGATAACTGGCAAACGCCTGTTCTACTTTGGGCATCGTCCCATAATCATGTTCTTTTAGCCCCCTTATATCAGAGTAGACGTGGACATGGGGGCTAAATACTCTTGCAGATTATGGTTTTGTGGAGGTTGGGAAAGAATGGAAGTCCCCTCGGTGGAGGTACTGTGCTTGAGGTTAATAAGGGCTCATCTAATAACCTTTTGGGACGAGCGCCTTGTTTCTCGGCTGGCCATTCGGTGCTCAACTTAGACACAGCGCGAGACAACACCTCCACCAGCTCCTTATACGCTGGGGAAAGAGCTGGCGATTCATCTTCCACCATTTCGACGCTCAGCACATTTAGTTCCTCGGAACAAGACAGCTGAAGCACCGGTCTCTCCTCCGGGGTGGAAGGAACAGCAGGGCTGGCTTCCAACTCCGGAGAGAAAGCACTGGATCCCAGGGGTAGAGACTGACAAAAGGGCGGGACCTGTCTCAAACCCCGCCCTGAGATCCATTTGCAATCCCCACGTTAAGAGCTTCTGTGCTGTCTCGACAGCAGCAGGGCCCGAACCGCAGGGAACGTTCACCTGATCACCCTCCTCTAAGAATGACAGGCGAGAGCGGAGCGTGCGAAGCGGCAGCTTCTCACAATGCTCATGGTCAGCCCCCTCGACAGAGCTGAGAGAGCATGCTCCTCTCCCAAACACATCACACAAAGTTTGTGTGTATCCCCATCCGTGAGATAACGAGGGCAGGGAGCAGCACACAACTTGGACGCCATTTTTATAGACTGATATTGAGCTGTATGATTTCGTGTCAGACAACAATAAATATGGCAGACCGTTTGTAACTCAGAGCGCTTGCTGAGGCACAGAAGCTAACGCCGGATAGATCGGATGTGCTTTTATACTTTCCTGGTCGTTACGTCACTCGCCTGTGATGTTCACTCTCGACTGCCGGATCCAGGCTGTATCCAGATCTGACGAAGGACCTTCGCCTGGACCCGATGACAACGCAGTGCTGAAGTGCCAACTAGTCTCTCCCTATGGAGGATCCCATTACCATTCTACTGGTAAAGCGTTGTCAGGAAAATTTTGTTTTGCATACCTAACCCGAAGTGATAAAGTAAAATAAAATTCTGTATAAAAATGTATAAGAAAAGACCAGTACTTTGTTTAGGCTTGGTTTGTAGGGAATTACAAACCTGCGCACATATATTCAAACGCACATAACTATAGAACCAATTCTTAATGCGCATGTGAACGCCATCAGCGTTTCTCACAGGATCGCGTTTAAAGTGTGTGTAGAGAGAATGGTGTCGTCTTAGCGGCCCCTAATTTAATAACAAATGAACGTTGTGACGGAAGCGAATCAATCAAAACTAACTTTAGCTGGAAAATAACTTTATTAAAGAACCGCTATAAAGCTAAAACAATCTCTGTTACCTTAAATTATACTTTATCTCTGTAAAGCTGCTTTGAAACAATCTACATTGTTAAAAGCGCTATATAAATGAAGATGACTTGACTTGACTTGACATTGGACTACTTGACATCTGTAAGTACCCACTTCGGTAGCAGAATCGTAAACACCTCTGGCTATTGTGTTCACGCGCTCATCATATATGTCTGTGATTGGCTACAATGATCAACGCACGGGAGCGTTTGAGCGCACACAGACGTGTTTGAAAGTGTTTTAAAAAAAAACTTTGACAACTAATTCAGTTTATAGAATTGAATTGATCAATTATTTATGACATTATTTTTGGAAGCATCCTCCTCATTTACAGCAGGTTTACAAAAGTGACTAAAACTTTTCACAGTAGGATATATTTAGCAGTGACATCGTCAGGCTTTTTTATTTACAACAAAATATAATGGCATTGAATTTTTTTTTTTTTTGTAGTTAATCACCTGACGTCTTAAACACGACTTCCCAGGTGGACTTGAGCACCATATAGAAGACTAACCAAAAAGGTCACTGTAGCATTTTTACTATTTATTACTTTGCCTATTATTCACATTTAAATAACATCCAATGCTTGTTAGGCAAAAATGTGTGTAATGGCTGTGGAGTAACATATCCAGGCCTATAATCACTAATCACCAACATAAAACTTATCAACACAATAAACAAAACTGAACAAATCGGCTAGCATCATATAACCTACAGATTATGACCATTATGAATGGAGACTCAATTCTCACCTGTGTTAAGATCAATCTCCTTTTCACTTGTCGACACACTGAAGTGAAACTGCAAGGGTTTTACTATGGGTTTCACTGACAGTGATTGGTTATATTACAGAAGTAGGGAAATGTCATGTAGCCGCATTTTTGGTCGCATTTTGGTCAGCGTTGCACTATTTGGTGTGTGAAATATTTGGTTGCCCTGGTAACAAGTATGCATATATTCGTGAGTTTCCCGTTTCGAGTTAATGAGACAACATAGGGCATTTACGGTTATGCACTTCTGCATCTGATCATTGCTTGTGTTACCAGAACGCAAACATGTTGAGAGACCTGTTGATATGTGCGAGTTAAATACAAGTAATATAAATATACAAATCATTCCATGCTAAAGAAAAACTGTCACATTTTTCTGGTGTTAGTACTTTTATTTCCATTTTCGTTTGACAAAATTTCAGTTTAGACCATTTTTATCTCTCATTTAGTTTGCAAATTCACACTTTTTTTTCGAGATAGAGGGAGCAGCTAAATTACATTCTGTTCAAGCAACAAACACCATTTCCAAACCATAAATTACAATTCAATTTGTGGACAAACTTTTTTCGTACCCGGGTAAACACAAACTTACTTGCAAACCCTTAAAGCGAGAGTTCACCCAAAAATGAACATAAGCCCATGATTTACTCACCGTCAATCCATCCTAGGTGTATACGACATTCTTCTTTCAGACGAGTATGATCTACGAAAAATGTCCTGGCTCTTCCAAGCTTTATAATGTTTCTGTTTTGAAGTCTATCAAAGTGCATCTATCCATCTATCAATGCATCTTTTATGATGGACAGATGCACTTTTATAGACTTCAAAACAGAAACAGCCATTTACTGCCATTATAAAGCTTGGAAGAGCCATTTTTTAATATAACTCAGAGATTGTATTCGTCTGAAAGAATATTGTAATTTACACCTAGGATGGATTTACGGTGAGTAAATCATGGGCTTATTTTCATTTTTGGGTGAACTATCCCTTTAACGCTTCCCACAAGCGCACACACACACACATTTACTGGATGACACAGCGCCCTCTGCTGGTCACAGGTAAACAAGGCTTCTCCAGTGTTCAGATTTCATTCTTAGTGTCAAATCATTAAACTGTCTGTATGCATATACCAATATGGTAGATTACCAACTTAATCTAAAATATTAAGTTTAAACGTTAAGTAAATATGTGATAAACGTCTGTTGTTACATGCTTAGTTCAAGTAAAACACTAAGATAAATCTAGAAATTTAGGACCAAACCGTGAAACTGAATTAGTAATTTGTAATTAGTATAAGTAATTTGTGCAACTTATTCACTAAATGCCCCCATTACCTTGAACCACAAAAAACTACAAGCACATTTGCAGGAATTACAGTGGCTCATTTCTGTCATGATGCAGGATGCGTGTCGATTGCTGAATTATTACAAACAGAGATGAACAGAACGGAAATATATCGACAAATCGTCTTTCACATTGCAAAAAAACCGTTGGATCCCCATCAGTCAGTCATTTCTTGTTTTCTTTTCCTCTGATGCTGCACATTTTGGTTATAAAGTAAAACTCGTTTTATTTCTGAAGGTTTTCTGTGACCCCTGACCCTAATTAACATCTGTCAATCAAACTCAGCAACATATCTGTGCAGTGTCAAATACAGATCTTTGAAAATACAGTATTTGTATCATTAAAACACGCATGCAAACTTTAAAACTGTAAATATGGACCGTTTTGTGTGTGCATTTTATGTCTTAAAGGAGTAGTTCACTCAAAAATGTCATCATTTACTCACCTTAAGGAAACAATACATATTTATTAAATGGAAAACATTATGTAGAAAACAAAAAGAGATCCTAATCCTACAGGTCTGGAACAACATCAGGCGAGTAAATGATGACATGATGTTTATGTCTGGGTGAATTATCCCTTCATCTGCAATAGGAGTATTTATGAACAGCATTTAAAAAAAAAATAATTTATAATTGGAATCATAATTCATTCATAATCTACAAACATATCTATCCTGATAGATAACATCTATGATCTAAACCTCACCCTGAAGAGATGAGGATGAGCGTCCAGTCGTCTTCTCCCAGAAGGTCCAGTTCAGTGAGTCCAGTTGTCCCGGTTTGGCACTCGGATAGTGATGAAGTCCTCTTTCGTTACGTTCGGCGTGTGACGTCTATCATGACTGTGTTGTGTGAGAAAGAGAGAGACTGTCCAGAAAGAATACAGCAGTGAGCGCAGCTTCAAGAGGAGGCCAAAGGGGAAAGGTCAAGAGGTCAAAGTTCAGCTGATCACCAGGATGCCGAAGTATTTCTTCAGCTGCTCCAGAAAGACGAACGTCAGGACGGTGTGAGGAATCAGGCGGATCCCGGCCGGAACTAAACCCTGTCAGACGATTCACAAAACCATCAGTAATGATTCAATTCAATTCGCAATTATTTTCACAACACACATCGTTTCAAAGCAGCTTTACAGCAAATACACGAGTCCACATTACAGTTTAGAGTCTGTTATCAGAGGAAACTGTCTAAGTTATGTGTTTCAGAAATGTACTTATATAAAATCACAGATAGCGAGAAATGTATACATTTAAACAATGTAATAATTTAATGCAGATATAATGAGCTCACTGAAGTAATGAATACTTGTTTGTTAACTAATGATTAAGACATTTAGTCATAATTTACCTTGTAGAAGGCGAGTGGTCCCAGTTTGGCGGTTTCAGACAGGCAGTGCATCACACCCTAATATACACAAACAAATATTACTAATTAGTGATAAACATAATGAAACAATGATCAGAGAGAGAGAGAGAGAGAGAGAGAGAGGGAAAGCTCACTCTGTATTCTCCTTTCGAGTTCATTAATCTCGTCTTTATGACGTCCAGCGGCTGGCAGAGGAACGTCGCACAACCTCCCTGAAGAGAGAAAGATGACATGACAGAAAATTTTATGTGTACATTCAAACCAAAATTTATCCAGACACCTTCAACATTTCTCACATTATCACAGTTTATTCGCTATAGTTTAGAAAATGGTAATAAAATATGAGAAGAACTCAAGAGTTATTAAATCAGTTGATATTTCACTGGTTTTGTCCATCCTTCTGTTAGACTGTCTCATAAATGAATGATGTTGAATATCTGACAGCTGTTAATTTTAACTACACAATTAGATAATACCAGTTTAGCTCAACCAATTACAGCAATGCTTCATTTAGAGCATTAGCAATTAAAGAAAAAACACTTCAGCAAAACATGATCAGCTCAAAGTGTATGAATCATTTTTGGTCCCAAATTTTTATAAATGTTACTGGTGAAGAATATTTGGGTATAATATGTCACAGTTCACTTTATTTTGCTCTCCTCACTTACATAAATGAACTCTAGTGTCCTGCACACACTAGTAAAAAAATATAAAAAATTATATCAGGTGTCTGAATACTTTTTGGTTTGACTGTGTGTGTGTATATAGTCCATCAACACCCCTAAAGCTCTTCCTGGGTCCACATTTCATTCAGTAACATTAGGCAGTTTTGATTCATATGCTGTTTAATGTTGATGATCGCATTATTTTACATTTTCATCTGCTTGCATATGAGATCGCATGTTTCTGCTGCTTCTCCTGTGTTTTGATCAGGAGATTCTCTTTCAGAAGATGTGTAATAGCGCCCCCTACCGTATAACAGTGAGAACACGGAAACACGGAAATTTCAATGGTGAGGAAAAAGTTAAAATGTAAAACAATTACACTTCTACAAGCAAATATAACCAACACTGTCCAATAACTATCAGTTATCAAAAATATCCTATGATTGACCAATCAGAGGCTCCGGTACTCACAGCGATGAAGCTGGACAGGAAGTGTGTGAGTATGTTGTCTCCCATGAGTCCTGTGCCCAACACCAGCTGCTTGGCCTGATCGTAACATGCCAGCTGACACACACACACACACACACACACACACACACACACACACACACACACACACAAACACACACACACGTTTAGTATCATTTCATCATCATAAACTGGTACATGCCCTCATCCTTCCCTCATGGGTCAAAATGACCTGAAGCCCTAAAATTATACTCTTTTTTTTTTTTTTTTTTTTGGTCCAGAAAGCTCATTATATTTCATTTTGATAATATTTTTTTCTATTTTTTAATGCACTTTTTTTTTTTGTGGAGATTTTTTCTTATTTTATATTTTACCTTTAAATTACTAGATTGAATCAATATAAATAAATAGTAATTTAAGCACATTCCTCACATTCTTTCAACTTACATTCAAAATAACTCAATTTCATGCCTAAACGTTTTAATTCAGCTCAAAATATCTTTCATTGGGTGTCTTTGCTGACCTCTTGTGGAATAATAATAATATAACATGATATTTCATGACTCTTGCCACTAGATGGCCTTATAGCTCTATATGGAGCAAATGAACTTTGGGTCCTACAGTCACTTCAGTATTCATTCAGATACAACATGTAGACATTATAATATAATTTTTGGTACAGTTTGAGCATTTTTAGTTTGAATTTTGAGCAATTTTAGGCTTTTCTATGTGTACTGAAGCATTCCTCGCATTCCATTCATTCCTAAGGGGTCAAACTGACCCGCGAGGGAAATACTAAATTTCAATCACAAAACTCCACAAAACCATTATATTTATTTCTGTATTTGTGGTTCAAGTGCGACAAAAGTCATGGGGTCTTGGCCCTCTCTGATGAACACTTAATAAAAAAATAAAATAAATCCATGTCAAAATGACCCGAGGGAAGGAAAACCAGCCCCTGATTGACTTTATACTCTTTAGGCACTTGTTTTGGGGTAAATCTCAATTCTACATGTTTTAAGGATAATCAGTAACAGATATTTGATATCCTCCCATCATGCACTGCTTCCTCACCTGTCCGACAGTGACGAGAGCTCCTCTGCTGGACGCCATAGTGGCTCCTGAGAACAGCTTCCTGGTTCCCTCTGAGAGAAGAGCATGTTTAGAGAGAGACATTCACACATGTACAGAGGTTAATGACAGTCAGAGATCCAGAAGTGTGCTTTACCTTCCCGCCAGACCCTGAAGAGTCCGTCCAGCGCGTGTTTATAGCTGCGACACACACAAATGATTCAGGTAAATCACATGATTACTGTCTGGAGTGTAAAGACTGTTTTTAGATCGAGACACACTCACTTTCTCCTCTGCTCTGCAGGAAGCTTCATATCGTTCTGCATCCTGAAGACATAAACAACATGAAATAATCACACAAGACCAGATGAGCTAAAAAACAAACACATCAGTAACACAAACCACTCAATACACACCGAACGTTCACCATGTCTGCTGGAGTCCCGATGAAGCCGCCGGTGAATCCTGCAGAGAAACACACACTGTGAGAGGATATCGCAATAGATTTTGATTTATATATGCATTGAGGTTATTATCATTAACTAAAATTAAACTACATACATACATGATATTTCATGACTCCTGCCACTAGATGGCCTTATAGCTCTATATGGAGCAAATGAGCCGTTTCCCCTGGGTCCTACAGTCACTTCAGTATTCATTCAGATACAACATGTAGACATTCGTATATATATGTCAGGTTTAGTTATTTTCTATTTTAATTTTACAGTTTTAATTTTTTTTTAATTAGTTTTAGTTTTTTTTTTTTTAGTTTTTTTTACAATGTCTTTTTTTCTTTCTTTTTTTATGAACTTAAATGAACAACACACCACCTCCCTCCTCCCCAGACCCATATTCCACTTAAACATAAAAAAACCCCAACTATACATGTACTCATACATACATTTATATACACCTATACCTACACGGTAATAATTTAAAAAAAAATACCAATGTAAGGTGCTAGTGCTAATCATTAACTGTACAAAGTAAATATCAATCAATTGCTGCTTACTAAGTCATCAAAGCAAGTTATCCGTTGTTATCTGTTATGTTGGAGTGTCTTAAGGCCTATTTATACTTCTGCTCCCTCTGCATGGACAACTACGCAGAAGTATAAATGAAAACCAACGCGTTGCCTACAGCGTAGAGGCTACGGCGTGAGTTTGACGCAGAAGTATAATGAGGCCTTTAGAGTGAACAGATCATGGGAGGGGGGGGATTAGTTTTAGTTTTATATATATATCCATAATCTCTCTAATCAACCATGTCTTGGCAAAACAATTATAAAGATAGTGTCCATACAGTTTAATAACTTATCTCAACACCAATAAACTTAGAGAGATATTTCAGTCTGGCTTCCGGGCGAAGCACAGAAACAGCCTTGAAGTTATTTGGGACTCAGGAAACTTGGTAATCCATAATCTTTTAGATCTGAGTGCTGCTTTTTACACCGTTGATCATGTGATTCTACTCGACCGACTTCAGATCTGGGTCGGTCTATCAGGTCCGGTCTTAGACTGGTTCAGATCCTACTTAAGCAACAGGGAATACTATGTTTTACCGGGCACCTACACCTCCAGGCGTTATATCATTTCTTGTGGTGTTCCTCAAGGCTCAGCTTTGGGTCCTCTAATATTTAACCTATACATGCTTGATGTAATTAATCAGAACAATCTTTCACTTGCACCAGATTCCCAGCCTACTGTACTGCATAGAGAGCGTAAAACTGTGGCTGTCTCAGAGCTTTCTACAGCTAAACACAGATAAGACAAGAGGTACTTGTTATCAGTAATGACGCGCGGCGAACATCTATTGCTCCATATCTTGACTCTTTATCACTAACAGCCAGTAATCAGCTCAGGAACTTGGGAATCATGTTTTCAGTTTTCAAAAACAGCATATGATCACCTCAGACACATCTCCACAGTACGTGACATTCTCTCCCCTCTGACAGTGAGAAACTCGTTCATGCACTTGTTACGTCTAGACTTGATAACAGCAATAGTGTAGAAATCACAGTACTCCAACACTTCACTGGCCACGTGTATCACTCAGAAGTGAATTCAACATCCTCTTATTAGTTTTTAAATGTCTTCATGAATATGCCTTTCCAATGAGTTGAATAAAAATACTCCAGCAAGATCGCTCCGAACATCCAGTGGTAATTTATTGGCTGTACCAAAAACACGGCTAACAATTGAT